>VDFB02000003.1:668171224-668771224 GCA_007258455.2 Sequoia sempervirens | reverse complement strand
GAACTAGAACAATGCGTGGATGTAGAACAACAATGTACTCCCATGCCCAAACGTGAAGAAGTGTAATGCCTACTCTGAGTGCTCTGCCATCCATGTAGACATACTCGTGCAGATCCCTATACAAAGAGGCAAGAAGAACAGGCCCCCATACAAAATGAACTGGCATGTCATGAACCATCCGCTCCCAGCAATTCCCCCAACCAGGACTAAAATATCAGCCTCGTCTGTCTGGCACAACAAGACCCGAAATGACCGCTGCAACGACCAAGCGGGAGGGAGGTGCCAGGGTCTTGTGTCACTCCAGCTCGATTTTCCCCTCGCATATAACAACGTCCTCTATGGCCAGGACTCTGTGGTAGGCATTACACCCCTCCTCCATATCAAAAATGACCCGTCGACCATGAATCAACAATCGTAGGATCCACCAAACGTCCTCCAAAGTAACGGTGGCCTCACAGGTGGGAAGGTGGAACGAAGAAGTCTCGATGTGCCATCTCTCAGCCAGCACTGATAGCATCCCCAGGTGCGTGCAGATGGGCGCTGCATAGGCGATATACCACAACCCCATATCTCGAAGTCGATCCTGATCTCTGTTGCTGAGATCTCGCAAGTAACCGAACAAATCTCACGACCTATGCTCTCGAGAGTAGAACTCCCTCCCCGCATCCTACATCAAGGAAGGTCACCATGTTAAAATTTTTGAAAAATTCTTCACCTGGCGTCCAAGAAATCACTCCAGCGTTGGAATCCATGAAGGCGTCATAGTTTGATTCTTTTCAAACTCTGACGCTAGGGCACAAAAATCCGAAATAGCACCACCGCAGTGCCCTTTCCCTCCCAACGGTGCACTTTGAGCAAATAAAAGACCACCGCGTTGCACTTTGCAAAATACCCCGTCGGCCATGAGCTCAGCTTTGAAGTTTTCAAACTCCAAACTCTGCCGCCATGGCACAATATCATACCAAGTGGCGCAGTTTGATTTTTGAGTGGTGCTATATAGTGTCATTGTAGAACGACCGACTTTGAAAGCATTAATTAAGCACGAAAAACGAGAAACAAAGTTCAAGTAAGGATCACTTACCGGGGCCCCAATGCCGGGTGGCCGCTGATACATCCGAACTCGATCAAAAATATGAAGGGGAAGCTGTCGTTGTGCCATATCATCAAGAGGTCAGAGTTCAAATCTCAAGGTTGCTAATGGAAGTGTGTGAAAATGACTTGATAGTGACCCCTCGGGCCCCTTTTAAGCTTGAAAATTAGGGTTTTTTCACCCTGATTAGCTATCCTACTAGGGTTTTGGACCCTTGAAGCTATTTTTGTCTAGTTGAGGCCTATTTTACATCATTTTATTGTGTTTAGACATGTTTTTGGCCTCCTGGAGCCTTTTCGGACCTGTCGGGCACCTTGTCCTCTTTTTTTGCAAGATCACCCAAAAATTAAAATTTTTGTCCAATCTCTTGAGGGGGCAATATAATGGCATGTTTTCTCTCACTAGGCAGCAGTGGGGCAAGATTTTAAATAATGAATTTTTTTGGCTTTGATCGAGTTCGTTTATTCTTTGAACCAACACAACAAGTGCATTGCTTGAAAGAGGGGCAAAATGTAGACACGTAAAATATACTGATTGGCATTGTGCATCTGATCCCGACTACTAACATTGTTTCATCCTAAATCATCCTTCGGTCTAACCGTTTCATCAAATTCCCTTATTTGATTAAATTCATCAATTTCCTTCTCTTAATTAAATAAATCATTTTATCTAATTAAGTCTCTCTCTTTTGTTAATTAAATCAATCATCTGATCTAATTATCACTATTTAATTAAATAATCAATTTTATTTGATTAAATCTTTAAAGTCTATCTATTAAATTAAATAAATTAAAACCTTATTTAATTTGATCTAACATCATCTCTTTTAATTAAATAAATCAAAATCTTTATTTAATTAATCTTTTATCACATTCTTTTCATTATTTGATTTAAATAAATCCTAAAATCTAAGTCAAATAAGTCACACCACCTAATCCCCTATTAAATTAATTAACCCTTGATTAATTTAATTCTAATTCATGTCCCATCCTCTAGCTTTTCCCACTTGCACATGAAAATAGATTTAATTGATTTATTAAATCCTCTATTTTCCTCAACAAGGCATCTTTTGGAATATTCCTCCAAGTTTGAATTCAAATTTCAAGTTGACATGTACATCCAACAAGGCATTTACTCCATCTTACATGTCCTTTTCCTTGAGCCAAGTGACAGTTATTGCATTTTCCATTCCCTCTTGCAAGTCATTTCAACAAATTTGAAATTCAAAAATATACATTTATTGGCACAATCCTCAAAACTTGCACATCCTCCATCCACTCATAGTTTGACAAGTGGCATCTTTCCATTGGATGAATTTTAGTCCCACATTGCTCAAATTTGGACATTCATCCATCTTTTCATTCTATAAATAAAAAGTTCATATCCTCATTTTATCATCCACAAATTATGCAAAGTTACCATGCTCAAATATCTATCAAATTCTATCCATCAATCTTGAATCTTAGCTAGGTTATGCAGGTTTTTAGCTTGGAGCACTCAATCTTCATCAACAAAGTGGATCATTCATCAATCATCATCAACACATATCAATCTTGCATCATAGGAATTTGGAAAGGGCCAATGTTCACATCAAATTGGCACCAATTCCCCCATGGGATCATGAGTTTGCAAATTTAAATTAGGATTCAATCTATTTTGTTGTTTTCATTGTGTTTTTCATTATTTATTTTCCTAATTTGAGTTTTGTAAATGGATTTAATGGGGAATCCTTGTTCTTGCTTGCAATCTTTAACTTATTGTGTTTGTTCTTATTGTTTTGCAGGTATTAGGATTGGGGTTCACACAGTACATTAAGGTTGTAAAACTTGTATGAGGTTTACAACTTGGTGTCCTATTAGCAATACTATTGTGAGACATAGTTTGAGACTCATGTCATCCTACAATACACCATTCACCATGGATCTTGGGTTTTCTAACTCTCTTTCTAATAGTGTTGATAATCAACCCCTTATGGATCATAGTATGCATACTTCATTTCCCATGACTTCACTTCCTACAACCAATGTGCATGTTATTAACAACACCATCCCTACCATGACTAGTTATACTCAAGATTTTGGGTATACCCAAAGCCAAGGTGGAACTTCAATTCCTCCTCCAATACCAATTTCCATTCCTACATACACTAGTACTCAAGTTACGATAACCATTCAGCCTACTAGTAATGTCAACACTTCCTTAGGTATTTCCATAGGGAATCCTTCTAGCTTTGTGCATTCACATACCATATCTCCCCAACCATCCTCCCTCACAAATTTACAATTCACTTTCCCTTTGTATACATACACCACTCCACCTTATTCCCGTCAACCTTACACTAATAACAATGATGTTATCCCTAACACACTTATGCAAAGTGTGTCATCCATTCAATAACAAGTCACAATCATCAACAAAACAATGGTCAACCTTCACAATACATCACAACCAACTTGTTATCCTTGGAGATATTGAGAATACCAATGCCACAAGGTATAGATATTCCTATATTTGAGAAATATGGTGGGAGAAGAGGTCCTATTAGCCATTTTTCTTCTTATACAACCCTACGTAGTGATTTCATCTTCAATGATAAGTTCCTAGCTAAATTATTCCCTAGATCCTTGAAGGAAACTGATTTAGAGTGGTTTTCTTCCTTACTGAATAACTCAATTGGTTCATTCAATGAGATTTTTGACACCTTTTACAACCGCTTCCACATTCACATGGGTCCCAAGATGACCCTAGCTGATTTAATGACATGCAAATAAAAGGATGATGAGAAACTAACTGATTTCATAGCAAGATACCAAATGCTTGATTCACAAATAAAGATTAAGATTCTTGATGCTGACCTTCAACAAATGTTTATTGCCAATTTACAAAGAAAAATCCAAACCAAACTTGAGATGTTGAGATTCCCATCCTTTACATAGTTATGTACAACCCTTCGTGATTATCAAAATTCAATGTATGGTTGTGATGTGTAAAATTCTTCTATTCGTCCTAAAAATTTTGAATCTACACCTAAAAGTAATTACCAACCTTTCAAGAAATAGAATAGGGTATCTTTACAACTTAATTCCCCTCAACCAAGTTAACAAGTTGATAACTAAGTTGCTTCCATAAAGACGAAAAAATTCATATACCTTTGTAGATAGGAATAGAAAATTTACCCCTGTACCTGATATGCTTCATAATATCATGTTGAAACTCATAGAAAATAATATGCTTTCCCTACCTCCTTTCAAAGCTCCTAATCCTAACAAACCATTACTTACAAGGTATAGACCAAACTCTTATTGTCATTATCACTGAAAAAATGGACATGATACAGAATATTGTAAGCGTCTTAAACATCTTGTGTAAGACCTCATTGATTCTAATCATCTTCTAATTGGAGGTGAGAACGATTAGGGTAATAAGTCCATATCTCCTAACCAAAATTTACATTTTTTTACAAATCCCATGCTGAAACATACTATTTCATTTGTCAAAGCTAGTGAAACAAATAATGTTGTGATCAATGTTGACATGGATGATGAAAATATAAAAAATGAAAATGCAAATGAAATGGTTAAATTCATAACATTTATTGAAGCTAAACCTCGTAAGGGCTCAACCAAGATACCTCTTGATATTGTTATCTCACAAAAATACATACTTAAACATGCACCCGATGGTCCTCTTTACATAGCTAGAAGAATCAAGGAAAATCCTACTAATGGGATATTAATTGATCCCATCTATGTAGAGAATGTGATCACTAAAGAGTTCCTATTTGTGCATGAACTTTATCAAGATGCATACGAAAAACTGAAAGCATGGATCAAAATGCATAATGGTTTTTTCTTATTCTACGATGCGCTTCATAAAACTCCCTTTAAAAGTCAAACTAAAAACATTAAGTGTCTCATTCACCATCATCCCATTGTCGAACCAATTTCATGTGAAGTTGGGCTACACATGGCTTCATTCCATGAATTTCATCCCGTCAGTTGTGCATAAATTTCTAAAGTTTCCCTTTGGAAATGAAATCCTTACTATGCATCATAGTGGCTTTAATCATGTGTCTTCTCGAGGAAACTTTTCATCAGATTTTTTTTGGCCCGAGCCTATTGAACCTATTAGACCTCATGATGACTATTTTTTTCAAATCATATCAAAAGTTTAAGGCAAATCTTATAGCAGAATTATCCTTTAGAAACATGCCTCAACCTGTGATTGAGCCACCCATTCTTGACGAAACTATGATAGAACCAAAATCCCTTCCAAATATCCAAGAGCAACCTATGATAAGTCCTACCATTTCCTATAAGCAGTCATGATATAACCAAAACAATCACGTTGTGCCTCCTAAAATCAAACAAGTTTACAAAGCTAAAGAGAAAGTGGTTGAAAAACATCCTATGGTTCCTTCTGTTCCTCCCCTAAGAGAAGAGAAGAAGCCTATGATTGACAAACCCACTCTTACATAAACTCATAATTGACAATAGATTGAAACAAAATAGAAATTCTAGAGAGCATAGGTAGATGTCATGCTATTGCTTGTATGTTAAAAAATCAAGAAGAAAAGAAAAACATAGAAAATTAAAATACTAACTTTCCTAAAGAAATGTGTGATGATTCTATACCTTCACCACAACATAAACAGGAACCTTCTAGAGACATTATCATTCGGCCTCTTGTTTTGATTAATCTAGATGATGACAGTGACATTGTGAAGATTGATAAACAAGTGCATAATGAGTTAAATTCATTATTTTCCTCTTCTATGAGATTAAATGACAATTCTCCTAAAAAGAGTGTTGAATTTGGTATGTTTCCTAGTTTGGCACTTGATGTTGTCCCTTTGGCTAGTTGATCACCTTCCGTATATACCGATCAAGATTGGGATGCAGATGACCTACTATAAGTCGACTCACATGCGCCTTACTAGTATTTTTCATTGTTTTCTTTTTCATGTTTCTTTATGTGATTGCATGTGCGTAATGTGATCCCCTGTGCTTTTTCATTTGATATATCTCTCTTTTTATGCATTCCTCTATATGTATCTACATTCTTCTTTGTGTCATAAAAATTTTATCTTTTCGCTTGTCTTGTGTTTTCCTTTCCGGGATGATGCAAGGAATCGAGAAATTTAGGTCTCTTTCATGTTGACCCGAACAAATTTTTCTTTTTTTTCACTCTCTTTGTATCATTCTTCTAGTTCTATGAGTATTTGGGGAATGATGACATTTTTGAGCTCTATATCAACATTGTAGCACATATATATTGACCCCAAATCCATAGATCCTTTATGTATTTTTGGGGCAACCCTGGCCCTCCCTCCTTTTTCATGGTGTAGCTTTATTTCAGAAACATACGACTTGGCATAGGGTTTTCTGAGGAAATCTCTCATGTATTAGGAGTAAACATTGGCTACTTTAAAGCAATTTCTCACAACAATGGTGTTAGTAACTTCTTTAAAGTGGGGGCATACATCGATGATATCTTTCAACATTTTGCATGTTTCATGGTGCAATTTTCTTTTTTCTTGTGATGTGTCCTTTTCTTGGTGGTTTCATTGGGTTTGATGTCCTCCAAGAGTGAGATATTTCTTAGCATATGACTTTCCTCTTAGTGGTGATGCGACACACTGCATTCCCTGAGTTGTAACTCTTTTACTCTTGATTTTTCCTCTCTTGGAGACATTAGGAACAATGATCCCTAAAAAGAAGACCTTACACGAATGAAGAAAAGTCCCTTTGAACAAAAACCTATATACATAATGTTCATAAGTGTTTGGAATAATACATCTTACTAACCTTATGAAGCTCGAAACACTAGATACAAGGCCACCTAGCATAACACACCTTTCTTGCCTATGGATCCTCACCATGTGCATGGGTTCTTAGCATAACACACCTTGTTAAGCATGAGATTGGAATGTGAGTGGTTCCCCATTAGAGTTATCAGAGGGATAACTTTGGTATAGTAAGTATAGTGAGAGCTGACACACAAGCATTACTTTCTCACTAAACCACCTTCCTAGAGGGATACTCACTTAGTGGATAGCCTGAGGTTCCACTTCCCTGGAGTTAGTGCACATGTCATCTACATGAACATTCTTTGGAAATTGAGTTCATTTGATTTAGTCTTGCAATCTATTTTACACATCACATTAAATTTAGGGCCCTTTTTAATAAAATGGACTTAATGGTGCCTTATTTTGGGTGTTGTAAAGTGCATCTTTACACTTTCACTCTAATCTATGGCTTTATTAATTAATTGAGATCAAATTTTCCTTAATTGGCTCCTTTAATTCAAATCCAAGCCTAATTAATTATAGATTCCAAGGGATAAAGCCCGAAATTTTTAAATTATATTACACAACACCTAATTTTTAAAGGTGTGTGTCCTAGGATAGTGACCTAAGACCCATTCGCCACCTAGTGAATGGGTCCTCACTAGTTCCTAGGACCCTATTTTTGACATAACATTACACATTGTCTAAAGTGTGTCCTAGCTAAGTCAGATAGGACCCACTCACCACATGGAAAATGAGTCCTCACTTAGACCTAGGACCTCCACTTGGGATATGTTTTTGGTGGTGTTTTAATCGTTTCAAATCCTAGATCTGATGTCGGCTTGTGATATTTTAATTTTGAGAATTAATCTTAAGTTATGTATAAATATAAGGTTATTTCACTATGTATTCACCTAGAGAGAACTTTCATGAAAACTTCATGAGATCAAGCTATAGAATTCAAGAGCATTCAAGAGAAATTTCTAAGGCATTCAATGGAAAATTATTGAAGGAATATTGCAGCAATAAAGATTCATTCATCATGTCAAAGGCATAGTGCATCATGCATGTTGTTGAGATAATGTGTTGATGTAGCATTGGAGATCCTATTCAAAGAATTGTTTCTAATCAAGTATTGTGATCAAGATCTACATTCATTGAGGCTACTTCATACAAGATTGCAGATTTATAATCTAAGGTTTCAAGTAAGGTTTGGTGAGTTGTTACATATTATTTGCTCATTCATCTTTCCTTTTATGCATTATTTTATTTCAAGGTTTAATTACCAAAACGTGCTTTGGCCAAGGCAAACCCCTATCCCCTAACAAACAATATTTTTCTCCTATTTGATGTGTGATTGCAATTTTTAGGGTGAAGATCATTTGGAAAGAAAAATTGTAAAAGTTTTCAAAGTTGTCAAAGTTGCTAAGAAATTTGTCAAATCACAAAAACTAAGCTACAAATTTTATTTCTAGGTTTCTAACAGTCTTCGACTAGGATTTGGGAGTGTAGACAGTGAAGAACAAAACCCAAAAATAGATTTTCCAGAGCCCTAGCCAGGACCAATTCACCATAGGGAAAATGAGTCCTTAGTGAGGACCGAAAAAACACTTTTTGCAATTGGTACACAACATTTGAATTTCTTAAATCTTTCCTTTCTACTAGTATTTGGGTTAGGATTGATTTTTTTAACTCATTTATGCATTATAACCCTCATAATTGGATGAAACACTAAGGAAAATAGGTTGCATCCATTAAGTTCATCATTTTGTTAATTCATTTTGGTGAACCTATTTTTCTTTGTTTCAAGAAGAGAAACCTAATTTGACATAAATTGAAGCTATTTTAGATTCAGATTTAAACAATAACTTTTGTATATTGATTAGAGATTATTTAGATATATTTTCTTGGCCCTACACTAACATTCCTAGCTTGGACCCATATTTGGTTGTTCATCACCTTTTGGTAAACCTTGGTGCAAAACAAATTCATCAAGAGTTATGAAAAATGTGTGCTAAGGTGGCCCTTTTAGTGAAGGAAGAACTTTAGAAGCCGTTAGATGTTGGATTCATTTTGCCTAAAGTCTATCTAGAGTGGGTTTATAATATAGTACCTATAAGCAAGTGAACCAAAGGAATCAAAGAATGCATAGATTTTAGAGATATCAATAAGGCTTACCCCAAACATGATTTTCCACTTTCAAATATTGACATGATTGTGCATTTGATAACTAGTCATGAGATGTTATCGTTTATGGATAAATTTTTAGGGTATAACCAAATTCAAATAGAACCTAATGATCAACATAATATAGCTTATATTAGGTCCATGTGCTATATTCTATTATAAAGTCATTTCACTTGGTCTAAAAAATATTGGTGACACATATCAAAGAGCCATGAGTATCATATTCTAGGATATGCTACTTGATATTGATGAAGGTTATGTGGATGAAATTCTAAGAAATTCAAAATACAAAGAAGAACACCTAGTCATCTTGCACCACATTTTTCAAAGAATAAAATAGTATAAAGTTAGATTGAATCCTAATAAATGTGTCTTTGGAGTCAAATCAAGAAATATCCTCAAGTTCATTGTTTCTAGATGTGGCATAGAGCTAGATTCAACTAAAGTGAAATAAATAACAAAAATTCCACATCCTAGGAATCTCACAAAGTTATGCAATATACAAAGGAAACTACAAGCTATCAGATGATTCATTACCCAATTAGTAGATAAGTGTCATCCATTTCACATCTAATTTGAAAGAATGTCATATTTAAGTGGGATATCCTCAAGTTCATTGTTTCTAGATGTGGCATAGAGTTAGATTCAACTAAAGTAAAATAAATAACAAAAATGCCACCTCCTAGGAATCTCACAAAGTTATGCAAACTACAAAGGAAACTACAAGCTATCAGATGATTCATTTCCCAATTAGTAGATAAGTGTCATCCATTTTCACATCTAATTTGAAAGAATGTCATATTTAAGTGGGATATCCTCAAGTTCATTTTTTCTAGATGTGGCATAGAGCTAGATTCAACTAAAGTAAAATAAATAAATAAAATTCCACCTCCTAGGAATCTCACAAAGTTATGCAATCTACAAAGGAAACTACAAGCTATCAGATGATTCATTGCCCAATTAGTAGATAAGTGTCATCCATTTTCACATCTAATTTGAAAGAATGTCATATTTAAGTGAGATATCCTTAATTTCATTGTTTCTATATGTGGCATAGAGCTAGATTCAACTAAAGCAAAATAAATAACAAAAATTCCACCTCCTAGAAATCTCACAAAGTTATGCAATCTACAAAGGAAACTACAAGTTATTAGATGATTCATTTCCCAATTAGTAGATAAGTGTCATCCATTTTCACATCTAATTTGAAAGAATGCCATATTTAAGTGGGATATCCTCAAGTTCATTGTTTCTAGATGTGGCATAGAGCTAGATTCAACTAAAGTAAAATAAATAACAAAAATACCACCTCCTAGGAATCTCACAAAGTTATGCAATCTACAAAGGAAACTACAAGCTATCAAATGATTCATTGCCCAATTAGTAGATAAGTGTCATCCATTTTCACATCTGATTTGAAAGAATGTCATATTTATGTGGGATGAATCATGCCAAATATCATTTGATCAAATCAAGAACTACCTATCTAATCCTCTAGTTTTAGTAGCAACCACTCTAGATAGGGATTTGTTGTTATACATCTTAGTTACACAATATGCCCTAGGTTCCCTTTTAGCTCAACATAAATGATCAGGGGAGAGATAATACCATCTATTACCTTAGAAAAAAATTTGTTGGATTTGAAATCAATAAATCATCCATGGAGAAATATTTCCTTGATGTAGTGTTTTCCATACAAAAACTTTGACATTACATACTTAATGCTACCACTCATTTGATTATGAAAAAAATTGACCTCTTGAAATATTTGTTGTCCAAAGTAACTCTTATTGGCTAAATGGAGAATTGGGTCATGATCCTTAGTGAGTTTGATATTGATTATGTCAACCAAAAGAAAATCAAAGGTCAAGTTTTAGTAGATCAGTTAGCAAAGGCTCCCATTCAAGACTTTTAACCTTTGACTATAGAATATACAGATGAATCTATCCTTCACATTGAGAAATCGAAGCCATGTACATTATAATTTGATGGAACATTCACATCACATGGATTCGGTTCTAGCATTATTTTTATCAACCCCAAGGTGATTTCATCCTAAAATAATTATGCATTATTTTTCCTTGCACAAACAACATAGAAGAATATGAGGCATTGTTATCTAGTCTCAAACTCGCAGTTCCATGGCCCATTCAACATTTCCATGTCTTTGGAGATTCACAATTGGTATTCAATCAGGTCAATAAAGAGTTTCTTACTAAGGATGACAAACTTATGCCCTATAAATGCATGGTTAACAATTTAATTAATATTTCTTGGAAATATATTTTCATAAAGTTACTTGTATCATTAACAAAGTGATTGATACGACCATCATTGGATCTCTTCTAGATATTTTTGATGCAACTCATGAATATCATTTCCTCGTAGAAAAACTTCTTATACCTGCTTATGATATTCCATATTTTGATATGATATGTTATATTGTTGCTCCAAAAAATCCTTTGTATAGTGACATTTTTGTCTATATCCAACACCAAACCATCCCTCCCAACATATCATCCACCAAACATAAATCCCTTATCCAACATGCATCATGTTATACCACCCTTGGTGGCATGCTCTATCATAGGGGTTATGATGGAATTTTCTTAGATGTCTCAACTTAGATGAGGTCAACCTTGCACTTTAGGAATTCCATAGAGATACTTATGGTGTTAAAATGAATGGCATGATCCTAGCCAAGAAGCTCCTTCACACATGATACTATTGGCTTACCATGGAATCCAATGTTTGTCACTATGTAAAGAAATGCCTCACTTTCCAAAAACATGGGGACCTTATTCATGCAACCTCACAAGCCGTCTAATCCATCACCACTCCATTTCCCTTCTCTACATGGGGCCTCGATGCCATTAGAAAGAGTAATCCCACCTCCTCCAATGGTTACAAGTTCATTATTACCACTACCAAATATTTCACTAAGTGGTTTGAAGCAGTTCCAGTCACTTTCACTACCGACATCCAAATTTCCAAATTCATCCTTAACCATTTGTTTTAGCATACCATCCACTATCCTCAAAGGAAATGGTAAATCCTTTAAAAACCATGAAGTGCAATCCTCATGTGATAAATTCCATATTAAGCACAAATGGTCCACCCCCTATTACTCGTAAGGTAATGGTCAAGTCAAGGTTTCTAACAAAACCATCATCAAAATCCTTAAGAAAACCATCAATGACGCTTTCCATGATTGACACCTTCAACTTAATCATGTCCTTTGGGCCTATTGCACCTCCACTCACACTCCTACTAGTGCTACTCCATATTCACTTTTCTAAAGTGTTGAAGCAATCTTTCCAATAGAGATTGAGCTCCCCTCCTTGCATGTTTCTTTATGTAACCTCATCTCAAAAGAGGATTACTAATCATTGCACTTACATGAGCTATAACTCCTTGAGGAATACCATATTAGTGCTCTCAATAACTGTAAAGAATATCAACATCAATTGCGTCATGGTTATAAGAATACCTTTCCAATTAAGAGTTTGAGGTTGTATATCTTTTCCTTAAGGAAAAGCAAAAAAATACCACCCAAGATAGAGAGAAGAAAGGGAAATTTGAGCCAAACTAATTGGATTCATATGTCAGTACTACCAAGTTCATATTTGGGGCCTACAAGCTAGCCACTCATAAAGTTCATGAGCTAGATGAACCTATGAAAATTTTCCATTTCAAGCGCTTATATGCTTAATCCATTTAGCACTAATCTTCCAAAAAAATAATACAAAAAGATCATAAAAAAATCATGAAAATAGTAAAGAGAAATAAATTTTTCCACTATCAAAAACCACTCCTTGTGGCGCAATGGGTAAGTACCATGATGAAAAACTAGTAAACAAGCATCATGTGTAGTGGGAAACCACTCTAGTCTATGAGAATGTTCCCTTCCATATTATTCTCACCATCACATTTTATTCATCTCATTATATCCCTTACTCATCCATCACATTTCATACATTTCCACTATCCCCTCTACATACCTTACCTAATCATGATTATCCTCTTTCATTATGTTTCTTAAATTATTAAAACTTCCCCTCATTTTCATCCCTCTACCCCCTCTCATCCATCCATTTTCATTCGCCATCATTTCATTCTATTTTTATTCCATACCCTTTCCTTGATTTTTCACTTAATTGGGGGCATCCCCTTGTTGAAATTTCCAATGGAATGGTACACATGTATATATCCAATAGGTCATATAGCATTTTCATCACCATCTATCATCACATTGATTCATGGTTTAGTCATTTCTTGGAATCTACCCATTAACCCTTCATCCCCCATCTACCCATCCCATCCACCCATGGCTTCAATATTTCATTGTCCATGCCAACTCATGTTTCCTCCATGATTTTGATTAATTTATTGCTTATATTTATCTTCATCTTTTTCTTTGTTAGTTTGTTTGTTTCATTTTGTTTTCATCTTTATTTTTTACTTGTTTCTTGTTTGTTTCATCTATTCGTAGTGTTCATATCTCGCGTCATCTCGCTCACCTTCATCATTCATATGATGGCACGTCTATGATAACTTGTTCCTTGGATCACTATAGGATTTGTACTTTATTTTATTTTATTTATCTTTTGTTTTATATTTATGTTTTTCCATTGCTTGTAGTCTTAGTGCTCCATCCATCACACCATCAGAGTCACCTCCATCCTTCATATGATCGTTTGCCAAAAAAATGTGTCTATTGGATCACTATTATATTTGCAACTTCTTTATTTGTTAGTGAGTCCATATGCAAATGGTGTATCTTCTAAACATGATCCCTTATATCATGGTGCATAACACTAAGTGCTATAGAAAAATAAAAGGTTTATTTGTGCATGTGAAGTTACTTTGACCACATATATTCCTTTTACATTACATCCTTTATCAATATCTAATCCATTATCCATAATACCAATCATGTACATCATTTAGTTGTATTGGGTATACCCACGATAGTGGGTTACAATTTTTTGAACGAAGAAAAATTAGAAATGCTCATCAAAAAATTTAAAATGGTTTACCCCTTCTAATGAAGGGGGTTCGAATGAACCACCCCCCTTCTAATGAACCCCCCCTTCTAATGAACCCCCCTCCCTTCTAATGAACCCCATTTTGCACCATATAAGGGGGGTTCTAATGAACCCCCTTTTTTCACCTTCCCCTCCACCATTTCAAAATTTATGCATTTTTTTGACTATTCAAGCTTGGGAAGGAGGTGCAAATGGAGTCAACTTGATAAACCAAGTTGGATAATTGTAGAGATTGAAACGTGCTTTCCAACAACTATAAATTTAATATATTTTGTTTTTATATTATATTTTTTTGTAGTTTTACTGAACATAGGTTTTTCACTGAACATCAAGTTTAGTGAAAAATCATTGTGGAAAAATATTAAATTTGAGAAAATTTTTTTTTGAAAAATATATACGCCCTAGGTATTGGTGTCCTCATTCTAACAAAAAAAATAAAATTGAATTTCAATACATACCAAAAAAGTTATGCATGCCGAAGTGCACCTATGTCTAAATTGTAAATGTTTTGACTTCAAAACTTAATTAAAAAAAAAATATTCAACAAAATGTTATGAAACAAAATGAAACCAATAGATACCAGTGTTAGCAACCTAAATTAAAAAGAATCAAAATTTTATCCTTTGTAGAAAAAAAGTTATGCGTGTCGAAGTACACATCACTTTTAAAAAATGTTGTTTACTATTAAAAACTAGTTATCAAAGGAGACAAAAAAAAAAACAATTTAATTCCAATTTTTTAAAAAAAAATATATTTAAAATCTACAGAAAAAATCTCACAAATCACTAGTTTACATCATTTTCAAATTCCTAATAGTTTACCTACTATAGGTGTCAAAAAGTGAAGTTTTTTTTGAAAATGTTGATTTCAATGTCAAGTTTGGCCAAAAAGTGTAACCCATTATTGTGGGATGACCCTATTATATCCTTGTGATATTTCATTATCCAGTTTTTACATCCATGTAATCCAATATAATAATCCTAGCAGCTTTAATCAATATGCACAATCCTTAATCCATCATCAATCCTATATTCATGGTGTGTACATCATCCCAACATGATTTCTCTCAAGACACATTTTATCCTTTATGCCAAATATTTTTATCACCCTTTGTTTTCAAGATACCTATTAGATTCCATTTCACCCAACAATTCTCTTGAGGGGAATCACTTCTATCATCATCCCTAAGTGATTGGGGTAACTTGCTACTAGAGCTCAACTTCAACCCATCCTACTTTTTATGTCTTCTTTGACACAATGCCACTTTTGCTAGAGGGGAAAAATCATGTAGACACCTAAAATATTCCCTAATCATCCATCACCTAACTCTAATTGGTCAATTCCATCATCTAGTCCTAATCAACCAATATCATCACCTATTCAAATCTCCTTCACCTAAATTCCATCATTTAATTAAATAATATTATTTAATTAATCATTTTTTCCACCTCCTAACAATAAGTAAATAAATAATTACATAGTATACCTATTTTCCATCTCACATATGGCTAAAATAATTAAATATTATTATTATTTAAGTAAGCACATATTCCCTCAATGCATTCCAAGAATAAAGTGCACCTAGGAACACTTGTCCTTATGGTCTCATTATTCTCTTAACACATTCGAAGAATAAATAGCACCTAAGAACACTTGTCCTTATGGTCCCCTTATTCTATCAACACAATTCAAAAATATGTATTCTTCTTAGATGCACATGTCCCTTATTTCCCCCATGCTCACAATTACTTACTAAATTTGGTAAGTTCATCCTAGCCATTCAAAATCTAACAACGTCCATATCCACCCATCATCCTCTCCTTGATCCTAGGGAATTCCTCTCAATTGTTATCCACCCTTGATCTCATAATCAGATCTTGACCATCCATTCCTCCTTCCAAAATTCTAATTTTAGGCACTTTATCCTTCATTCCATATGAATTGCCACTTATGCTAGGTACATGTCAAATTGGTAATTCCAAGCAAGGAGCATCCACATTCCAACTAATCAAGGAGCAAATCAAATCACAATGGAGGTTATGGTAACATTTCAAGTTGATTTTAATGTTATTGTCTTGTTTTGATCTCTTTTGTGAGTTCTATCTAGATGTTTTTCTTGTTTTTAAATAGGAACTTGCATGCTTGTTTGTTTCTATTTGAGTTACAAATCTTAGCATTACACTTTGAATTTGGGGAAACACACAAAAATAAAAAGAATGAAAGCCCTTTATCCTAACACAAGGCACTCAATGAACAAATGCACTCATCATTCTTCCTCATTCAATAGTCAGACTCAATGTGTTGTGAAGTGAAAGAAGATTGGATCGATAAAATCTTAGATGGGAAGAGGGAAAACTTGGTAACTTAGGAAAACCCCACTAAGGAAATAGTTTAGGAGCAAACATTAATCCTAAAATAAAGTAAACAAAATAAAACAAGGGCTTTTATAATAAGAATATTTCAAATTTAGGGTCAAGTCATATACCACTTTCATGGAGAAACTAGACAAGATATTGAAATCATATGAGAAATCAAATGCCCACTTGAACTTATTAAGAATTAATTGTTCAACTCTATCTAGTTAATGATGAAAATAGAGCCAATTTTCAATGTCACACACAAACAGACTGGAATAACAACCCTATTTACTTTCACATAAAGTGAACAAGCCTTCGACCCAACCCCCACTTCACCATCTTTTGCCGCATGAACACTAATGACTCAACAAACATCTCTTAGCAAGGATCTAGCATGTGTGTTGTCCAAAGTTCGACTCATTTACATTGTTCTTGAATTGATTATGACCATCCAACTATACCCTCTCATCAATCTTAGAGATCACTTCATTTTTAAATAAACTTGAATTTAAAATTTGTATGAGTTACTTTATATTTTATTTTAAAGGCATTTGAAATTTAAGGTGCTCCCATGAAACTAATCCTACATTTATCATCATATTAGAGGAGAATATACAATTCAGTTTGGCTACCAACTTTTAAAACAGCTCACAAACCAATACATCTACTGACCAAACCAAATCCAAACTTAAGATCACATAATCCAAAAGAAGAAATGAAAAAGGGTGCCACACGATCAATAAGCCATCTTCACGTGCACAAAGTTAATAATTTAACAGCTCTAAAAGAAATTCTGAATTCCCTGTCATACTAAGGAAGTGTGAAAGAAGCCTCAAATATGTGGTCTAAATCAAATCTCCTTTGGGAGTGATAAAGTGGAAATTGATTAGAGGCAAAATAAAGCCTGAAATTGCGCTTGTTGCGCATCCAGAGAATTTTGTTGCTGTATAAAAGTTTGAGGAACCCTATGACAAAAGTAGCGACATCAATGGGATGTACACAAGTTAAAAGAAATCAGCTATTCTTAGCTAATGGGTAAAACTTAAATAGTTTGCAGGCTGTTTGTTATTAATGGTTTCCAAAATCTTAATGGCTGTTTACTTTTCAGACTTTTCACAATGAAAAATGAACTGTTCAGTGAGAGAACATAAGTACCAATTATTTTAGCAATAAGTACTTAAGAGTCCCAGTCCCCTATGCTATTTTCTTGTCATCAAGATGTATTGTAATTTGTAGAGTTTGTGAATATAATATTATTTGATTTTAGATTTATATTGTTGGTAAATTTTTATGTCGGATGTATATCTAACATGGTATGTTTTTTGATCATGTCGTCCACTAAAAAGTGCGATTGAACCAAGTTCGATTTTTAAGTAACTTTTATAAACTGGTTCCCCCTACTCATGACAACTTAATGAAAAAACAACTTTAATGTAAATATATAAATATGAGATATTATAATTTCGTTCAAAAGAACAAAAATTTAAATTTATATAATACAATAATTTTTAGAAAAAAAGAAGAAGTATGACCTCTCAAATCATAGCGTTTCATGAAAAGAAAGTATATCAAGGGCTAAAAATGAAAAATGACATTTATATGACATTCATTGTGACATCAATCATTGAAGAACGATGTTTTTTTTATTCTTAATCACTTTCTTTTAAATATGTTGAATATATTTAAGTTTCTTATTTGATCAAGTTATTTTAATTTACTCATATGGTTGTATACTTTTTCTAAAAGTTAATATAAAAATTAAAGGTTGAGATATTTATTAAAAAGAGATAAATGTGTTTTTTCTAATTATTTATTAATTAATACATATATTGTAAATTTAGATAAAAATATTAAGTTTCGAAATAGTATTTGGTAATTTTTATAAAGATCGATTAGTGTATTTGATTTTAGGAAAGAAATTGAAAGGATATTATGTTATGTATTATATTATATGATTTGTCTTTGTAATAAGTAAAAATATTGATATTAATCACTTTTTGATAATTATAAAATTTTATATTTTTATATTATATTCTAATCATACACGTATGGCTTTGATCCACATATCTATGACTTTAATCTGTGTACATGTGTTTCTAAACATTTATATGACTTTGAACTTGAAAATGCAACCTTAAACTTGATACACTTTCTCTTTAGATATGTGTTCATCTCTAATAATCTAGATAGGATGATGCTAAAGAGCACCATTAGAGCTTGTTATGCTAGGAAAGGAAGTCAAGTAGCTTCCCACCTTACACCTTAGTCAATCCCTTTGATTAATAATTTTGATAATTTTACAAACACACCAAGTAAAATACAAATGACTATATCTATTCTTATGAATGCAAATATTGATAGTATGCTCTTGTAATGATGGCATTGTCTGTGTTCTAGATAATTGTTATATATATTCCTATCCTCAAATGGCATAGTGATTTTGTCCTACACAACACCCTAATGTGTTAATTGATATATTTCACACTTGATTTGATGGGTTAGAACTATTTGAAACTAAGTTAGCTTGTGCCCACTTGATTAATTTTAAGTTTTAGAATTTTGGGTCCAAGACCACATGAATGGTCCTGAACCAAGTCCAAGACTACAAATGTGGGATTGAGCCAATATTGAGAATAGGTAATTTGAAGATCAAATCTAGAGCCTTGGATGATGGCGAGTAAATATTAATTTTCACACAAGAATGTAGCATTTTCTTTGGGTCAAAGTGAGTCCAAAGTCAATGGAAAAATTACTATGATTGGAATTTTTACCCTTGCATTTTATGCCCACTTTGACTTGCATATGAATTATTGTAAACCATGCATCACAAAGTTAACTAGAACCAAAAATAAATTTAGTACTTTTAAGAATATATTAAAGGGATGTTGATATGGATGGTGATCCACATGTGCTCTATATAATGGCAACCTTACCTTGAAACCTATAAGCACAAAGAATTACATGAGTCAAATTTGAGGAAAATATTAATTAGGTACGAGAAACTACTTAACATTATTAATAAACAATGTGTAAATATCACAAGGTCGGTGTAAGACAATAAATGAAGTGGTTTTAACCAAAAGAAAAGTAATGTATAGCTCTACGAGATTCAACATAGGTGAAGGATTATAAATTAACCACTATAAAGTCTAAAAGAATGATATAGGGCTACAAAATAGCCATAATAATATGAAAAGGTAAGTTATAACCATAGAAATTAAATGAAATTAGTAAAACTATATGAACCCCATCAATTGATTTCATGTGAGCGATGCAAAAGTAATTGAAGGTAACAACAAAATAGTGTATCTCACTTTTGGCCTAAGAGGTACATTCAATATTAGAATTTTTCAATAGTTTCAAATTGTGTCAATTATACCAAACAAATGGTAGGAATCTAAGTATGATGTAAAATTAGTTGTTGATTCGAACTATGAATCTAAAGACAATACCTAGTGTGCAACCTACAATATTGTAAGAGTTTTATAAAGAACAACAAACTCGAAAAGAGATGTATGCGGCTCCAAAATTGAATTATTCATATCCAAAATTGAAATTTGTACATCATGAGAAGAATTCCAACAGCCACCACATTGTTTGGAATTCAAAAATGAATATATGAAACAATAAAAACATAAAATTTTAAAAAACATGTATATTTTAACTACCCCAACTAGGCGGGGTCATAACTCGTTTCTCGGTGATCGTAATCTAAACTTCTCTACCTCGTTGGAAAGGTCTCAAAGGGATCTAATTTTAGTCCCTTGAATCCAATGCTTACACTATTCCATTTAAAGGATTAAGATAGTCTCGACCCCAAATTCCACTCCGATGACCTCTGAAAATGCAATTTACTAAAATATAGAAAATATAAAAAAACATTGAATTTTTGGTATTTTCTATCTCTTCTTGAGCTAACACCTTTGTACTTTTTTGGATCTCCTCTAGACTACTTTGGATCAGTTGCAGAAAATTTTCTATGTAGATTCAAGTTTTAATTTCTTTAGTTTTTTTAAAGAATTGTATTTCTATCATTTTTAAATTTCTTTTTTTGTTATATTTTTAGTATCATTTTTCCATCCCACATAAATTTTACTACAAACAAAAGCTTCACATGATTTATTAGAATTGTATCACTAACTCTAATGTCTAGGGAACATATTTTTTTGATAATTTTTATTGAATATTTTACTTATATTTTAATTTTTGAAATGATACTAAAAAGAATTTTATACCTATATTTTTCCATCACACATTCTCTTAGCATATTTATTGATATAATTTTTTCATTGAAATAAGGACATCCATGTGGAGGGCGACACATTTTTTGATATTTTTCTAACATTTGTTATTTTTCTTAGTTTCTTGGATAGAGTACAATGGTTTTTGTAACGGTTATGAATGTAAGAGCTAAAGATATTAGCTCAACACCCAAGACCACTTACAAAAACAATGGAAACCTTCTACATGAGAGTATGCAAGAAAAATGAGCTTGTTTGATATTAAGACCTATCAAAATGATGAGTTATGAAGTATATTACATATGAGTACAATCACCTT
The DNA here is from genome assembly GCA_007258455.2 of Sequoia sempervirens. Lineage (NCBI taxonomy): Eukaryota > Viridiplantae > Streptophyta > Pinopsida > Cupressales > Cupressaceae > Sequoia > Sequoia sempervirens. The sequence continues at coordinate 668,750,194 of VDFB02000003.1, read as the reverse complement.
CCTTATATAGGCATGGTTGAAATGTAGTAATGAACAAGATTTTGGAAAATGTCACAATCCTATGACATGAGACAACTAACAAACTAACTACCTAGGAATCATGCAAAATCGCTAGATAAGATAAGTTCTAGAAAAACCAACTAAGAATTCTAGAAAGAATCTTATATCCTATCACCTAGAAAATGATACCTAGGAATAAATGAATGCCTAAGTAAACTTAAGTAAGTGTAATTAATTATTTAATTACACCAACAATGAATTCATTATTAAATTATAAAATATATAATATTAAATTTATATACATATTTATTCTAATTTTAGAAATCTAACTTTAAGGGCTAGATACTTGCAAAGACACATTTTCAAATGACTTCATTTGATCCCTTAAATGGTGAAGCTTAATTTTTTTTGTCAATATTTTGACATGCATGAAGGACAATCCATTGAGGATTTAATTTAATAATAGGGAGTTTATACCCAAGGGGTTTTATCTAACCCCTTAAATTTAACCCCCTTAGGTGGAACCTCTCTAGGCTTGAACCATTTTCTTTTCTAAAAATTATGTTATTTAAACAAAAAAATATAATATCTCACAAGTGTGACATATATTTATGCTTTACTAGGAGATGGTAATAATTATTATGTATAAAATAATATTGTCATGCAATTATATCCTAGATACCATCATGTGACAACCATAATGTAAATTAACAAAATTTTATTGTGTAAGAATATTTAGCTAAGTGTGATGGGATGCTCCTTATGTCAACCCAATAGTGAGGATATGTTAGGATTAGGTGTGTTTTACACCTTACAATTCTAAATATAAATGTTGGAATGTTCTTTTTTTTATAGATAAATAGCTACAGAGGGGAAGCACCCTTATATTGATCATCAAAATTACATTGAGAGAGTTACTTTTTAGTATCCCATATCCAGTAATAGCTTACCCATCCTACCCACTAACCCTACCCTGGCACCATTGAGACCAAAATGGAGCCACAACCCCTTTCTACCCCAATTTACCACATAGATCAAGCTGACCAAAATGGAGATTTTAACATCTTCTCATACTAACACCTTTGGATTACACAGTGCCATAATGTTGAACCTAAACTAACAAACCACTATGAATTTTCTCCACTTTTCATGTGGGAGCGAAGCTTCATGTCAAATGAAACCTCATTTTTCTTCTTTTTCCTCTGTACCATTGTCCATTTCTCCTCATTTCCCCCCCATCCTTAGCCTTAACCATTTTGTCTAGAGTATTTTTGTTCACCCCCAGGGGACCTTACTATCGAGCTTCCTATTTGGTCTACCTTTTCCATGTTTGCTTTTGACTTTTTAGAATCAATGCTATCCCTCCCTATAGAAGGAGAACCATCCTTGACCTTTAGATTGGCCTATGTTTTACTTGGTGATTCCATATGGGTGCCAACCCCAACCATTGGGGCATCCTCAAAGGTTTTCCCATCTTGGTTCAGAACTTCCTTTTCTATTGAATAATGTTGAGGGGAAGCATCTTTCCACCACATTGCTTAGTTGTCATATTTTTTCTTTGCACAATCAACAACAGTATGCCCAATTTTGTAGCATCTACAATAGCAAAATGGTACACCCTCATAGTCCAACAACTAGTTCTACCTCCTTGTAACAGTTTTTAAAGATGTATCTATTGGGAGAGCTTTAGAGCTGTCCATCTCTTCCAAAATTTGAGTGTATGTAGTATGCATGAAATCTAGTGAGCCCTTGTCCCACCCTAGAAGTCTCCCCAATGAATTTCCAATAGCTTCAAAACAGGACTCGAACTAGAATTGCAATGAAAATTTTGGAAGTCTTACCCAAATTGGGATTGCATTTAAAGGTTTAGTAGTAGGATTGAAAGAAGAGTGCCACGACTTCAACATGAGTAGGTGCTAGTCACAATTGCATTGATATTCACAAAGGACAATATTTTTGTCTTTGACATTATAAAAAAAAACCATAAAAAAATCCCCGAGCACATGGATAAATTTGGATCTCACCTTCCAGAAGAGGGTGCCAGGTGTCAGAGATCCATTGGTGCAACTTCGTGAGACTCAGCCATAGCCCTATGAATCTCCCAACCAATCCTAGTTCTACAAAGTACGCTTCATTTTTTGCCACTTCATTGCTAATATCATCTTTGAATTCCACTATTGGAGAGACAGTAACACATTGTAGGGGTCGAGTCATTTGTTTGCCACCCAATTTTCCTCCTTCCAATGCTTTCTCAACAAGGTTTGCCTTACCCAAACCCCCATGCAAGGTTCGAGGGCCCTTTCCTAATTCATTCATTTTAGCATGATGAGCCAGGGTGATCCCACAATACTATGTCTCACTTTTTTTCTGAAGATGGACATTTACATCAATATTTTTAACTAAATCTCCATCTTGTGAGACCTATAGCAGTTAAACTATTAAGAATTACAAGATGATGCAAACTAGTGATTTTTGGAAATTTTTGTGTAGATTCTAGATATATATATTTTAATTTTTTCTCAAAATAAATTATGAATCTTTCAACATCTCCTTTAATAAATAGTTTTAAAGAAAAAACAACATTTTCAAAAGTAATGTTTGTGTCGTAAAATATTACTTCTCTTCTATAAAAGGATAAAATTCTAATTTTTGAAATATAGATTCTCAACATCAATATGGATGGAATGGATATTTTTTATAATTTTTGGTTACATATTTTTTTTAATTAATTTCTGAAGTCATTGTAACTATAATTTGGACATACGTGTGTGTCATATAACATAACTTGTTATGTATATGTCGAAATCCTTTTTTTTTTTTTGGGAAACAAGAACATCAATATGGAGGGAACAAATATTTTTTGAATTTTTTTTACAATGTTTTACTATTTTTAAACCTCTGCAGAACAAAGAGCTCGATGTTCAAAGAAAAACCTATGTTCAATAAAAATTGAAAATTAAATACATGATAAAATGAAAACATATCAAAAATTATACCTTTTAGAAAGCTTGTTTCAAGGGCTATGATCTTGCAAAATATCTTGTCAAGTCAAGCTCATTTGTAGGTCCAATATAGGGTTTGAAATTGATTTTTTTTAGGAGATTTTGATGTAGATAGAAAATATTTCATTTTTGGCACCTTTGCTAGAAGGTACCTTTGATCAAAGGTCTTACCTTCGATAGAAGGTCCCCATGCAAAAAAAAAGCCATTTTATAGCAAAAAAAATATTTTACGGAAACTACCTTCTATTGAAGGTGTTTAGTTGCATACCTTCACCTGAAGGTACCTTCGATCGAAGGTTTTACTTTGCTTGAAGGTGTGCAAGTGAATTTAGCTTGAACACTCCAAAAAATTCATCTTTTCAAAAAGTGAGACACAACTCTATGATTTCACATGCCACCACCTCCCATCACTCTCCAAATCCGCTAGTTTCATCCAAATCAGCTCTATGCCAGGTGCCCCTAACAGGGGACATGTTGTAGGCCTTCGTTCACACTTGGGTAACCTCAAAAATCCCCATTTTTTGTTCTTTGAATGCCTCCAATCCCACCCCCGAAGCCTCTCGTGCATGCCAAAAAGAATGATTCTTTCCCTCACCAATCTTCTATTGGAGATCCGTGGAGCATCGCCCCCCCTCACGCCATTCGTTCTGCAAAGATCTTGGAACACTAACCTTAGCAGTAGGGAAATGCAGTGGTATCCCTTTTGCAATGATATTAGCTATTATTGTAATGCTAGAATGCTAGTTAGATGTAATAATATTCTAATTTATATATAATGGAACATTTGGGGACCCATGCGATTCTTGTAGAAACTTGGCATGAAGTTATATGAGAGTTAAAATTGAATACAAAGTTTGCTAGTCTCCTTGAAAATGGTATTCTCTTTAGGAAGTTTAAGAGTTACAATTTAAATAAATAATTAGTTGATAGGCTCTACTTCTGGGATCGCCAGTGCACACTCGACCTTCAAACCTGTCTCACGCTACTAGAATACCCTTCATAGCTGTCGTTAAACAGTTTTCAGATTGTCAACCCGAATACCCCTCATAGCAGTTTTTAGATCCGTCAAATATTCTTTGGCTCATTGGAAAAGTATATTGAAAGCCGATAGGCTCTACTTCTAGGCTCGCTAGTGCACACTCGGCCTACAAACCTGTCTCACACTACCAGAATACCCTTCACAGCTGCTGTTAAATAGTTTTTAGATTGTCAACTGGAATACCCCTCGCAGCAGTTTTCAGATCTATCAAATATTCTTTGGCTCATTGGAAATGTATATCAAAAATATGACTGCTATTGCGTTTGGATGTGGTGCTCAAACCTTTTCCAATGTGAGGAATTCGACAGCTGTCAATCGAGGGGCACAAATGTGCATGCCTCTCGTGTTGTTGCACCAGGGACAATGTAGGTCAGGAAAATTTCCATTGGATATATGACACCTTAAGTTCGATGTCTAATCTCAACAAAAAATAGCTCTCTAGCTCTCCTGGCTACATTCATGCCCACCACCCCCAACTTCCATAAATGCCTCAGCTTGTTTACAGAGGAAGGCACCATCGACCTCTACAGTTGAACAGGTAATTCGTTGCTCCCCTTCACGCACAATTTTTTTGCACACCAGGGCAACTCCAACAGCACCGTTTGATAGAATCCCTTTGTTCTTTATGCTTTGATGGATGCCCTTACCCAAATCAACCACATAAACAACCCTATAATTTCCAGGACGAAACTGTTAGGATTTTCTGGTAATGATTTTGAGTGCGGGCTATATGCCCAACAAACCCACATTAGGGTTAGGCTGGACTTTTATTATGCAAACACATTATGCAGGGATACTCCACTGTTCCTATTTTTTGTCAAAGATGGCTGCGAGTTACAAAATAAGTGGAAAATGGGAACTTAGACTTAATTTTTTTTAAGAAGCTTTCATTTTGATAGGACAATATGAGTGGCCACCTCAGATGTTATATTGTGATCTTTTTCCAAATCCCAACTATATGAGAAAAAACCTCGTTATGTTTTTTCTATGTCAGAGCACTCTGTAGAGAGCTTCAGTTGAAGGAGGTTGTAAGCATTCTGCTTACTACACACAACCCTCCTTTTGTGGAAATAATTGGCCTCATGGAATCTGAACTCTTGACAGTGTTTCTAAAATTGATGTTTATTAAAACCTAGGGTTGATCCATTCTGTTACTTTGTGACTGTACATTTTAGTTTAGGCTAATGGATTTGTTGAGGGTTTACATTTTTTCCATCTTATCATGTGGTTTTGACTTAATCTTTAGTTTTAGCTCCAATTATATTGTGGTCATTGTGGCAAAATATTCTTGTATTTGTATCTTTTTTTTGGCTGACACAGACAGAGTATGTACACTAATCTTTGATAAAGTCATCATAATCAAGCATATAATATGATTGCAGGAGAGATTTCTTTCTTATTGATTTTAAAGCAAACTACAAAATTGCATGTCTTTGATATGGTGCTGCTGTTCAGTTTAGCTCCAATTATATTGTGTCATTGTGGCAAAATACTCATATATCTGTATTTTTTTTTGGCTAACACAACATAGTATGTACACTAATCTTTGATGAAGTCGTCATAATCAAGCATATTATATGATTGTAGGAGAGATTGCTTTCTTCTCATTGATCTTATTTAGCAAACTACAAAATTGCATTTATTTGATATGGTGTTGTTGTTCAGCCTAGAGGAACTATTTAGACTATATCTAAAGCAAATAACCAAGAAAATAGTGCCTAAGTTATATTTATAATGACCTACACATGAATATGTGTTTGATCTATTTTTTTACATAGAAATCATTGAAACTTTGTTGGTTTGGTTGAATAGCCAAACATCTTGGTATAGAAGACTACAAAAGTGTTTGAAATATGTTTTAACCTCATTTTACAGAACAAAGCATGAAATTTTTAATAGTATATATTGATTAGGAGGATGGTTGAATAGATTGATGACTTTGACAGGATTGAGTTTGAGAAAGATTGTGTTTAGAGTAGCTAAGTAGGGTTTTTTGTTTTCATAACATCTCAAATTCTAAGCCCTTGCATCATTCCATTCACAACTTATTAGCTCAAGGTTTGTGGCTCCAACTTGTGAACTGTATTCAGAAAAAAAACTAACAGCTAAGCATTATTTAAGAGTAGGTCGAGACTCAAGATGCTAACCTTCTCACTATGAGCCATGACCAATTGTGATCTTATCTTCTTTCACTTTAATGGCTTTTGACAATGTTCATTTTAATGTCCAACCTTAAAATAACTTGTTGCATAGCATAATAGATATTCCTGAGAATAGTGTATGTTTATATTTCCTTGGTGTTTTGTTAATCACGATCCTTTAAAATCTTCTCAATTAATCATTAGACCAGCAAATGCATTGCCTCCCATTTCTTTTCCATCATATCCCATGATTTTTTAAATTTTTGGCCTGTTTGATTGGAAGAATATTTTTAGTAGAATTATTAGGTAAACTAGGAATTCATTTGTAGCTTTGTATGTAAGCAACACAACAATAACCATATTTTGTCCTCTGCCATCAGTGGATCATATCAAAAAATGATGTGACATGCAAAGTTGCAGGAGAACTGAGACGTATTAGTATCTAGGATCATTGCTTCAAAGAGGAAATATGTGGTGCATTTCAATAAAATAGATTTGATTTCCGGAACTTAAACCAAATGACCATTAGTTTAGAAACTATTCTTCAAATTCATTGAATGTGAGGGTGTACTTACTCGATTGATCATTTCAATTGAATGCTTGATGTGTATTTTCTTTTCTTGATTATCATTTTCAGATGTCACTCATAGTGATACAAATCTTAAATATCTTGCAGTGTGATTTATCTTCTGGTATTAATACTTCTTTAGACAATGTGCTTACATTTCTATTTAGTATGACATTGTTGAAATTGGTTTTCAAATTATGTTAGTACATCTTCCACAATTTTTCATAAGTTTGTGAGATAAAATCAAAGTTGTAATAAGTGCTTGTTTTTTATATGAAGTGACTAACAATTTTTTTGCAACTGAGCACTTCACCAGTTTGTTTTGGGTGCTTAAAATTGATGTACTTTTTTGTAAGTCATTGTAAAAAAATTTCCACACTGTTCATATGGGTTCTTTAAGAGGACTCAAAGTCATGTTAGAAGAAAGATGGAAGAGTGGTTAAGAGATTGGCTGGTCTATGTCGAACCCATGTGGGCTTTCACTTAAATGATAAGGGAAATATCAAATTATAATACCATGTTATGACTGAGCTTATTTCATGTTATACTGGAGACATCAATTAATGTAATGGTTGTTTTTTCTAGTCAAATAGATAGCATGTAGAAATGATCCTTCACAGAGTTTTATGGGTAATGGCTCTAGTGGGTACATTATGATGAAGTATTGGCACTACCATATATATACTCTGTTTTTCATAATGTGTGGATGATACTACACCCCTGCTTCTTTTTATGTAAGTGATTTTCCATAATTCTTAAATCGTAGCATTGTGAATTGTAATTCATACACGTTTTTCATGGAGCGGAAGAGTTTTAATATCAACATTTTCTTACTTGAAAATGAGCTTATCAAAGTTTACCCATTTTTTTTTACTGATACTCATAGTAAACAAATCATTCTGTATACAACAATTTTTTATCTTTCTTAATTTGCTCATGTTTTGCAATAGATAGCCTAGAGTGAATTTCATACCAGATGAAAAAGGTTTTTGTAGATGGATGTTTTGCAATCTATTGTTTTGGTCTTCTAGAATATTTTTTAACACTATATTTTATACTTTGCTTTCACAGGATTGTATTTGTTTCAGACAGACAAACTTACTATTGTTACATACAAGTATGTTCCTTAATATTCATAACTAATTTGCTATTACACTTCATCTTTCTTCTACTAGCTACGACTCTAGTCATAGTAATAGATACCTTGTATTACAAGCAATATTGTATCCATTAAATAAAAATACCCCACCGCATGTTATGTTTTCTTTCATGTTTTAATATAAAAAACAAAGGACATTCAAATAACATTTTTTTACTTTAAAACCAGAAGACCAGAAGAGAACTTATCAACCTATGCACTTTTATAGGGATATTCCAGATCCATTCAGATATGTCTCTATCTTTGACACCCAATGCAATCACCCTGTTGAACAATGACACACTGGATGTAAATCCACATCTCCAGGTCTTCAGCATTTCAACATTTGGACTAGGTGTCCAATCAGCACCTAGATATAGATTAACACTCTCTAATGGGCTGCACCTCCAAAAATCCACCTTGCCAAAAAAGTATAACCACTTAGTAACTTCAAATACAATATAGAAGGGCTCTATACTATAGCTCAGACGATTTAGCTGCCCTTCTATTTGTCATGCAAGGTTAGCCTTCAATTTCAATGGCTATAGTCAATTATTACATGTTTGCATTTGTGGCTTTCATTATGCCTACCTAATAATTCATTTTCCTTCAAATCAATAGGTGGATTGTAATCTTTGAACTAGAGATTGCATGCACAGAACATGACATCATAGGTGATCCCACCTTTCTCTATAAAGAAGACCAATCTATACAAAGAAATGTGGAGGTTTCATCTGACCCATCTACAAACTCAGATGGAATTGGCACATCTACAGTGTCACCTCAATCTATACAAAGAAATGTGGAGGTCTCATCTGACCCATCTACAAACTCAGATGGAATTGGCACATCTACAGAGTCACCTCCTAAGCAATTGATGTTTGGAATTCATGCATCCCTACACAAAAAAATGATATTGTAACTATCACACCTGTGAAAAGCTTAAATCCTTTTCAAACAAGGTGGACAATAAAAGGCCATGTAATTATGAAAAAAGAAATCCACCAATTTAACACAAAGAAGGGACATGGCCAGGTATTCAGTTTTGACATCATTGATAGCGAGCACACTGAAGTACGTGTTATGTGCTTCAATGAAATTGTTGACCTTCATTACATGCATGTCCAAGTTGGTTCTGTATATACATTTTCTGGTGGAACCATCAAAGCAGCAAATAAGTTCTACAATAAATTGAACAGTGAAATAGAAATCACTTTAATGGATGATTCAAAAGTCATTCTTTGTGATGATGATCTCCTCATTCCAGCACATCAATTCTCTTTTACACCCATTATTGAGATTATTAGTAAAGCTAATAGTTCCTCTACTGATGTTATTGGAATTGTTATATGTGTCGACTCTGCCTCAACAATACAAAGAAGAGATGGGACAAAGGTCTTAAGGAGGAGCCTGAAATTAGTAGACTCCTCTCCATCCAATATTAATGTCACTTTGTGGGGTCGAATAAGTCAAAAGGAAGGTTATGAACTTCAAGAAATGTACCACCTACAAAATTCAACTGTTCTTGCAATAAAAGATTCATGTGTAACTGAGTATAATGGTAAGGTCATCAGCACTCTAGCCACCTCTCAATTGTTTATTAACCCTAATATCAAAGAAACAGAAGAGTTACATTGTTGGCTTACAAAGAATGGAAATGAAATTACCATGCCAACAACAACACTTCTAGATGCACCTCTTGTTCTTACACGGACGAACATTGCCAGCATCCAAGGACATTCTTTAGATCTAACACAGCCCTTGCAATGCATTCTCAAAGCAACCATTGTTTTCATAAAATCAAATTCATTTTGTTACCCAGCTTGCCCTATTGAGTTTGAGGGAAAACAATGCAAGAAAAGAATTGTACAAAATAATGAAGGAAAATGGTACTGTTCAAAGTGTCAAGCTTCCTTTGAAGATTGCAATTATAGATATGTTCTTCAGATCAAGCTTGAAGATCACACAGGTGCTATATGGGCAACTGCCTTTGAAGAAGCTACAACTAAACTCATCAGAATTCCTGCAAAAGAATTGTATCTACTTCAATTCAATTAGGAAGCAGATACAACTAGTGAACAGGTCATACAAAATGTCCTATGCAAACAATACATCTTCACCCTATCAAGCAGAAATGAAACATACAATAATGAAGCACGGCTGAAATAAACTATCTCAGAAGTTGATATAGTTGATTTCATAAGTGAGAGAAACTTTTTGTTGAGTCAAATAGCTGAGGTCTGCATTGGGAACCCAAAATAATTAGTCAAAATGTTTTCCTTTGCCTGCAAGCAGGCTGCACAGTCTTCAGAATGTTTTCTTTTTTCTGTGATCGGCCTCCCCACTATATATAATCTTTTTCATCGTACAATGAAAGCAACTTCCCCACTATATATAATCTTTTGCATTGTACAATGAAAGAAACTTTTCGTTCACACAAATAGCTTAGTTCAATTGTTTTCCTTTTCCAGCAAGTAGCCTCCCCACTCTTTAGAATGTTTTCCTTGTTCTGCAATCAACCTCCCCACTTTATATAATCTTTGGCACTGTACAGGGTTTGAAGACCCCTTCAAAACTTCTGTTTCACCTTTACTATCAATACAAAACATATGCAAATCCATTTACCATCCTTCCGAATTCAAAAAAAGCGTGTTAGCTACTTTTGTATAAAGAGATATAATACTCATATCCCTAAAAGGCTAAAACATGATGAGGACACCCATTGTTGGGCATTATTTACTAGTATCTGTATCTATTTTCTAGTTGGAAGGACAGGTCTATCTATAGGGATGATTTCATAGGACAATAATTATGTAAAAATTTTGAGTGCTAAAAAAGTGGAAATGATAGACTAGCAATCAATTGAAGTTTGGAATTTTCCAACCAAATAGTTATTTAATATTACTTCAATAATTTGTCTAAGATTCTTTTGAAAGATTTAGAATTTCAATGATGCATTTGATTTTTCAAGGATCGCTTAGTGGCTGGTTTATTATTTACAATGTTTTAATCAACATATATCATTTAAGTTTTGTTAAGTTTTCTAGGTAAGAGTAAATGAATGATCAAGTAATTCATTTTGGAAAAAAGCATCCCTATTAAACCTTCTTTAGTTTTCCAATGTATACAATTAATATAAAATTGAAAAAAAAAATCTCTATTAAACCTTCTTTGGTTTTCGAATGTACATAGTTAACAAAATTATATTTACTATATTCTTTTCCACTACAGATGATCAACTCAAATCTGCAAGATTCTAAAGGAAATCTAGTTCAAATGATCAACTCAAATCTGCAAGATTCTGATGGACAACCAGTCCAAAGTAATTCACAAAAATTGCAAGCTCGTAAGAGAAGTCGCTTGTACTATGCTAGGCACAAAGAATAAATAAGTGTTTGTCGTAGTATCCAACGAACACACAACTTACAAGAACTATTACAACCACTCATAAGTCACCACATAGAAGCTTCTATAAGTTTCCCCATCAACAAACTGAAACACATATGCATACACAAATGCCACAAAATATAGGTTCCAGAACCAATTTGGCTATTGATTGGTCTGCCAAATTTGTAGACATAAAAAAAAATTAGAAATAGAATAGATGCATTGTCAAGCATACAAACATGTACTATCTGTAAGGAACGATGCCCTAGTATACATGTTTGTTCAACAAACAACAATCCTATTTGCAGAAGATGCATTGTTGAGAAAGGCATACATCGATTCTCCATCCATAACAATATGGACCCATGTGAACAACCAAATGTACTTAAAATTCTCACCCAAGTAGAAGAGATGCTCATTGCACATGTAAAACCAATTTTGCAAGTTACTCATGCTCATGGTGGCTAATACAAATATAGTGGTCACACAGTTAGCTTCCCTCGAGATATTAAAACAATTGCAAACTCTTTGCCACATAGACTCAAAGACTTGGATGTGTTGATAGTCCGAAGAATTAGTACACATGGAAAGCATTATGATTGCTATGTTAGTAGGAGTCATGTTTAGAATGCACTTACATACAAAATAAAATATGATCCCTACTACAAGGATGTTGAAATCAATACTGATGCATTGGAAGTTCTCCCTGATTCAACTACAAATATTGTAGACATGTTGCATACCATGGAATGTGAAAATAAAGAACCAACAAGAACAAATGTGGAATCTGAAAATAATCCCAATGATGAAGAAAATGAAACAGAATATTCAACATCATTCATGTTTAGCCTACCAAATAAACGTCGTGAGTTACAAATCATAAAGGAATCTATACATATAGAAAATGACAACCACCCCATCATTAATTGGCCTCATATAAGCTCAAACCCCATCAATGAATACACTACTGAGGGCCTATTTGATATGGCATTTCCAACTCTCTTTCCAAATGGAACTGCACTACCCATGCAACCTTGAGCTAGGGAGGTGCAACTTCATGAATATGCCTTGCATCTTATGCGATACCATGGCAACAAATTTGGACAACATCCATGATTTAGATACTTCATTCTCAATCTTATGATGTGTCATCGTAGCCAAGCACTTGCATCCATATTCATCAAAAGAAAATTAGACGACTATATACCAACCGCTATCGAAGAAATTCATCACCACTTACATAACCTACCTAACAACCAATTAGCTGAAGAGCTCATGCATTTTGGTTCAACCATACGAGGCATACGGTCATACTGGAACAAGTGTTGTTCTGATCTAACAAACATGATAAACCAAATAGGGTCCCCAACATTGTTCTTCACACTAAGTGCAGTAGACACAAAGTGGCCTGATTTACACACATTGTTTTCATCGAGCACACCAAATACGATTACTTCCAACAAAAAATGTACATATAACATTATTCAAAACCCACATACCACATCCCTATATCTACATCAACGTTTCACAATCTTTCGAGAAGAGGTCATTCAAAAACTCCTCCATGCCACAAATTATTGGTATAGATATGAATGGTAACATAGAGGCTCTGCACACATACATGGATTTCTATGGCTTGAAAATGCACCAAACATGGATACCCTAAATTGGGATAATCAAATAGAAGTCGATAGAGCAAAAAAATTCTTTGACAACTATGTTACTACTACCAACCCTCATAGTAAATCTGAAATAAACAATATCATACACAGAAACCCAATGGATGATCCATGTCTACTAGACACGTCTCAAATATTATCTACTAACCTGCACAATGATTATGAAGGACTAGTCAATCATGTTCAAAGACACACTAAATGTACTGAGAGGACTTGTCTATGCAAAAAAGGGAAAGAACTACAATGTAGATACAAAGCTCCTTGGAAAGAATGCATAAAATCCACTTTACTTTGTGATGAATCCGGAAACAAATCCTATGAGCCAATAAGGAACGATGACAAACTAAACATTCACAATGCCCAAATGCTATCAATATGGAGAGCTAACATAGATTTCCAACCTATCATCTCGTGTCTATTTGTTCTCAAATACATTGCCAAATATGCATCTAAAGCTGAAAGAAAATCAGAGAGTTGCATTGATATGCTGGCAAGAATATGTGCAAATGAAAGATTGGAAGAAAATGCATTAAAAGCATATCAAAAGTTTCTAGCTGAAATTGTTGTAGAAAAAGATATAGGAGCACAAGAAACTTTTCATATGCTTCAAAAACTCCCTGTTGTCATTTGTAATCAAAATTTTATATCATTGAATGTAGGAAAAAAAGTGCTCCATCGACTGAAGAAAACAACCAATGGTAATGAGATACAATCTAATTACATACAAGCCTACATGAACTGACCAGACCACCTTGAGCTAGTTTCACTAATTGAATCAGTAAGATCCTACACATACATTGGTAGTCGCAAAGGATGCAAATGGAAAATTAGAAAAGAAAAAGAAATTGTACAAGTTTTCCCTCATTTTCACACTATTCCAAAAGAAGACTGTGAGTCTTTTGAATCATTTTGTTGGAGTGAGTTACTTCTATACAAAAATTTTCAACACAAACAAAGATATAGGCCTCGACAAAAAAGAAATTGTTCAAAATTGGAAACATATGCATACACAACAATACACTCCATGGCATGTTGACTGCATAGATCAAATGGAAGCTTCACATGAAGAGGAAGACTACTCTGATGATGATATTCATATACAAGATGGTCTACCACTGAATGAATGGGAGCTATTATCTCAACTAGGCCTTGCTAATAGTCACAATTTGAATGAACTTGAAATGCTTGGCTGTCGTGATTATGACAACAACATATGGGATGCTCACATGGTTCCTCCACATTTACACCAAACTGCAATTCAATTTGTAAACACAAACAAACTGTCCCAACAAGATCTTTAGCCAACCACCACTTTCAACAACCAGAACTATACACTATCATTGAAACAACAACTAGCACTCACTATAATTACAAATCACTCAATTCAGAATCACCCTAAACAACCACTACATATGCTAATACTAGGAACTACAGGCACTAGAAAGTCCTACCTAATTAGTTGCATAAGAAATGCACTGCAACCCAACATACCAACTGCAGTCAACCCACTCCTTGTTCTTGCACCAATAGGAATTGCAACTTTCAATATACAAGCATCAACTGTACATGCAACCCTCAAAATACCCATTCGAGAAATGCAACCACTACAAGGACAAAATTTGACAACATTTCAAGAAGACATGAAAAATATACAATACATTCTAATAAATGAAATGAGCTTCATTGGCCCAAAGCTACTATTAAAAATAGATAGTAGGTTACGCAAAGCAAACCCACAACAACAACATCTTTGTTTTGGTGGAATCTCTATAATCCTTATAGGAGACCTAGCACAACTTCCACCTACTCTAGATAAACCTATCTATGCATCCCACACAATTTCTAAAAACTCGTGGCACAAATTCAATACAATTGTTACATTACAAACAATATTTAGACAACAAGGTGACAATCCAATCCAAACTCAGTTTCGTAATACATTGCAAAACATGCAGAATGTAGACTCGACAAAACATGATTGGAAATTATTAATGACACGCACTAACAAGCACCTTACAACAACTGAACAAGAAGAGTTTGACAACTCAATACACTTGTTTGCTACAAACGACCTGGTAACTTCACACAACAAGAAAAAATTGCAACTGCTAAATCTACCTATTGCACTCTGTGTTGCTATAAATACACAACATACATTATCTACTGCTACCAACGATGAACAGCTCCCACAAGAAGTACTACTAAGCAAATCTCAATGTGTCATGCTTACAACAAACCTATGTATCCAAGGTGGACTTGTAAATGGATCCCTTGGAGAGATCAAAGACTTTGTATATCCCCTCGGATCTAAACCACCTGAATTACCAACATATGCTATAGTCACATTCGATAACTATAGTGGTCCACCATGGGATGAAACAAACCCAAAAGCTATACCAATACAACCAGTATCACGAGGCACCTGTAGACATATACCACTAACTATGGCATGGGCAATCACTATACACAAATCGCAAGGCCTCACATTCACAGCAATGTTTAGAGTCAAATCCATACTAGGCATTCGCATAGAACCAACATTTTCTTTCGAGCGCTATGCCAAAATGAAGAAGAATCCATACAACATTATTAGAAAGAAAAAAGAGGCTCACCTTCAACTCCTTTCTGAATAACATATTCAGGTAAGTACATTTACTACTTTTCTTACAAACTTAAAGAATTCCATATTTCCCTCCTTTGCTACAAGACAACCACTCAAACTAATCAATTTCAACCTTTTCTTGTTGTACAGGTGGCCACTAGGATGCAGAACAAACACACAAATCCAGATTCCACCTCTTCATCAAAATAGCCTTTTCATTTCTTTTTACAATCACTTTAATTACATATTTCATAGCATCTTTACATGTACAAATCTTGGTCATCTAACAACTCTTTATTGCAATAAACCTACCAAACTAACTAGAATCACTTGTTGCAGGGTTAACTACTCAGTCAAGAAACACAAAGAAAAAACCGATTAATGAGGAATGTGCATAGGAACCCAGAAACACAAGGCCCTCTGCTGTAAGTGATTTTCCATTTGGGTGTGGAAGAAATGCTCCTCATATTAGTAAAGAAAAATCTGTGTAAAATCCAAATTTGTAAATATCCTTTAGGTATCTGTGTGAAATCCGAAATTCTAAATACCCTCTAATGTATATAAAAACCTAAACTTAAGCATTTTGAGATTGAAAGTGTTACATATGTAAATATACTACTAAGGTAAATAAAAGGAAGAAAGAATCTTGTTTTAAATGCTTAAGAATTGAAATTTGAATTTTGTTGGAATATGTGCCTCAATCCTTACTGACATAGAACTCTTGAAGGGAAAAGTCGCTATGAGACTGTTCAAGTTTGAGTGACAAAACTGTTCTAAATCTAGCTGATAGGTTCATGTCGCCAAGACAGGGTTCATGTCTTGCCAAAAAGACTATCGCTGTGACTCTCTGTGTTCGGCGTGACCTTTTTTCGAATGGAGAACACTAGGCGACGGTCTGATCTTATTGGGCTAACTCACGAGTGTCGGGGAGAAGTCCTAGCGAATGGTGTAAGTCTCACCAACAAAGGCTATTCTCAGGGGTCAAAGCGAATGTCGGAGTAACTCACGGGTCGCGGGGAGATGTCTCAGTGATGGAGCTAAGTCTTGCCGATAGATTGTATCCTCGTGGTCTTTGTGGTGACAAAAGTCTTCGCTGGGAAGTCTTAGCAAAAGTCATAAGTCACACCGATAGAAGTCTTCGGGTTAACTTTGGGCGCTCAGAGAAATGTCTTGGTGAAGGGCTTAAGTCTTGCCGACTCGGTAAGACTTAGGGAGCTCAGAGAAAGGTCACGGTGATAGACATGAGTCTTGGTGATAGTGTGACTTTCGGTGGAAGTCCTGTTTCGGTATGACATCTCACTGAAACCATGGGGGTCTTGCCAATAGGTGAAAGGCTTCAGAGTAGATCAAGGATGTCGGTAGAAGGTCTTGGTGAAGACGTAGTGTCTTGCTGATAGAATGTCTAATTGTTGTACATTCGATATGAGTCTCGCCGATAAGGGAAACCTTTTCCGATAGGATTGAAATGGACATCGATGGTTTTGTTGTGACTTATACATTCGTTATAGCATCTTGCCGACTCGTGGAAGCTATCGCGATATTGATATGAGGACTTTGTGGCATCGAGGAGACACTGTGAGTGTCTCAACGATATGCCAACAAAGTTGAATGCCCTTGACCAATTTGACCATCCTATGTGGAGCATCATGGACCAATCAGAGAGAGCGTTTTCAAACAGATGATGTTTGGATATTTTGCATCAGTTGCAACGCTGGAGAAAACTACATGCAAGGAAAAATCTGAACACGAATGGAAACCTTCTTTGATGAAGCATTGGAAAATAAGTATCGACAACTAGATAAAAATTAGAATGAGAAAAGAGAATTCAGATGAGTAAATCGAATTGTTGAGATCTGTTTTTGTAACTGAATGAACAGAAAACAAAGCTTCTAAGAACTGATAACCAGAGAGCTTAATTTCTGAATTGTAATGTAATATTTTGTTACTGAAATACAAAGAGAGTCAGTTTGGTGTGGTGGCTTTTTTCCCATAAGGGTTTCCCATGTAAATCTATTTTTTTATTGTCTTTGAGTATTTGCTTTGTTTCTGCAAACCTTTCATGTGTGTCTTAATTAGATTGTAATTTGAAAAATTAAAAGCCCTGCATTGCATTCTTCCCTATGGTTTTGATGTTAGGAAAGTTCTTTCCGCACCTCTGCTTTCCTTACAAGTGGTATCAGAGCCTGGCCAGTTGTGTTGTCCTTGTGAGTGGGAGTTTGGTAGAGGTCTGTTAATTTAATTACAGATTGAGATGGCAAGCACATCTAGTAGGATGGAAATAGATAAATTCAATGGTAGCAATTTTGAGCTATGGAAACTCAAAATGGAAGATATGTTAGTTGATCGTGATATTTGGACTTCTGTGTCTGGAACAATGCCTCAAGGCATGAAGCAAGAGGATTGGGACCTAGCAGATACAAAGTCTAAAGGTCTGATAAGGCTTTGTTTGGCAAACTCTGTTCTTCTGAATGTGCATGAAGTAAAGACTGCATCTACCTTGTGGAAAAGATTAGCATCCATTTATCAGGGCAAGTCCTTGGTGAACAAGTTGTTCTTGAGGAAGAAGTTGTAATCATTAAGAATGCAGGAAGGAGGATCTGTTTCTGATCACTTAAATGCTTTTAACATGTTGATTGCTCAGTTGACATCTGTTGGTGTAAAGATTGAAGATGAAGATCATTGCATGTTGTTGCTATGTTCTCTGCCTAATTCTTGGGATCATTTGGTGATGGCTATAGGGAGTACAACATCCACATTCAAGATGGAAGACATTGCTTCTCTATTATTAGAAGAAATGAGAAGAAAATCTTCTGAGATGGCAAAGGAGGCTCTGGCTATCAGAGGTAGACCAAAGGAGAAAGGAAAGAAGAAGGACAAGAAGTCCAGATCGAAATTAGAAGGGAGATCAAAGTCTCCTGGCAAGAAGTCAAAGGTGAAGTGCTAGAACTGTGGGAAACTTGGTCATGTCTGAAAGGATTGCAAGGAGGAGAAAAAGAAGAAGAACTCTTCTGGAAATGATTCTTCTCATAGTGATGCAGACACCTTCATTGCAGCTTTGGCTACATGGGCATCTGATGATGTCTGGCTGATTTATTATGGAGCATCTTTCCACATGACATCTCATAGAGAATGGTTCACGAAGTATGAAGAATACAATGGTGGAAAGGTGTACTTGGCAAGTGATTCATCTTTGAAAATTGTTGGTCGTGGAAGAGTCAGAATTCAATTCCCCGATGGAAGAGTGAAGGGAATCAATGATGTGATGCATAAACCAGGTCTAGCTCAAAATCTACTTTCTGTAAGTAAGTTGAATGATATCGTAGTGCAGGTCACGTTCTCTAGAAATGGCTGCAAGATGACTAAAGGCTCTATGGTGCTGGCTAGGGGTGCTCAAATTGGTACTCTGTACAAGCTGGATGCACAAGCTATTCAATGCAATAGTGTCTCTGCAAAGACACTTAAGGCTACTCATGAAGAAAAGAAGGAAAACATTCCTGATGGTGTAAACTCCATGGAGATTAAACTTCCAGCAGAGAAGACTATGCTTTGGCATCATAGGCTTGGCCACATTGGTGGTTTAAAAACCTTGAAAAATAAAAACCTGGTAGAAGGGCTTGAAGATTGTAACCTTGCATGTGATTTATGTGAACATTGCATATACGGAAAGCAACATCATTTTATTCCAGTCCTCACAAAACTTCTAGTTTGCTTGATTATATACATTTTGATGTGTTTGGTCCAGTGAATGTTCCCTCTGTCTAAATCAAGATACTACGTGTCGTTTATTGATGATTATTCAAGAAGAGCATTTGTATATTTTTTGAAAAGTAAATTAGAAGTGTTCAGTCGGTTTAAGGAATTTAAAAATCTTGTAGAAAATCAAACTGGCAAGAAAATAAAATGTTTAAGGACTGACAATGGCGGTGAGTTTTGTTCAGATGAATTTGAAAGGTACTGTAAAGATCATGGGATCAAAAGACACAAGACTACACCTTACACTCCACAACAAAATGGAGTTGTTGAAAGGTTCAACAGGACAATAATGGAAAGAGCACGAAGTATGCTAAGCAGTCTGGCTTGGAGGAGAAATTTTGGGCTAAAGGTCTCTACAACATGTTACTTGGTAAATCGCTCTCCTAACTCTGCTCTTGTTGAGAAGACACCTTTGGAAGCATGGTCTGGAAAGAATCCCTCTCTAGACATATTCGTGTCTTTGGCTGTGAGGCATATGCATATGTGCCATTTGAAAAAAGATCCAAGTTGGAAAACAAAGTTGTAAAGTGTATATTTATAGGCTATAGTGCTGGCATAAAAGGATACAAGCTTTGGAATCCTGAGACTGAGAAGGTTTTGCATAGCAGAAGCATTATCTTTCATGAGTTGAAACCTTCTACTTTGGATTTGCAGTCAGAGAAGAAATCAAAAAATGAAAAGGACGTAGCAACAATTCCTCAGACACCAGATAAAGAGGAATTGAAAAATCAAAATGTACCTAATACTGAGGAGAGCTCAAGCAGTTCTGAAAGTTCTGAAGATGATGAAGAACCACCTCAACCTCAGCCTGTGAGGAGGTCAACTCGAGAAAGAAAGCAACCTAATAGGTATGGGTTTTCTTTAATTGAGTCTACTTGTGCCTATGCTTTAATTTCTAGCACTGATGAACCTAGGACTATGAAAGAGGCATTTAAAATGTCTGATTCAAACTCTTGGTTGGAAGCCATGAATGAAGAAATGGCATCATTAGAAAAGAATGACACCTAGAGTTTGGTTCCATTGCCTAAAGGCAGAAAATATGTAGGCTACAAATGGATATTCAAAAAGAAAATTGGTCTGAATGGCAGTGTAGAAAAATATAAAGCAAGGCTGGTTGCAAAAGGTTATTCCTAGGTGGAGGGAATTGACTATGGAGAAATCTTTTCTCCTGTAGCTAAGCTGACATCTATTAGATTTCTTTTGTCACTTGCATCATCATATAATTTAGAGATTGAACAGATGGATGTGAAAACATCGTTTATTCATGGTGATCTTCAAGAAGAAATTTATATGTCCCAGCCGGAGCACTTTGTGGTAAAAGGTAAAGAAAGATTGGTTTGCAAGTTGAAGAAATCTCTGTATGGTTTAAAACAGTCTCCTAGAATGTGGTACCAAAAGTTTGACACGTTTTTTTTGTCATTGGGATTTATAAGATCAAAATGTGATCACTGTGTGTATTACAAAGCTGAAAGTGATCAAATACTTATTATTGCTCTCTATGTTGATGATATGTTGTTCATAGGCAATAGTAAGATAATGATTTCTGATCTTAAGTCTTAGTTGTCTGCAAAGTTTGAGATGAAAGATCTTGGTGCAGCAGGGTACATTCTGGGAATGGAAATAACCAGGGATAGAAAGAACAGAAAGCTTTGGCTCTGTCAAAGTAAATATGTCATGACTGAATGCAAGCAGCTAGGTGTTCCAGTTACATAGGGAACGAAGCTATCTGCTGAGGATTGTCCAAAATCTTCTTCTGAGATGGAGGACATGACCAGTGTGCCTTATGCAAGTGCAGTTGGTAGTCTCATGTATGCTATGGTCTGTACAAGGCCAGACATTGCCCAAGCAGTGGGAGTTCTTAGTCGTTTTATGGCAAATCCTGGAAGAACACATTGGGATGCTGTGAAGAGAGTGTTTAGATATCTGAAGGGAACTTCAGACTATGCTTTGTGTTACCATGGTAACTTGGTTGAATCACAGAAAACTCTCAACATTCAAGGTTATGTGGATTCTGATTGGGTAGGGGACATTGACAGCAGAAGATCCACCAGTGGATATATTTTCACGATGAATGGTGGTGCAATGAGTTAGATGAGCAAGCGGCAGGCTGTAGTCACTTTGTCTACTACAGAGGCAAAATACATGGCAGCCACACATGCTTGTAAAGAAGCAATTTGGTTAAAACATTTTTGTTCTAACATTGGCTTTGATGCAGAAAAGATTACTATCTACTGTGACAGCCAGAGTGCTATATGTTTGGCAAAGAATCCTACTTTCCATGCTAGGATGAAACATATAGATGTACAGTATCATTTTGTATGAGATATGGTGGAGGATGGGAAGGTCTCTTTGGAGAAAGTGGATACTCTGGAGAATGTTGTAGATGCATTGACGAAGCCTATGAGCACAAACAAGTTCATTTGGTGTGCCAGTTCGATGGGCCTCTTGGGCCATGAATCTCAGTAGTTTTATGTTGCTCTGGAGGTGTCAGTAAGATCTTCGTCAAGTGGGAGCTTGTTGGAATATGTGCCTCAATCCTTACTGACATAGAACTCCTGAAGGGAAAAGTCGCTATGACAGTGTTCAAGTCTAAGTGACAAAACTGTTCTAAATCTAGCTGATAGGTTCATGTCTTGCCAAAAAGACTATCATTGTGACTCTCTGTGTTCAGTGTGACCTTTTGTCGAATGGAGAACACTGGGCGATAGTATAATCTTATTGAGATAACTCACGAGTGTCGGGGAGAAGTCCAAGCGAATGGTGTAAGTCTCGCCGACATCGGGCTCATGCTAGGGCTTCGGTGAGATGTCCCAGCGAGTATGTAATGTCTCGCCAACAAAGGCTATTCTCAAGGGTCAAAGCGAATGTCAGAGTAACTCACAGGTCACGGGGAGATGTCTCAGTGATGAAGCTAAGTCTTGCCAATAGATTGTATCCTCGTGGTCTTTGCAGTGACAAAATACTTCACTGGGAAGTCTTAGCGAAAGTCATAAGTCACGCTGACAAAAGTCTTTGGGTTAACTTTGGGTGCTCGGAGAAATGTCTTGGCGAAGGGCTTAAGTCTTGCCAACTCGATAAGACTTAGGGAGCTCAGAGAAAGGTCATGGCAATAGACACGAGTCTTGGCGATAGTGTGACTTTCGGTGGAAGTCCTATTTCAGTATGACATCTCACCGAAACTGTGGGGGTCTTGCCGATAGGTGAAAGGCTTTGGAGTAGCTCAAGGATGTCGGCATAAGGTCTTGGAAAAGATGTAGTGTCTTGCCCATAGAATTTCTAATCGCTGTACATTCGATATGAGTCTCGCCGATAAGGGAAACCTTTGCCGATAAGATCGAAATGGACATCGATGGTTTTGTTGTGACTTATACATTTGTTATAGCATCTTGCCAACTCATGGAAGCTATAGTGATATCGATATGAAGACTTTGTGGCATCGGGGAGACACTGTGAGTGTCTCACCAATATGACAACAAAGTTGAACGCCCTTGACCAGTTCGACCATCCTATGTGGAGCATCATGGACCAATCAGAGAGAGCATTTTCAAACAAATGACATTTGGATTTTTTGCATCAATTGCAACGCTAGAGAAAACTGCATGCAAGGAAAAATCTGAATAGGAATGGAAACCTTCTTTGATGAAGCATTGGCAGATAAGGATCGACAAGTAGATAAAAATCAGAATGAGAAAAGAGAATTCAGATGAGTAAATCGAATTGTTGAGATCTATTTTTGTAACTGAATGAATAGAAAATGAAGCTTCTAAGAACTGATAACCAGAGAGCTGAATCTCTGAATTGTAATGTAATATTTTGTTACTGAAATACAAAGAGAGTCAGTTTGGTGTGGTGGGTTTTTTCCCGTAAGGGTTTCCCATGTAAATCTGTTTGTTTATTGTCTTTGAGTATTTTCTCTGTTTCTGCAAACCTTTCATGTGTGTCTCAATTAGATTGTAATTTGAAAAATTAAAATCCCTGCATTGCATTCTTCCTTGTGGTTTTGACGTTAGGAAAGTTGTTTCCGCACCTCTGCTTTCCTTACAAATTTATCTCTTGTACAGTTTTAGGTGGCTTTCAATACGGAATTGCATGGTGTTTTATGTTATTGCATATTTAGCAAAGGCACTTGTTGTTATGCTTTGATGTATGTCCCTTTGTTATTACTGGATATTTGATATAGTGCACATTATTATAGTGCAACCCTATTTTCCAGATTGTTGCATTTAGCATCACCAATATTCTCCACAAGAACATTGTCCCTATTTAAAATGATGGAAATACCCTACTGCCTTCATCTGCCAAGCCAATTTCTCCAACTTTTCATAACTCTCCCATGTTAACCTTTTCTATTTCCTCTTACTGGTGCTATCACACCTCTGTTTGCTCTATTCTGCTCCTTTTATGTATAGCAGTGAGGAATTTACTATCCAATAATGTGGTCGCAAATGCTACGTTAGAATTTTCTAAACAGGAATTCCTTAGATCTTAAAAAGCCTAAGGTTATATTTTATAAGGTTTGGAAATGGAGCATTGTTTAAATGAAGAAATTGACAAAGCTGCAAACTATTCATGAATTTTCATTTTAGCCATATTTTAAGCTTAAGTAGCTTTCTAATTTGTTGCCTGAATTAAGTTTAAAATTCTATATGAAGATACTACACAAGCCTAAAACTTATAAATTTCCTAGCTTTGAATTTTATAATTCTTTAGTGTACTATACATGAAGTGTGTTTTTAGTTTTTTTTTCATTTAGACTTTAGAAGAGTCCTGGCATACACGTAGGTTGATGGAATATTAAATGTTTATGTTGATTTCATTTAACTTGCATTCTACATGGAAGAGATGAGTCTGTGCTAGCATATAACTACAAATAATGATCAATCATACACTTAATTTGAGTACTATTAAAATTACAATAGGAGGCACACTTTGGATGCTCTGAGTTTGGATGCTTACATAGTTTTTATTATTTTAATCGTAATGTGAAATTCACCACTCATGTACATGACTGTTGAAATCAGAAAATAAATATCAGCAACCATAAAACCAAAATAAATATGTACAAACTTTTTTTGGAATTGCTTTTCCAATATGGACAAAAAGCTTTAGAATTGTGCTCATATCAAAAACAGTAATGTTTGGCTAAACATAAGATTCATTTTCATGAAAAACCTCTGTAGACTGCCATGTTCACATTGGTATTTAAATATACTTTGACTATGTAATGTTAATTTTTTTAACTTCCACACCTTTGCAATCCTATCGGTGCTTTCCTTGAAACCCCCCTGGGTGCAAGTGCTAGTTTATTATGCATGGAACCATTGTTGAGGTGGAGACCTTTCACATTTTACTCATCATTATATATTTTCCTTTGGGAAATGTATCATTCAATCCCTTCCATAGTTTGAAATATCACTCAGTGATTTTTCTCACATCCAATTGAAGCTTTTGGAGATGGTTTTGGTATCATAGATTGAGGTGTTGTTTGACTAATTGTATGCTTCAATATCGAATAGATCATTTCTATATCAAATACTTGGATTAGTGCATTTTATTTCACACCTTGTTGGAAATATCATTTTTATGTTTTTATGTTTTTTTTTTTCTAAAGGGGATTCCTATGGGAAATATTGTTGTCACCTCTCTTATTCATGTCATCTTCTTGTTAATTTCCACTAGCTTTTAGTATGATATATAAACTTTATTAATTATTTATAATAGAACCTAAGATCATATTTAAGAAATATATTATTTCTCCTAACTAAATAAAATAATCACTGTGTTAAACACATTGAATACACAATAACATCCAAGATTATAACTATAAAATTGCAAGCATACATAAATGTTGTTGAACACCCAAAATACTGAGAAGGGGGTGAATTAGTATTCATTGAAATTCATTAACCTTATCAATTCAAACATACATATAAAGCATCACATTAAACTTGTAGTAATGGAAAGGAACATATAAAGCATGCATCACATCAAGGAACACAAGAACACCATATTTACATGGAAAACTATTGAAAGGGAAAAACCATGGTGAGGATTAGCTCACAATATATTATAACAAGTTATAATAGAGATTACAGAATGGTGGACTCACTGTTCAGAAAGAAAGAATGGCTCACTGCCTAGAATAGAAAAAGATAGAGGAAAGGGTGGCTCATTGTCAAAATGAATTGCTAATAATGCATCTATAATATGTTGAAGATATAGTTCCAATTAAGCTTTAAAAATGACATAACACACTTCATACTTCACCACTTCACCTTTCACATTTCACACTACATACAATTTTGTGCACACACTCTACATCAACAATTCACACCATTCACATAATGAATTAACCTTACATATATACTGCAACCAACCAAGACATCAATTAGGTCGGCCTAATTGCATGAACCATGTACCACATAACCTGTCAACTTAAAACTTTAACTCGCACACCATGCAGAATAGAACAAAACATGTAAACCTCCAAAATAGGTTGATATGACCTATAATCACTTCCTTAAAAATATTCTCCTTACATAAGTTAACTCCACACAACCCCAAAATCATTAGGTCAACACCACATAATAAAACTGGTGAAGCAATAATTGAATGAACCAACTGTTCATTCACAACTCAACACATGGG
The DNA here is from genome assembly GCA_007258455.2 of Sequoia sempervirens. Taxonomy (NCBI): domain Eukaryota; kingdom Viridiplantae; phylum Streptophyta; class Pinopsida; order Cupressales; family Cupressaceae; genus Sequoia; species Sequoia sempervirens. Next base: position 668,724,237 of record VDFB02000003.1, on the reverse strand, counting down.
CCACCAAAACACTTGCTACTTTAAGCACACATACTTTTGACATCTATAAGAACTTCCTCAAAATTGCATAGCATACTATTCATCCACAATGGAATGCAAAGCATTCCAATATGCACTTCAAGTACTAGTAACACTGCCATTACAAAGCCCAATACTTTTTCAACATTATCTTCAAATATGGAATGTATACAACCTTGAAAATTTGGATTTGAACACCTTCAATACACATCATCAACACTTCACAACCACATGACAAGATATTGCATAGCAAAGCAATGCAGACCACAAAACTGGTTCACTATAACACTGCAATTTCACTATGATACTTAGCCAATTATCCACACCATTTGGTCTTCTCTAGATCAATACCTCTACATATTTACAATGGTTTTACATCAATGAAAATATCATACACCATCCAAACATCATCATGCTCATGTTTCCAACAATCTCCCCCTTTTTCATTGATGGCAACACACTCTCACTCTCCAAAAACTACTCAAACTATTCCCCCAAAACATTTAAAACATTCTCCCCCTTTGACATCAAGGGAAAAGGGCTCACTATATCACTCTTCCTAACTATATATATATATATATATATATATATATATATATATATATATATATATATATATATATATATATATATATATATATATATGCATGAGAGTATCTCCCCCTCTCTACTTATTTCCTATAATCAACATACTTCTCTAACAATCTCTTCCTTAAGAAATATTTGCATCAAAGTGGATCCCCTAAACAATATTATTTACCAAAAGATGACCAAAAATGTATTGTAGCACCATCAACTACTTCTGCATATATACATTGAAATAAAAAAAATCATAAACAAAACATAAATGTACACCTTCAACTATCATAGGGTAAAATACCCTTGTTAGACACCTTCAATTTGGCAAGGAGTGCCTCCAAATATGCTATGCCCTTAATATTAGTGTACATCGGGTAATGAATAGTTGGCTTGTGGCTATCTTAACTCTCTATTAAGTCATATTATCATTAGTATATTGTTATTTAGTTGTCTAGGTCGGCCTGAGACTTATATAGGTGTGTCTAAGTCGGCCTAGGTGATATCCTAGGCATAAATATGTATATATAGGAGGTTGTGAGTCTTATTTCATCATCAAGTTGTGAAGTGTGTTCTCATTAGAGATATTTGGAGGTTTTCCCTATTGAAGTGGCTTGTTATTCTTAGTTATTATCAAGTATTTGTAGCATATTTCATAACAAGTGGTACTAGAGCATGATCTTGGCACCGTAGAGGCAAGGTTTTTTTCTCAATTTTGAAGGCGATTTTGGGAAGAGCATATCTTTTAGATTTTGGCGAATTTTTTTCTGATTTTTAAAGGGTTTTTGAAAAAAATATTAAAGAAGCTACAATACAGATTTCAGAAGAATTGGAGCAGAATTAAAGGAATTAGTGCAAAATTAGGATTTCTACATAATTTTTTTGGAATTTGCATATATTGCACATCTTGTAGAATTGGAGTCTTATTTTTATTGGGTTTTTGAATACATACTAAAGGATATTATAGCAAAAAATTTTGAGGAATTGTAGCAGAAATAAGAAAGTTATTGAAAAATTATTTTTTTCACAATTATCACTCTCCACGCTGTAAATTTGATTATTGCTTGGAGATTTTTCTAGGTGAGTTATTTTGGCCCTAGTAAGTTATAGTAAAAATTTCAGAGAATTTAAGTTTCATTTGTGTGATTTATTTCAAAATTAGTGGTTCCCATCATGACGGGGCCTACAACAAGGGGCAAAAAGAATGTTGTCACTCTGAGGAAGACTCCTGATAAGAATGGGGTAACAATAGAGGATATTACTCCTAATGAGGAAATCAATAAGGTCAAGGAAGGCATTTCCTCAATGAAGATGGATGTGTGACCTAAGAGGAGATATATCAGACATATGAAACATGTTAAGCACCTACATGGCTGAACCAAGAAAGGAGTTCTCAAGTGACCAAGGTGAAAATTCTAGGTCAGCTACCATTGACACAAGCTTTAGTACTCCTATGGGATATAGGAATTTATTTCCAAAGGTGGATATGAGCAAGTTCGATGGAAAGGATCCTCTAACATGGATAAACCAAATGGAGAATTTTTTTCAAGTACACCAAATCCCAAATGGACAAAAGGTCACGATGGCTTCCCTATATCTAGAACCAGATCAATTCATTTGGTATCATTGGATTTGCACTCATCGAAGGAAAAAGGGGCTCACCATCTCATGGTCAATTTTTACAAAGGAACTCCAAGCACAATATAGCAATAGTGTGACAAACAACTTCTTTAGCCAGTTGGCTAAACTTCAACAAACAAGATTAGTTAAGGATTATATTCAGCAATTCCAAAATCTATCCTTAAGAGTGGATACAATTATGGAGGGAAATTTGAATGATTTATTCTTGGGGGGTGTCAAGGATCACATTCAACATGAGGTACACATGTTTAGTCCTAGCTCCATAAATGAGTCTTTTATCTTAGCATGTAGGGTAGAGGAGAAGTATTTGATTCCTAAGAAGCAAGGGGCTAATGTGACAAGAGAGAAAGGATATTCAACACAACCTACTAGGTTGAATCCACAACAAATTGAGGAGAAAAGAGAAAAATGGTTTTGTTTCAATTGTGATAGCAAATACAGTCAAGGACATAAATGCAGTGAAAATAAATTGTTCTATATTGAAGGTCCAAGTGAGGAAGAAGAGGAGGAACCCATACTAGAGGATGAAAGGAAGTCAAATGAGGAATCACATGATTCTCAAACAATCATTTCTTGTCATGCACTCTCAAGTTTAGTGCTCCACAAACTCTCAAGGTGGTGGGGTTCTTAAAGAAGTAGAAGGTAACAGTGTTGATCAACTTAGGTAGTACTCATAATTTCATCAACAAAAAGTTAGCTACTTGTCTAAATTGTTTTATATATCCAGCTCTAGAGTTTTAGGTTTTGATTGCAGATGGTGGTACAGTTAGTTGTTCAGGGAAGTTTCATAGCATTAAATTATCCATGGGAGATTATCAACTTGATACCCCAATGTATGTGATATCCATGGGTGCAACAGATATTGTTTTGGGAGTACAATGGCTTACTACATTGGGAATGATTGAGATGAACTTCCAAGAACTATTCATGAGATTTCAATCAGAAGGAAGGGTAGTAGAGCTAAGGGGGTTGAAGGAAAAATCCCCAAAAATGGTAAGCTCTCATCAAATGCAAAAGTTGCTTAAGAAAGGAGTGGATGGATTTGTGGCCTAGCTATGTTCATTAGAAGTCTCTCAATCTAATGCTCCTACTCATCTACATTTGCAAGCTATAATTGATTGTCACTTAGTTGTTCTTGGAGATATGCCTAAAGGACTTCCTCTTAAGAGGGATCATGATCATTCCATTTAGTTAGTTCCAGGGAGCTAGCCACCAAACATTAGGCCTTATAGGTATCCACACATACAAAAGAGTGAGATAGAAAAAAATGTTGAGGAGATGCTAGAGGTAGGAATTATTAGGCATAGCCAAAGTTCTTACTCCTTACCTGTGGTGATGGTACGTAAGAAGGATGATACTTGGTGCATGTGTCCAGATTATAGAGTTCTCAACATGTACACCATTAAAGATAAGTTTCCTATTCCAGTCATTGATGATTTGCTAGATGAATTGAATGGAGCTATGTATTTTACCAAGTTAGATCTTAGATCTGGTTATCACCAAATTCAGATTAAGGAGGAAGATATTTGTAAGACAACATTTCAGACTCATGAGAGCCATTATGAATTTTTGGTGATGCTATTTGGTGTTACTAATGCACCATCTACATTCCAAAGTTTGATGAATTCCATTTTTAAGAAGTTCTTGAGAAAGTTTGTGTTAGTATTCTTTGATGATATATTGATTTATAGCAAGACTTGGGAAGAACATTTGCAACATGTGGATCAAGCATTAAAAATACTTGAAGATCATAAACTCTATGCTAAGCCATCCAAATTTTCTTTTGGTCTTACGGAGGTGGAGTATTTGGGACACATAGTTTCACATGAAGGAGTAAAGGTGGACCCTAAGAAAATTAAGGCTATCATGGAATGACCTATTCCAAAAACCATTAAGAAACTGAGGGGTTTCTTGGGATTAACATGGTACTATAGAATATTTGTAAGGAATTATGGTCGTATAGCAACACCTCTCACCACTCTAGTGAAGAAGGATTCTTTTCATTAGAACGAGTCTGCCAATACAACATTTGAGAGATTAAAGGAGGCTATGTGTACAACTCCAGTGCTTGCCACTCCTGACTTCACTAAGGAATTCATTGTGGAATGTGATGCTTCTAGAAATGGGATAGGAGTAGTGCTCATGCAAGGTCTACCAATTGCTTTTGAGAGCCGTCAATTAAAGGGTAAGAGGGTATGTGCAGGATCATCATGGAAAAAATAAGCCCTTAAGTGGCAAAAAAATTAGAAAAATCAGAGTTAGGCAACTTGACGTAAAAATTTGAATAAGTTATCTATATTATTTCAAAAATATGTAAGAATAGAATCTGTAACAAATTGAATATAGTTTCTAAACTACTAGGTTTGTTTTAAAAAAAGGAAATCTATTTGGTAAAAATTTGAAATTTCAATGCAGTAGTACTTAGATTTTAGGGAAAAATAAGAAGTAGGTGTCTGTCGACCACCTTAACCACAATAAAATGATAATAATTTTTTATAAGATTTTAGATATAAGTAGAGGACTCATGTTCCGATGTGATGCATATTTTTTGTAATTTTTTTCCAAGTAAATAACTAATTATGATTTTTATTACAAATTTTAAAATATAAAAAACTCATATGTCTGACCATCTTAACTTTGTCAAAACTTCATGAAATTCAAATTTTCTTTTTTAATCCTATAGTATGAAGCATAGAATGTGACACATGTTTTGGATTCAAAAAATGTGATACCATTTGAAAGCTATAGATGTTTTTCATTCAGTCTATCAATCAGGACTTTAGTCGTCATTTGAATAGAAAATGAATAATAATTAATTCTTAAATTCAAAGTAAAGCATAATTTATATTGGTGGAAATCTAAGAATCTCCTTTAAAAACCCTTTTCATTTCATCAATTTTGGGTTAAAAAAAAGTCGTTAGCCACATACCCATCATATTGCCACTTTTTGGCCCATCATGATCCTACACATACCCAAGAATCAACTAAAACTTATTTATGAGAATGAAATGCTAGCAATCCTCCATGCAGTTAAACAATGGAGGCCTTAACTATTGGGTAGAAACTTCAAGGTTAAGACAAATCATGATAGCCTAAAATATTTTTTGGAACAAAGACTATCTTCTGAAGAGCAACAAAAGTGGGTCACTAAGATGTTAGGATATGACTTTGAGATTGTATATAAGAAAGGGAAAGAAAATATTGTAGGAGATGCACTTTCAAGGAAGGATGAGAAAGATGAAGCCTTATTTTGTGCCCTTTCAATATTACAAGAAAATTGGGTGGAGGAAGCCAAAGTAGAGTGGAAAAATGATGTTGCGACAAGTAATCTCATCAAACAATTAAAAAGTGATCATAGTAGTTTAGATAAGTTTAGTTGGAAGGGAGATACTCTTTGGTATAAAGAGAATTTGTATCTCTGCAAGAATTCCACTCTTAAACACAAGATTCTCACAGAGTTGCATGAGTCTCCAGTGGGTGGTCATTCAGGATTTTTGAAGACATATCATCGAGTCAAGCAAGATTTTTTTTGGGAAGGGATAAAAGGTGATGTTCAAAAATTTGTGGCTAAATGTTTGGTTTGTCAAAGGAATAAATGGGAGACAATTAAGAAACATGGTCTCTTGCAACCCTTATCTATTCCTAGCCAGCGTTGGGAAGAGGTATCCATGGACTTCATCATAGGGCTTCCCAAATCTAAAGGTCATAATGTCATCATGGTAGTAGTTGATCGCCTCACTAAATATGCACATTTCATTGCATCATCACATCCTTCTACAACAAGTGCAGTGGAGAAATATTTTTTAGAGAATATCCAAAAGCTACATGGTACACCTAAGGTTATTGTTAGTGATTGTGATCCTATCTTCACTAGTCACTTTTGGAAAGATTTATTCTCATGTTTGGGTACTTAATTGGCTCATAGCCCTTCATACCACCCTTAATCAGATGGGAAAACTGAGTTTGTTAATAAGTGTTTGGAAGGATATCTACATTGTTTCACTTCAGAGAAACAATTTCAATGGGTAGATTGACTACCACTTGCATAATGGTGGTATAACACTTCTTTTCATAGCTCATAAAAAATGTCTCCATTTTTGGCACTTTATGGATATCATCCTCCTTCCATCACATCATCAATAAAGGTATCACCAAGAGTTCGGGTAGTGGAAGACCACTTGCTTCATCAACAAAAAGTACTTTTAGAACTCAAGGAGAATTTAGCCATGGCACAAAATCGAATGAAACAACAGGCAGACCAACATTGTAGTGAAAGAAGTTTTGAAGTTGGGGATTGGGTCTTCTTGAGATTGCAGTGTTATAATTAAATCTCATTAAAGAAACAAAAAAAGAATAATAAGTTGTCTCCAAGGTATTATGGCCCATACCAAATCATGCAAAAGATAAGTAGTGTTTCCTACAAGCTAGAGCTTCCACCAACAACAAAGATACATCCATTTTTTCATGTTTCATGTTTGAAGAAGGTAATTGGGCATAATATTCCCACTCAAACAACACTACCATAGCTCGATGAAGAAGGAAGAATCATTTTGGAACCAGAGTGCATTCATCAAACATGTACAAAGAAGCTAGGGAATAGAACTCTCACTGAGTATCTCATCTAAGGGAAGAATTTACCAATTGAAGATGTTACATGGGAGGACGAGGAGTTCATTCAAAAGAATCCAAACTTGATTAGCATAGAGGACAATGCTTCTTTGAAAAAGGGTGGCATGCTACACCCTTAATATTAGTGTACATTGAGTTATGAATAGTCGGCTTGTGGTTGTCTTAACTCTCTATTAAGTCATATTATCATTAGTATATTGTTATTTAGTTGTTTAGGTCAGCCTAAGACTTATATAGGTGTGTCTAAGTCAGCCTAGGTGATATCCTAAGCATAAATAGGTATATATAGGAGGTTGTGAAGTGTGTTCTCATTAGAGATATTTGGAGGTTTTTCCCCTTGAAGTGGCTTGTTATTCTTAGTTATTATCAAGTATTTGCAGCATATTTCATATCATATTCTTCTATTGAGCAGGTTATTTCATAACAAAATATTTCTTAGCTACCTCCCAATCCTTCTTAGCTAAGGAAAGCAAGGAATTATTACTTTCAAACTACACATGGAGGTCTTTTGTTTCTTCTAGAGAACTGGGCACCAGATCCTTTTGTGTCACCTTCTCTACACTAGCTAAAACTCTAGTAAAGGATGTAAGTCTTGCACTTACCAAATCTCTAAGATGACTGTACTGCATTATGATCTTCTCTTTTTGTTCTTGCAGAAGGAAGAATTCACCATGCATATTTTCAATTGCTACTCTTGTTGCACCATATACATCATTTGTTGGATCATATGCACAGAAGGCCTAAGCAATTTAGAACTCAATTTCAATTCCATCTGATCTTTTATGGTCCTTGTATAAGTAGGCCATTTCAAGAAAAATAAAACAATACTTTAGCTTCTTCCAAGAATTTCTAAACTTCCTTCAAGTTACCTTGTAACTTTCCATATGTTAAATTGCATTTATTAGAAATCTCAATCAATCTCTTATCATTGACCTTCTTTGTTTTTTCCTTCTCCATTTTTCTTCTAAACTAGTAGAATATTCCTTAAAAGAATATAATAACAAATTTAGATTTTGTACACCAAACATGGAATTATCAATAGTTTCTCCAAGAATGTTGCCTTGTAACACCTTTACTACTTCTTCTACCTTTTTTGCACTCTTCTGGTTTGTTTGAAGTATTTTCTTCCTTGTGGAGGCATGGAAAGAATCAACAAGATGTGACTTATGCAGGGGAGAAAACTTATCCATATCTACCTATCCTTGTTGCATTGGAATCTACAGGAGTTGTGTAGAAACCACTACTTCAAACTATAGTTGCATGTCCAATAAATCTTTCAATGATATCTGGAAGCTTCAGAAGATTCACCAATAGTTTTAGCACATTATCCTTCCTTATTCTCACTCTTCTCTTTATCTCCACTAGCAAAACATTCTTTGGACTTCTTTTTTCTTCTACAGACTTCTCATCATTCAAAGGAGGTAAGTTTTATTCTTTTTATGCCTTTGTCTTGTTTGGGACTTCTTTTTTGTCTTTGTCTCTTTGCTCAATGTGTTTATCCATATCTAAGGGGGAAAATTCTGATCATTTTGAGCTTCATATTTCTCTGAGACATTCCTTTTATCACCTTCCTTTTCTTCTTCAACATCATTCTCCGCATCCGAAGAGGTATCATATGTTACCATGTCTTCTTTACCATCCTCATGCTTAGTTACATGATCATGTTGTTCAATTGCAAATTCATTGATTTCTAGGATAGAGTCTCATTCTTCAATATTTCAACATCCTCCTTGTTCTTTTCCAGATTTACCTAACTGATTTCTCTACGTTTGTGCCATATTTGTCCATAGTTGGATCTCTTGGTTTTCTCAACATAACGTTAGAAAAACTAGTAAGCTATGCTTCAATTACCTCATATCCAAGCTTCAGAACCAAAACTATTTTGGGTTCAACTACTTCCATCAAGAAGTAATCTTTACTAACCATGAAGGTTATATCATTCTTATACTTTTCAACTACACTTGCTAGAATTTTGTACCTTTCTTGCATTCTACCCTAAAATATTAAAGAAACCTCACAACATATAATTTTGGGTTTCTAGGTTGCCTAACCTTCTCAAATGATCTCTTGTTTGAAAAAAAATGGAATGTTATCTAACCATACAATGTTTTTTTCTCTTGGCACTTCTCTAAGAAATTATTTAATAGCAATTAGATAGCTAGGGTACCATATTGGAAGGGGTACCTTTATTCTTTGGTCTTCTATAGGTTCTCCATCAATTTTTGTCTTAGGATCTCACACAAATCAATTTATTCACCTTTCTTCACCATTTGGTGAGATGTGTAGATTGTGGTGGCTGGCACAAAGTTCTCTATGTTTGTATAGAAAATTTTGTAACCTATCACAACAGATCCATACTTCACTGTTGGATTATCTATATCATTCACTGTTAGGGCATATTTATCAAACTTCACACCAGTGAGCTTCATTACCACATAAGGTTTCACAACCTTCTTTTCCAGAATGGGTCCATTTGAGCACAACCCTATAACAACCCTAATAGATTCCTTGTTTATCATGTGCAACATATCCAAGCACATTAATTTTTCATCAATTCAGCTCAACACATATTTAACATACTCATCCTCATAGTAGAAATTGGGAAAGTTATTCCATACATCTAGTTTCTTCTCCATTACGCTTTCATATTTAGGTTTTAGTTCAAAATCATCTTCATTCAACTCATTCACCCAAAATTCTACAATCTTCAGATGATCATACTCTTCCATTTTAGTTTGATATAGATTCACACATCCTCTATGTGCATCACACCATATGGAACCCTCAAAAATACACCTTTAGTATCCAATTCCATATATTTGAATGGGTGATTCTTAAATTTAGGTATTGGTTGCTCCAAAACATCAACAAATTAAGGAGTAAAAATCTTGAATCTTCATAAAGCTAGGATTTGCAAGAAAAGATGATAAATACCTTGTAGAATATTCATAGGTAGGGTTTCCAACAAAACTTAGGAATTGTTTCAAATCACCTTTGTTATGCTATCCACTTCAATTTATCAATTATAAATGAATTAAACATATGCAAAATTACATATAAATTCTTTACAAGTGACCTAAAATCCATTGACTGTAGCAAGTAAAGTTATGTCAAAAAAGCTCGAAAGCTTTCACTATTTCATCATAGGTACCTTCAATCACTCTATAAATCTCCACAATAGGATATTTCACACTAGAGATACTACCTACAGATCAACCATGTCAATATACAAATGTACTAGTGTTTTGAGGATATTAGCACCACATCTTTAGTGGGGGCATTGAATTTTTTTCTATTAAAACTCCCCTTGAACCAAAGTTCTTTATCTAGTTTTTAGAGGAAACATCTGCACCAAGGGCTAGCACAGATTCACTCTTCACTTCACTCTCTTCCTTTTTATTCCATATCTTTTTCATTTCTTTCTTCATCTCAACCAAATCAACCTTCTTTAGCAGATCAATCTTCTTCTTTGAAACAAAGGGTTTCACATTCTTGCTTCTGCAAAAATTAGCTATGTGTCTTGGTTTATTGTATTTATGACATATGACACATTTTTGTTTAATAGACTTCTTTCCATTTTAGATCTGAATTCAAAAGCCTTATTCCCAAATCCATTATATGTATAACAGTAACCATTAGATGATTGAAAAAACATACCATTATTGTAACCATTCATCATTTGACTTCTACATTCACTAGATTTATGACTAAATCTATTGCATGTATAGCATAGACCAGGAAAGGATTGAACATTTTGATTCATTCTACTTCTACACTCTACTACTCTATGTCCAAATTTCTTGCAGGAATAGCAGTAACCATTAAAAGATGAATAACTTTATACAATAGGTTGTCTAATAGGAGGTCTTTTGAAATATTTCTTTTGGTTCTAGACCTATTTAACATTGCTCTTCTTATAATTCCTCTTTTCAAAATTTTTTGAAGTTTGATTTTCCTTTGAACTTTCTACTTTTTCAAACCCTAATTCTTCTTTGTCCTTAGAAACCTTTTGATTTCTAGTAATTTCATCAAGCAAGATGGAGCTCTTCTTGAATCTTTGATTTCTCTAGATCTGATCTCAAAGTCACAATTTCTTGTTCAATATTTGAATATTCTTTAGATTTATCTTTCAATTTGGAATTCAAGTAGTCTTCAACTCTTTTTCCTTCTTCAACTTACAATTTTAGACTAGTGATTGTCTCATTTGATTTCTCGATTTTCTCATTTATTTCCTTGAATATTTCTTTATCTTTCTTGAGTTGTTCCCTCAACTTTTTGATACTCATTTTCATCCTTAATATTCTCTTTCAATTCTCTATTCTCAAATTTTTCTTTATCTAGATCATCAAGAGATGACTTGAGATCTCCATCCATATCAACTTCATAGTCCTCTTCAGTAAACCCTTCAAGAATAATCTCTTCCAAAGGAATAAGATGCTTCTTTGTATCCATATGTTCAACCTCCAAGATCTACCTCAATGATCAAACCAATAGAAGGATCCAAGCTCTGATACCAATTGTTGGACACCTAGAATACTAAGAGGGGGAGAGAATCAATATTCACTAAAATTCATTAACCTTATCAATTTAAACATCCATTCAAAGCATCAAATTAAAATTATAGTAATGGAAGGGAACATATAAAACATGCATCACATCAAGGAACACAAGAACACCAGATTTACATGGAAAACCCTTGAAAGGGAAAAATAACAGTGAGGATTATCTCACAATATATTATAACTGGTTACAATAGAGATTATAGAATGGTGGACTCACTATCTAGAAAGAAAGAATGGCTCACTACTGGTGTCTCACTACCAAGGGATCACTGCCCATAATAGAAAAAGATAGAGGAAAGGGTGTCTCACTGCCAAAATAAATTGCTAATAATCCATCTACAACATGCCAAAGATACAATTCCAATTAAGTTCTGAAAACTGACTTAACACACTTCATACTTCATCACTTCACCTCTCGCACTTTGCACTACATCAAAATTCACACACACACTCTACATCCACACTTCACATCATTTGCACAATAAGTCGACCTTACATATATATTGAAACCAACCAAAACATCAATTAGGTTAGCCTAATTGCATGAATTGTGTACCACATAACCTGTCAACTTAAAAATATAACACACACACCTTGTAGAATAAACCAAAATGTGTACACCTCCAAAATAGTTCGACATGACCTATAATCACTCCCATAAATCTTCTCCTTACATAACTTAACTCTACACAACCCCAAAATCCTTAGGTCGGCACCACATAACAAAATTGGTGAAGCAATAACTGAATGAGCCAATTGTTCATTCACAACTCAACATGTGGACCACCAAAACACTTTCCACTTGGAGCACACATACTTCTAATATTTGTAAGAACTTCCTCAAAATTGCATAGCATAATATTCATCCATGATGGAATGTGAAGCATTCCAACATGAACTTTGTACCAGTATAACTACCATTACAAAGCTTGATACTTTTTCAACATTATATTCAACTACGAAAGGCATAAAACCTTGAAAATTTGGATCTAAAAACCTTCAATACACATCATCAACACCTCAAAACCACATGACAAGATATTTCATATCCAAGCAATGCAGACCACAAAACTAGTTCAGTATAACATTGAAATTACACTCTAGAACTTAGTCAATTATCCACACCATTTGGTCTTCTCCAAACCAATACCTTTGCATCTGTACAATGGGTTGACATCAATGACAACATCAAACATCATCCAAACATCACCAAGCTCATGTATCTAGAAAATGGCCTATGTGTATACATAGATATCATGTGAGATGTATGTAAACCTATTATCATAGATGTGAAATCATGCCTCATAGGATGTAATAATGAAATTAGATAGGGTATGCATGGATATGAGCATATAAAACCAATGATATAACAATTATAAGTATGTAGGTGTAAAATAAATGTCATACATGAATAAATAAAGTAAGCCATAGGATGTGTAAAAGTTAAAAATCTCACTTAATATATGTATCTATAAAATGAAAAATAATCTAATTTAAAAATATTGAAACTAAATTTCCTCTAAGTTTATGTATCTATTTATATGTAATCTATAAAGGAGAGCTAAAAATTCTATCTATGAAATCACATTTATATCTATAAATGAAAGCTTAAAAGTCAAGTATAGGAGTCTAGACCTTTATGAGTGACGTTGAAATCAATATATATACATAAAACTCGCCATGTTTAGTGTTATTTTTGTTAAACAAGCATAAAATATAATGTGAATCAATGTTTCGATATGTCATCCAAAACAAATCTATTGAAGTTTTAAATTGTGTTGTCCCATAGAACAATCAATGTAATAAATGCCATTAAGAATTATTTTTTAAAATATGAAAAATAAGTATGTCATGGAAAATTTTACAAGCCATTAAGTATATAAAGAGGGGTGAAAAAGTGAAAAGGTAGTACGTTTTCCCATAACCATTACAAAATCACAAAGAAGAGCCACCATGTTGCAACAAAAGAAGACTTATTTCTCATCACATCGATAGAGTGCACTTTAGATTGCCATATATAAGGCCCTAAATTTAGTAAGTCACATTTTTAATATATGTTTTTTAAATGATTAAATTTAAAAAATAACAATAAAAAATCATATAAGAATCTTTGTAAGGACAATTGTGAATTTATAGCTTTGTCCTTCAATTTATATGGCTCTATTTTTGTAACATTGATTTGAGATATATTTATCTAATATAAGGTCAATAGATTTGAAATCTTATTTTTTTAAATATTTTTTTTTTATAAATTAAAGAATTTTTTATGAATTTTATCAATGATTATTGATCATGACAAGTATTGATAGGGAATTTTATGTTTGTGAGTGTAGGTAGATATATATTAATTTGAGCAACAACATAGTTGCACATTAGAGATCCTATGAGCACTAAGTCATATAATTACAATTGATATGGACTTATTAGAGAGAGTACAAATCCATTATGTGAAAGATAATGTATATATATTTTTTAAAATGACTTCTTGAAAATTCTATAGAAACCCTAGTGAACCCACTACAAACATGGATGGTATCTTAGGAAAATTTTCATATTAAAAATCAAATTCAAGAGTGGATGACCTCATTCCATTTTTTTGTAATTTAGTGACTACTTTTTTTTAATAATGTTAACTTTTCTAGTGTTTCAAAATCTAAATATGTTATTAATATATATCTTTGAAAAAAAATATGTTGAAAAGCCTCCAATAAATTGGGCCAATTAGTGCCCAAAAAATTATATACAATATCACAATGTGTCTATCTTAAATAGTTAAATTTTTAAATCAAGGGGTGGGGGAATTATGATAAACAAAATTGTATGAAATATGGGTGAATTTTAAACTTCTAAAGATCCTAAAAATAGCTAATTATAGGGATAAAAAATTCAAAATGGACAAACGAAGACTTGTAGCCACTAAAAGTTACTTGATGTGAGAAATTATAGTATTTTATTATGATCAACAAATATTAGTTGAGTGTTGGAACTCAAATACATGTGACATTCATCTTCCCCCAAGTGAGATGATCATTGTACTAGAAGATGTATGGATGATATTAAGGTTACTAGTGCAAGGAAAAATGTTTTATATGATAGGTAGGCCATATAATGAAAAAAATATGTTTATATGAGTATTTTGTAGGTATAAATGGATATACATAGGTTAAATAAAAAATATATTTTAAAATTCATTATTATATGTTTATGTCTGTTTCAGCCTAACTTCATATTTATGTGTTTTTTCATTCTTTAGCTATTTGTTCCTGTCTTAAGCCTTCCCTATCCATTCCTCCCATTTTAATTATTTTTATTATAACTTATTATGATTTCCCCCAATAGTTTATTTCATTTAACTTTTTTCACCCGACTCAAGTCCTTCATCTTTAATTTTTCTTAAAATTTATTCCATTTTCTCTTTGTAAAACCATTAAATATTGGTCATATCCTTAACATATGACTAAATTCCTTGTGTTTACTTCTTAAAAACATTTTTTCAAGATTATACTTACCACAAAACATGTGAAAACCCCCTTTGAGCTTATGTCTTCCTTAAAAATTGAGCTTGATTAAGATTTAAGGTCACTTCCCATTGTTTGACATATATTAGGCCAAGCTTGATATTTTGATTTCCTACCACCAAATTGAAATAAAAAAAGTCACTAATTTTTAAGTATCACCACCTAATACATTTTATTACTCCCTTAGCAAAATATTTAAATAAAACTACTTTTTCCTCTTTCTCTATAAAAAAATTAAATTTTGAGTTGTTTGTATTGTTTAGTCCAACTCTACTCATACAAGGCACTTCCACATAGATTTATAATTTTTAAGAGTGGGCTATCTTTTACTCCAAGAACTAATACAAATTTTATAATTCCCTTACATATTTATACAACCAAATATTCATCACTAGATGGCTATTTTATAGGGCTTCTAGTGAGTGAGTTGATTCATTTTGTAGGTTTGATCTTATTTTTGTGTAATATTCTAATAGTTTTATAGGTTCTCATTATATCTCTTCTCTCCATCCACTCCATCCTTCCTTATCCATTTTTATTTCTATTTTATCACATTTTTCTATCTCTTGCCCTCTCCTCCATTGTTCATCCCAAGATTGTGTGTGTCTTCCATTTCCCTTGAAAGCCTCATTGAACCATTGATATTATTAAATTTTCAAGCCTTTACTCAACCCTACCCATCATCCCTTTAACCTCATATTCATATTTAAAAAAGAAAAATATCCTTTTTTCTTGCATTTGCATTCATTCAAACCCCTATTTACCCTCCTTGAGTGGTATATTCTATTTTTCCATTTGTAATGTTAATAATTGCATACCCTTATAATTTTACACTATTTTTTTTGTTCACTATGGCGTCCATCCCCTTACCATATTTCTAGGCTCATTTTAGCACTTGCATTATCCCTTTCCCCCATGATACAAAGATATTATCTCCCATGGTCTCCTTTTGTCAAGTTGATATTAAAACTATATTAAACTTGTATTTTTCTAGTGTTTCATTGTTTCTAAAGTTTAAATTGTCTAGATAATAGTACATCACACCAAAATACACATGATGTACTACTATCCCATGATATTTTCACATTTGAATAGTGGTTTATTCAAAAAAAATCACCACCTATAGCCTACATGAATTGGTGGTGTATAGTAGGGGGATTTGTCATCCTCGAGGCTCTAGGCACAAGAGAGCCTCAAGGAATGAACTTCCCTAAACTACCATAGGTTGATCAATAGGTAAAGAAAGAAGAGTCAAGATGAAAATGAAGGGGAAAAAAGACTTTGTTTCCCTTCTACTAATGACAGTTGTTTTCAGAAATCAAGTGAGAAAATTGCAAGGGTCTCAGACTATGAATCAGACAACTCTTTGTTTGAGGATGACAACATGCCACACTAGAGTCTCAAGTGTGTGTTGGCATCATGTATGGATAGAGGGTCAAATGATAGTTAAGAAAGCACAAGGTCAACTTACAACCCAGATATCAAAGTTTTACAGTCTAATAGTTTGATAGGAAAATGTAGAAATAAGAAATACAACAAGAAGAATACTTATAAAGCTACTATAATGAGGGAATGATGAAGAAATAGAGAGATAGAGAGGTAACTCATGTATGATCTAGTTCTCTAGCTATAGCTCCAAGCAAACAAACCTACACCTACACACAAATAAACTATTGGGTTGTATTTTGAGGTCTACCTCAATCAAACCCCTATTTTAGTGTTTCCACCTCCACGAACAATCATATATGCAATGATGTGGAGAAAAATGATAAAGGAGAGAAAGGAAATGACACAATAAAGTAGAGATTAATGAAAACCTGAATGCTACTCTACAAGATAATAGATGCAAGTAAACAAAAAGAAGCAATGTTACCTTCCCTACTATAAGCACTCAAGGTTGATATAGGAAGGAAAAGAATGACACCGCCACACCAAGGAGGTATAACTTTGTAAACCTACAATATTGATGGTATTGAAGCAAATAGACACTATAGAAGCTAAGTAGAAAGCTAGTGATAACAAGATAGAGTGAGAATGAAGCAAGAATGATCAAGAAGTGTTGTAAGACTGAGGAATTACTGTGAGACAATGAAAGAATGAGTTGGAGAATATCTAAGAATGAAAGAATAGAGTTTTAATGGATAAAGTGGAGGTAAAGAGTCATTTTTTGTTTGTCAAGAGTCAACATGAGATGTTACTTCCACAAGCAATCAAGAAGCGTAGCAATTATGTGGATTCTAGATACAAGAATCTGTTGTTGATGGGTGCATTTGCACTTCTCAACATAGAAAAAGCACAAGTGCAATGTCTCTCTTGAAAGGTAATTTTTGCAACCAAATTTTAGAAATCACCCTAGGGTCTCTTGGGTGTCAGGTCATGACAATGCTTGGAATAGTTCAATGGTTGATGTAATTTTCTAGTAATCAGAAGGAGGCCTTTATGGTTCACTAAGCTTGAGGAATCGGATTTGCAAATGGAGTTTTATAAATTCTAGAAATGAATGAACAGTTGTTGTGTTCAAAATAGCAAGCTAAAACTCTTTGCTCATTAGATTTGGCTTTATAATGATGTTGGAACTTTGTTTTTACTTCATATTTAAAAAAAAGAAAAAGAAAAAGGGTGAAAGGCTTAGAATTTCCTAGAGCTACAACTAATGATGAATAATAAAAATGGAGGATGCTACAGTGTATAGACTTCCTAAAAATAAGTTCCACGTAACAGGGACAACCCATAGTATCATGAAACTAGTGCAACCTTTAGAGGGTCATTGCATATTTCCAGATTGTTCATTCACCATTAGAGTATGAATAAAAATTGAACTAAGATGCAACAATACAAATGAGCTCAGACTAACTTTATGTAGTAGTTTATCATCAATTAACAACAAAAAAGTATGAGTTAGGAAGGCATCAAGCACCATAGAAAAATTCACCATTAAAGAACAACATGAACCAATAACTAGAAATAACTTAAAACTTGGAACAACAAAGCTAAAATCTACTACTTGGAGATAGAATCATGCACACATGGAGAAGAAACACAAGAAACCATCAAAATAATTATTTTCTCATATATTTTCTACAACATGCCTTTACACAACAACTCATCTCTCTCCTTAAAAATGAGAGGATGCCTCTATTTATAGTTTTCAAAAACTGAAATGAATGGACAAGATTCATTTACAATGAGTGGTCAAGATTAATTTTCACTTATGGTTTCACCTACCCCTAATATATTACAATATAAAATAGACTTTTGTTATTTTCCCTATTTCATCCTCTAGTTTATTTTGTCTTGTAGTTGTTTTTGTCTTTAGTTTCCTTTTCAGCCTTTTTAGCTACATCAACATGTATTCATCATTGATGATAGGATTCCTAGATTCCTTATAAAATGTTGCATACTCAACGAACTTTCCAATCATGGCTATGAGTTTCTTCTCCTCAGATAGCTCAGACTTGAGGATCTAGAAGGCTATCTTCTTGAATCTATAGCGATTTTCTCCCAATGCTTGGTGCACTTTGGTGTAGCGTTTATAACCTACTTAGACTAAGTGAAGGCCCTTGATGCAAAATACATAAAATCTAGTGATAATGTATCTCCATCCCCTTGTTCCATCTTCTTATGAAATAATGGCTTGATCCTTTTCGGGTCTAACTCTAGAGTAGGCATTTCATAGTCTATCATCATCTTCAGATAATCTTTGCTATTTTTCCACTACTCCATGACTCATTCATGATCAAGCTCCAATTCGTGCAAGGACTTCTCTAGAATTTCTTTCCTGTAATCAAGATTCATTTTCCATGTTTCAACCAACCAATGATCTTTTTTCAGCTCCAGCTCCTTTTCCCATGTTTCCTAGGAGATCTTGAGGATACTCTCAAGCTTAGGATAGGTGATCCTATATAGCTTGGGGAACTCTTTTCAAGTATTTATCATGTCTTCCACCTCTTTTTGAAACTTTAAAAAAAAATTGAACATTCTGGTTGTGTGTCAAATGCCCATATCTCCATTATACACTACCCTGTGAAACCATTTTGTAGTGGACTTGGTCTAGTTTTTCATTTTCTCCATTTTATTTAGCTCCTCCTTGGATAGGAGAGCAAGTAGAGATGATTCTGTTGGAGTCTCTTCCTCTGTAGAATTCCACTGCTGAATGTAAGTAGTGAGATCTGCCACTTGTGCTTTCAACTCCTCCTTAGTGGACTAGTCCTCATTCATCTACTATATAATGGTGGAGACCGATCCTTGAAGATCATCCATCTTCTACTCATGATATGTTGGGCCTAGGTTCATCATGGATATTTGGTAATATTTCCCTTGAATGCTTATCACATCTTTATCAGTACTAGGGTGGCAATTTGTAGTGTTTGAGACCTAAAAGCATCAACCATGATATGTGACCTGATTTTAGGCTTCTTCACCTTTCAGGTCCTTTTCTGGGCCCTGCCTAAACTGCTTCTAATCTCACCTTTGGATCAGTGACCATTGGATCTTTCTTCTTCAATTGTTGTTCCAGCCATGTGGGAACCTCTGCTTGACCATTTGGTGATTCATGATCATCTTTCTTTTCTTTTTCTTTCTGTGGATGATCTTCCTCATCACTAGAATCCTTTTTGTCATTCTTTTCCTCCTCATCTGCTTCCCATTTTGATGTAGTCCTTCTTGTATTAGGCTCGGTGGAAACTACATTTCCTTCAATGATATTTTCTTCTTACGACACCCTCTCTTAATCATCTTCATGCTCAATTTCAATGTTTTGCTCAAGCTTAGTGCTCTTTTCTTTTATCTCCTCTTCTTCTTCATCCTTTTCTTCCTCCCTTTCTGGAGGCACTTCTTCCTGCATCATGCCCTTATCTTGGCTAGTCCATTGAGGTTCCTCAATTATTTCTACATCCAGATCCATGTCTATCTTCTCTACTTCAAAGTAGTTCTCCTCTGGGCGTGTCTCTTCTTCTGGCTCCTGATCTAATTTCTCTAATACATAGTGCTCATCAAGACTCAACATCTTCTTCCTCATAGGTTTGTGGCCCTTCTTCGTCAGAAGCCACCTTGTCCAATTTTATACTTAATCCTCCTTCTAGATGTTCAAAATAATCTTCTCTATCAGAATCCTCAGGGTCCTCAGTTATGTCCCTTGCAACCTCTTTATGTTTCTCTATGCTAAATCACTCCATTTCTTCCAAGATATGCATTGTAACCTTGATTTTCGATGGCTCGATAGGTGGCAGGGGAAAGGGAAAGGCAACAACAAGTTGGGCCATTAGTGCTTGGACCTTGGGATCAAGGATCACCCTAAAGAGTTCAATGGACATGTTTTGCATATACACTACAAAAGCTTGCAACAAGATGGGTGGTGCCATAGATGTTGATGGTATGGAAGGCAACAGATTGGAAAAAATATGTAGTGGAGGTGAGAGTGAGGAAGATGATAGTGGTGAAGTAGTTGAAAGGAAGAGTCTAATACCATTACTAGAGTAGTTGGCGAGCCAAACATGAGGTGGAATGATATGTCCATGGCAGGTGGAGATGAGACAGGAAAATATTTAGAGGTGGTAGGTGGTGGAGTGGAAGTGGTAGCAGCAATAGTGGGAGTGAAAGTGGTAGGCAGTGAGTGAGGCTGCTCAATTTCTTCCTCTTCTTGTTGAGGATCATCCTCCTAAATGGTTGGAATTTCAAGCACAAATGTTCCTATTCTTTTCGCCCTTTTGGACGGTTGTCCTTCTATAGCCTTCCTGGAATACACCTTTTGTTTGGGCTTGCGCTCAGGTGTGTCCTTCCTCTTCTTAGATCTAGTAATGGGTGGGGACTTGGGAGTTTCACCTAATGAACAAGAAATTGTGCTGCTCTATGTTTCAATTTCTATTTCATCTTCAAGCTCCCCATATGTAAGCTCCACACCCTGCTCTTTTAGTTGGGTAATTTGTGTATCCACCCATTGCTTGGTTCTATGTTCAATGGGTCAGGTGAGAATGTCGGTGTCAGTGACCTCTTCCTCATTCCAATCAATAACCGACAATGGCTTATCAGCCAAGGTAATGTACCTTTCATATAAGACATTATTGTCTTCAATGATTTGGTCAAGCACTGGAAAAAGATTGACAGATTTCACAAACTATGCAGTAATCCTCATGTAGTGCCACATTTGCACCTCTTTGTCATCTCCAAAATTTTCCCAAAAGTCTTCGATGTGAGGTTGGTGGAAATATTGTCTTTGAACTTGCTTCCTCAACTTTCCATGAGGATCCACTCTTCCTCTGTCTGTGTGCAGGTCTAAGCAGTACTCTACCAATTCCTTTTCTAAGTATTCAACACATTGGACAATGGGGAAAGAGTACATTCCTTGCTCAAACATAAGGGGATATGGAACCCTAGCTCTATGTTTGTCACTCAGTAGGGTATGGGTAGTTTGCAATTGTTGAGAAACCTCCAATAGAATAATCTAGTCATTTGGGTAGCATGGTAACCAATAGTGTTTTCCTAAGAACCCGACTACCCTAATGTAGACGAATTTTTGGAACTAAGTAAATAGATACCTATTTTTTTTTATAAAAGCTTTGACACTATGGGTTACTCTTATTTCAAAATCTCCTTTGAAGTGTCTAATTATATGCCTAATGAAGGCATAATTCACTCGTTTGTATTCCCTTTTGAAGTTCTTGTATTGCAACTGGGGATAACAGTCATAAACTTTGAGTTCTCCCCTCCTAGTTCCCAATGTTTCTGCATAGAAGAGTCCTTTGTATGGGAATTTCATTGCAAGGAGATAGACCAGATATGAGGTCATATAAAACTAGGAGGTCTTCTTCACTGTGATGAGATGATTATGTAGGTTGTCACTTATCATCTTAGCCCAGTGGAATTTAGTTTCACTGCGGAGGATTTCTTCTATGAAGTAGAACATCCACTCTTCAAAGAATGTAGCAATAGGAAAACCCATCACCCTACTCAAGAGACTGACCAGATCATGGTATTCCTCAAACAAGTCACTCTTATACAACTTCTAGGGCACCTTGTTAGCACTGCCCGTCTTGTCCTTTAGCCAATGCTGATTTATCATTCTTTTGCATCCAAGAGAGTCTTGTTGCCACACATTTTGAGAAAATTCCTTTTGTGTTTCCTCCATTTGGTCAAATGTTGGGATGCCAAATGTTTTTCCAATAGACTTGGTAGACAAGTACACCAAGATTATTCCATCCTTGTCAATTATTTTCCTATTAGAGTGATAACACTCCCGATAGGCCATGACTAGCTTTGGACCAAACAACACAAGGGGAAAATCTGCCACCTTTGCAAGGCCACTTTCCTTTAGCTTCCAAGAATCTTTGTGGTGGAATTGACCATCACCCTTTATTTGAACTCATCTATGTTAACATTCCCTAGGTTTGTATCAGAGACTACATCCCAATTGGAAGAGAGCTTGGAGGTTCACTCCACCCTTTGAAACTGATACTTCATTTGTTCTTTTTCTTCTTTTCCTTTAGGTGTTCTTCCAGGTCTATTTCCCTTGTCATCTTTTCCTTGGGCTTCCTTGATGATCCCTCAGTAGGTTCCATAAATACTACACACATGGAGTGCAGTAAGTGCATTGATATATCAAGAGGGAAAATGTTAGTCAAATCCTACAAATCCATGGTTAGATCCATTCATATATCTTTAAAAGATCAAAAGATTCATCATAGTTCACCTTTTAGAGCTCATTTGGTTCATTTGTGTTAATGTGGATTTGGGGGTGAGTGTTTACCCCATGTGGAAGCTGTCAAAATGAAAGTCGTTAAAGAACAACATTGAAGTCACAGAGTCTCACAGATAGCCACCCGCATGGGAGTTTCTGCATGATAGGTTCAATGGGAAAATTCCTTGTGAAGTCACTTGGTATGCATGGATATCGACTATGAAGTGCTTCGGTGGTTTCCCTTCATCACAGTGGTCATTTATGGCTTATACGAGTGAGAGTGATGTGGGTGCCATCGATGGGAAGGATGTTAGTGTTTTTACATTAAGGAACAGTGTTGGGTGAACGGTGACCTACTTGCGGAGTTCTACATGGTGGGACCCACAAGTTTATTTTCCTCTCATGAGTTTAGTGATATTTAAGTTGAAATTTGCATAATCGGGTAATGCGGAACCCAAAGACTAGAGAGTTGTTAGATTGTTGTAGTTAAAATGGCAGTGGAAGGCTGACATCCTCCCGCATGTAGAGTTTCGTCAGATGGAACCCGCTTGAATTTTTTCCCTAGACAACTTCATGGAGGATGCTTTAGATGAATGGAAGATGCACGTTAGAAAGGCATTAGGGTTTAGCTACTCAGAGAATGGCTTTGGGTAAGAGGAGCCCTGACCATAACAATCTATATGAGTGGACCCGCTAGAGAGAGAATCACTCATAAGTTTGTGACCTGTATGTCTTTGGCAGCAATGGTGGGCTCAGGGTCCACACAAATAGAAGGACGGGCTATTTTTTCTGTTAACAATAGCCTAAGGCAGTGGCTCTCCATAAGTGAAATTTTGTAGAGGTAGACCCACAATGGCCCCTGATGTTAAGGCTTTCATCGATAGATTTTATGTTTTAGTTCAAGGGGGAGGTTCTAATTGTGGAACTCGCAAGGCAGTTGAGGTGTGATGACCTTTGTCATGGGGTGGCATGCTTGGTTGTGCCTGCTAAGGGTTTTGACTTGGCACCCATTGATTTGATCATTCAATGCTTGAGGAAGTGACCCTAGGTGTGGGGTTTGCAAGTTAGGAGTTCAATGAGGTTTAGACATTAAGGAACTTAATTTGGGTGGTGAACTTCCCACAACAGAGTCCTACATGGGTGGGCCCGCATGACATCAAATACTTAACAAATTTTCTTAAGGCCCCTCAAATTATAAGTTTAGTGTGAGTAAGGGATTATGATAGTGGGTGGACATTGAGCTCTTGCCATTGAAAAATGGCTTTGGCACGATGAAATCCCGCATGTAAAAATACATGAAAAAAATCCCCAAGAATGATCTTTTCTTTAATAGAGTACCGGTGCGGGAATGAGGCAGATGCGATCCATCATTTCAAATGTGATCTAAAACTAGGTTTAAAGTTGAATTTAGGGTTTGAAAGATTTTATATTTTAAATAACCAGAACCCTAGTTGTAGAGTTTCTTCAATCGGTTTAAATGCCTGGTGTAAGAGATAATGTAGACTGACCTTGAAATTGTGTGGATGATTGAAGCAAACTTGGCTCAAGTCAAATGGGGAACTTTGGGCATGTGTCAGATCTTCTTCTTCTCCTCAAATTTGAATGTTGTGGGTGAAAATGATAGTTGAGGAGCTTCTATTTATAGGAAAATTTCCATTAATGGTGAGAATTAATTGGTTGTATGGTCAGGGCGAGGTTGGTGGGTTGCAGAAACCCATGTCGATAAGGATGTTAAGCTAAGACCCAAATGGTGAAGGTCACTGCGGGGCCCACAATGCAGGTGGACACTAAGGGTAGGCCACTACTTAGCGGTGAAACATAAATGCCAATCCGCATAAGGCTACCCACAGATGTGGGTTTGCGAGTTCCGAGGGACACATCGACAGATGGAAAATAGAAATTTGTAGGACAAGTTTTGTAACTGCCAAACACAGTGAAATTTGAGATGGATGATTTTGGTTAGTTGGGATTTGATGACTTTAAGGAATGTAACTAATTTAGGCTCAAAAATAGGGGAACGCAAAATGAGGTGAGAGAAAAAACAACCCGATGAAAGTGAAACAAGAAGAGAGGGTCCCTAGTCTAAATGGGGCGTGTGTGCTATAGGCACAACAAATTGCGACTTTGTTGGGAGAACACTACTAAGCATTCCAAGGGTAAGGATTCATTCAGAACCTAGAATCTCTTGTTTCACAGACTAGAAGCTAGTTTCCCCCAAAAAACTAAAGACCTAAAGGAAGATAGAATCCTTAGTTGAATCAAATCACAAAATATCTCAGAAGTGTGTGGAGTGAGTTTATTCTCCTCCATTAGAGACTATAGAGGACAACAATCAATCTGCTAAGGAAAGCTATGTAGATTATCTAACCCAAAAAGTAACCTGGAAATTTATCCATTGCCAGTCAGTCATCCATAGCCCTGATGGAGTTGTCGTTGTGATCCCACAAACATTACTCTATTGCCAATTGGGCATCCATAGCCCCGATAGGGTTTCTCACACACCCACATAGTTGCCTATTTTTTAGTATTTTCTTTTCTCTTTTTTTTCTTTTCATATTTTCTTTTCGACACTCTTTTGCTCAACTACATAAGCACTGAAGATAATAGTGGGTTTGGAGATAATAGTGGTCACTGGCACAGACTTAATATTTTTCACTTGTCGAAGCCTCTTGATGACTATCGTATAGCTCATCGAGAGTATTTAAGGTGTATATCATGTGTAATATGAGATATATGTGAAGGGATTCAAATAAGGGTTTTGTCCTAGGTCAAGTTGGAGTTCAAGAGAGGAAACCCACTTCATGAAGGCAAACAAAAACTCCTGATAACTAATAAATATTTATCTGAGGAATGAAAGGAGAGTGCAAAAGAGTGGGCCTTCTAACAAGACCAAGCACAACCACGACATCAACATCAGACAACACCCTTAGCAAAAAGAAAGTTGGGAAAGCGAGCTAAGGCAAAGAAAAAGAAAAAGAAAAATTATAGGAAAGGACCTACCCTATCTATACAACTATATACAAAGGGTGAGCTTGGATAGCTCATGCAAGGAAATAATGCTTGAGCTATTGGCTATTGATAGGCAACGAGACGTCCTCTCCAGTGAGTGTATTGAGGTGAAAGGCATTATCTCCTAAGATCTCAAAAATATGAAAGGTGCCAAGCCAGAGCTTGTTGAATTTGTCATGTCCCCCTTTCTTCTCATGGACCTTGTCCCAACATAGGACCAAATATGCAATCCTAAAGTCCTTAACTTTTTCTCTATAATCGAACCATCTTTTCTCTATGATTTGATGTTTAGCGAAATCTTCTATTGCTTGGGTACATAATTTCTCCAAATGCAGTAGCTCAACTAAGTGAGCCTCATTGCATTCTTCCTCCTCATAGTAGATATTAATGAATTGAAGTGTAGGGATCTTGAGGTGGACTGGGAAAATAGGCTCTAAACCATAGATGAAGTGGAATGGTGAATTTCCTAGGGCTGCCTTATGATGAGTGCAATCAGCCCATAGAGAAAAAGACAACTGGGTATGGCAATCTTTTGGGTTCTTTTCAAGCAGGTTGCGTATGACAGTCAACAAATTTTTGTTTGCATACTTGGCTAACCCATTCCCTTGGGGATAATAATTAGAATAAAATTTAAGGGAAATCCCATAATCAAATGCCCATCCAGCAAACTTAAGGGAAGCAAATGTAGGACTATTATCACAAACCAAGGAAAATGGGCAGCCAAAATGATTTATAATAAAACTTTCCATAAAATTAGTTACTTTAGTTATACATTACCTGCAAGTAATTGCTTTAGTCCCTCTAGTGTGATAATCAAAAGTGATCAAAATATAGCTATGGCCTACAGAGGATGGTGGGTTTATTGGACCAATAAAATTGAAACCCCATTGAGTGAAGGGAATTTCCTCAACAATCGGCTACAACGAGACAATAGCATACCTTTCCTCGGTGGCAGCAATCTGACAGATGTGATAGGATCTGACATGATTATAAGCATCCTTGAATAGGGTCAGCCAATAATACCCAACCCATAGGATCTGATGAGTTGTTGAAGGGCCAGAACCATGTCCCGTTCTAGACTTATCATGAACCTCTTTCAACACTTGGGTTTCTTCTACCTTTCCTAGGCATCTAAGATAAACTCCCTCATGGTTTTTCTTGTATAATATGGGTCCTTGTAGAATGTAGCTATTGCTTTTCAACCTTAAAGCATGTTTTTGAACTCCTTGCATTCATGAAGGAGACTTATTATTTAACATAGAGTAGATGATGTCATCATACCATTCATCCAGAGAAACATCCTCCAAGTGATATTGCTACACCATGAGCTCAGGTTCAGTTTCTACCATTGTACGAGTGAGGGCCTACCCTTGGACTAGCTTCATAGGCTGAATTTCCATATCATACTCTTGTAGTAGCATGACCCATTTTTCTTTCTTTTATCCTAGTTCATTTTGCATCAATAAAGTCTTAATAGTTGGGTTTAGAATGATGTCGAACACTTTGTTGCATAGAATGTAATGTATGAATTTCTTGACTCCTTGTACCAAAGCATATGCTTTCTTATCAACATTGTGGTATTGTAACTCAACATCTTTTAATGGAGCACTCATAAAGGCAATAGGGTGCTCGTTCCCTTTACCATCTTTCTACATTAACATGTTGGCACATGAGTGATCCGAGGAAAAGGAATAGATGTAGAAAGGCTTCAAGTAGTATGGGCTAATCAACACTGGAGCATCTGCAATAGCCCTCTTAATTTCCTCAAAATCTACTTTGGCTTCTAGTGTCCATTCTACTTTAGCATCCTATTTGAGCATGGAATTCAACGGTTTGACTATCTCTGTGAATCTTGTGATGAACTTCTTGATGAAACTGATCTTTTCGAAAACTGACTCCATTTCCTTTTTGTTGCCTTGAGGTTGAATTTTCAAAATGGCCTATATGTGCTCCAGATCTATGGAGATTCCCTTTTCTGAGATCACATGTCCTAGCAACTTTCCCTCGGTCACCCCAAAGATGCACTTCTTCGGGTTCAGTGAGATGTTGAACTCTCTACATTTATGTAAAACTTTGCACAAGTCAAAGACATGGTCTCCTCTTTTCTTTGAGAACACAATGAGGTCATCCATATATATGATCATGCACTTGTCAATGATATATTTGAAGGCTATGACCATGGCATGTTGAAATGTCACACTTGTGTTAATCAATCTGAATGACATCCTTTTATATGAAAATGTTCCCCACTTCATGGTAAATGTTGTTTTGTGTCTATCCTCATACTGCACCATCACTTGATTATATCTTGAGTAGCCATCAAGAAATGATGTCATTTGCAAGCCATTGTCCTTTCTAGAAGCTTGGTTTAGATTCTTGAAATCCACACATAATCTGATTTACCCATTCTTCTTCTTGATCGAAACTAGATTTTCCAGCCATGTGGAATTCCTAACAAGAAAGATAGTTTTGGCTAAAAGCAGCTTTTGCACTTCCCTAAAGATAATAGGCTCTAGAAGCACATTAATCAGGTGTTGATGATATTGAAAGGGCCTCACATCTGGTTTGAGGGGAATAGTATGAGTGATGATTGATGTATCGTATGTTTTGAGGTCTTCATATCCCCAAGAAATCACATCATGGAAAGTGCGCAAAGCTTCAACAATTTATTTTCTTTCCTCTAGGGTGCATACTTTGCCAATAATTTTTTTTTACATCATCTGCAGTACCCATGTTATGAGCATCACAATGATTATCTATTGAGTCATTTTTAGTCTACTAATCTTGGTCCTTGATGTGATCTAGATCAAATATCCTCTCCATCTAGACCATGCCTCATGGTATTGTGTTGGTTTTTAAATTGATTACTCCTTTGATATCAAGTTCAGCCTCTCCTAGTTCCACTTCATCAATGATTTTGGAAGCAAATACATTTGAGCTGGTGATGAATTTGAGGACATGATTATCATCATTAAACACTTGGAAGTGAGTGACATTGTTAGGCACTGACGAGGTAGAAGTGAGCTCTACAATGAATTTCTTTAGACCAGTCAATGATAATCGTTGAGGGGTACTAGCCACCTGGGCCAACGCATCAACTGTATGATTCTTGTTGTGAAGAATGAGCTAAATATTGAATGCATCCAAACCTTCTATGAGATCCAATACCATGTGCCTATAGTTTGCTAGCCTTCTATCATGATAGGAGTATAATTTCCTAACTTGTTTGACTACTAATTCAGAGTCCCCAAAGACTTGCAACATTTTGAATTTCTTTCCTAATGCCATTAGTAATCCATGAACTAATGCTTCATATTATGCTACATTATTTATGCAATAGAATTGTAATCTATGGGCAAAAAATACATCTTTCCCATAGGACTGATGAGCTTGAACCCTGCTCCTACTCCTTGGATTTGGATCCATCGAAATGTAGTGCCCAAAAATTGGAGGGAATATTGTCTTTGAAGTTGATGGAGCAGAAATCCACTCTTGGTTACACTTTTTCCTCTTTGGGTTGGCCTTGATCTTATTGTTTTTCCATATTCTCTCTTGGAGTGATCTGCCCTTTGATGTACTCTAATTTTGTTTGACATAGGTAGCATTCAAATTGCAAATGAGCCACATTGTGTACCCTACACCAATTTGGCAATAATAACTCTTTGAAATCCATCCTAGCTCCTAGACTGAGCTGATCTTCCACACATTTCTGCATAAACTCCTAGAAGCCATCAAGCAACCCATGATGGCCATCCTCATGGGATTCTTCACCCTCTAACTCAATCAACAATTCTGTGTTGTTAGGAAGATATTTTAGATTAGTGGGGACTTCACATAGCATAAGGACCTCTTTCGCTTCCTTTTGATCTTGGTAAGCAGCGGGGAAGTAGTTACCCAACCCCATTTCTGCAAACAACACCTCATTCATGTTATTGTACTTAGTAATCATGAACTTCATCCTGGGTTCTCGGTCAATGCGGATTTGACTAGACAATCCCTTCCATGGCAGCCATAAGTGAGAGTAATCAGCGCCAACATAACCATTCAAAGCTAGGGTGAAATATCTTCCCAATATGATGCCTAAGGTGTTCAGGATGTTAGCAACTTGGATTTCAATGACTTGTACCCTTGGGTCAACTACAACTTGCATAGGGATTCTATTCAATTCCTCCACTATTTTTACCTTAGTCTTATCAAGCTGAGTCACCTTTTGTTTGGACTGGGTCAGAATTATTCCTAGTGCCTAGCATACTCCAAGTGGCATGACATTAGTTGAGGCTCCTGAATTTAGCAGGCAGTTATGGAGGTTTTTCCCGAATATATAGATTGTTAACAAGAAGGGATGAGTCTCCAATATTCCTTGAAACAAACCCACAAAGACATCAACTTGGGCTACTTGAGCCTTATCCTTGTCATTATTCTTGTCTCTTGTTTTTACTTGACTTTGTTCTTTGGCTGGTGGTTTGTCCAACAACTGACTTGTACTAGTTTGTTTGTTTTGGGGCTGATTGGACTTCTTTCCTATGATTTCCCTGATCACCAGATCATTGTTACATGTGTTGAAAGAAACTCTCTTTGTAGGTACCTCTTGAGCTAGTTTTGATGAGACAGTCCCATTTAATGACCTAAAGAAGGCATTTCTTATAGCGAGCACTCTTAACAATTCAAAGGTTGACATGCTTACTTTGACTTTCTTTAGTTCATCTGCTACATATTCCCCCATTTGTTCAACCTCTACCTCAGAGAAAAGGCATTGGGTAGCATTGGTGGATTGGATTTGAGTTGGGTTTAGTTGCCTATTCCTATTGAAGTATTGGGCAGGCACTTTAGGATAGGTCAGACTATTACTAACCTTAGGATCAGGTGGGGTACTAAAATTATTAGGAGGGGTGGATGTTGTGAAATGATCACTAACTTTTCTATTTCATAAATTATACAGGGTCGCTCTTTGGTGGAACATATGTACCTCATGCTCACATTGCTCTTTCTCATCCTTAGGACCATTATCTACAGAATCAAAGAGTTGAGATAGGGAGCTCTCGGTACTTACCTCTTTTGCTTCTCCTTCCTTGGAGGAGGTCTCCTTCTAAGGTGAGTTGTTGTGACTTTTCAAGAAAGGGGCTTCGTTGATGACCAACATTAAGGAATCATATGGCTTTGATGGAACAATAGCTCTACAGCCTGAGCCATCAACAAAATTTTGGACCTCCACGTGGAAAATTTCTGCAGTAGTTTGTAACTCTTGGAAATCCAACTCTGAATTCCTATTGGTCTTATGAATTTGACACGATCCGGACAGGGCCACTTCAGCTAAGTAAAATCTGCTTGTGGACTTTTTGACACCACTTGGTTGGTCAAGAGGTGTGGGAATTCCTTTGTTGTTTGGCCTAGTGTTCCAAGTCTTGTTTTTCCTTTGCGATGACCTTCTTTCAAAGTTTTTCCCTAAATTATGAACTCTTTCATAATTTTGGCCCATGGATGTACCAATGTCATGATTGTCTTGATTGTGGTTGGATTGAATGCTCCTCTGCAAAGCTTTCATCTGGTTGTTTTGGTTCCTTGGATGAGTCATCTCAGTGGACAATTTCTTCACTAGTTTAGTCAACTCATCAATTTGATCCTTATCTGCATCACCTTGAGGAGGAACCAAATTCTAAATGAAAATAGGCTATTCCAAAGGTTGGTTCTACTAGGAAACTGAGAATTCAAAATTCTACAAGTATGAAGGAACATGAGATTTTTGAACATATGCCTACTATTGTGGAGCCTACAAGTAGTTCGATGCTAAGGGAGCTTGATTTAGTGGCTGCCCTGGGTGTGGCACTATCAGCAACTGAGGAACTTGGTTCACCATAGGTGTCTGATGAGCCAAGGCATGAGTGATTCCTTGGACTTGAGTTGGGTTTTTGACCAACCCAAATGAGGGTAGCGGACCTACAATGTGTTGTCCTAAATCCATGTTAGCTTTCAATGCCTCTGCATATGCATCCACCAATCCTACAGGTGATTTGATGCAGGAGCATCCAGTGGTGTAAGGGCAATCTTGCATCACCCAAAAATAGTTAAATTTCAAGTTTCTCGATTTTTAGATGTTTTTACATTTTTGGATACCCTTTTCGTCATAATGAAATTCCCAATTTACGATTTTTATTTTTTGTTCCTGGGTTGAAAGATATTGCAGTTTTGGTTTCCCATATTTACACCTGAAAATCTTCCAAGTTAGATTTGAGGCACTTAGAGTTCCCAGAACGGCCCCAAAACTTGCCAAAATCGGTGTAGCAAATTTTGAGCGCATTATTGACTTTGAGACCTTTCCAACGGTTCAAACGGTTGGTGAATCGGAGTCCCAGATCAAAAGTTATGGCCCCGGGAAGTTGGTGCACTTTCTAGAAGATACAATTGCAAATGCTCTTTTGAAATTTGAACTTCATGTTGTAAATTTTTGGCGCCAAACCGCCTAAACTCAAATTTGAATGTTGTTTTGGCTCCAAACTAATGAGGAGCTCTATTTATGGGTGGGTTTCTAATTTTTAGGTAACTTTTTGGGGACAAGCTCGCATATTGCGAAAGGGTTATTCTGTAGTTGTCTGTAACTTGCATGTGTTGTAGAACTTGGGGATTTCAGATCCTCTGCATGTAAGAAGCTCCATTTTCTGAATAATAAAATTTCTCTTGTTTGTGGGTTATTTTCTGTGTCTCGGGCTATGCCCTCATCATGATTGATGCATCCTTTTGACCAATGTGGATGTGAGATTATCCAAGGAAGCATAGTATACCAGCCTAGTTGATGCGTCATCAACTACATAGAGAGGTTGCAGCTTGATGTAAGCCCTCTGAAATTGGTCATTGAATGAGTTGATAGGCTAATTAACCTCCCTCCTTACGGACATGAACTACTGATATAACTTTGTAGGATTGATAGAAACTTTAAAATTATACAAGAATGTGTTCTTCATGAGGTCCCAATAGGTAATGGAGCTTGTAGGTAAATGGATGTACCAATAAAATTCTTTATCCCCTAATGAGTAAGGGAAGAGTCTATAAGCCATGTCTCCATGTTTAATCTACATATGCTTCAATGTTGTTTGGAAGATCTTGATGTGTTCTTTTTCTGTTCTTTGTGGATCACATGGATGAAACTTGGTGCAGAAGCCTTCAAAATTTTTTGGCATGTCATAGTAATCATTGAAGGAGAAGGGCGATGGGTTATTTCCCAACCAAGCCATTTTTGGAAGTGGGGGTTGCACTGGCTATGTTGCTGTAGACATGGGCAATATACCGATTGACATTGCACATCTGATCCTGATTACTAACACCATTTCATCCTAAATCATCTCTTGGTCTAACCATTTAATTGAATACCCTTATTTAATTAAATTCATCAATTTTCCTCCCTTAATTAAATATATCATTTATTTGATTAAGTCATTCTTTCTTGTTAATTAAATCAATCAACTGATCTAATCATCTCTATTTAATTAAATAATTCACCTTATTTGATTAAATCTCTGAAGTTATCTTATTAAATTAAATAAATTAAAACCTTATTTGATTTAATCTAACACCATCTCCTTTAGTTAAATAAATAAAAAATCTTTATTTAATTAATCTCTAAATCATATTCTTCTCATCTTTTGATTTAAATCAACCCATAAATCTAAATCAATTAGTCATATAATCTAATCTTTCATTAAATTAATTAATCCTTGATTAATTTAATTTTAATCCATGTCTCATCCTCTATTTTTTGCCACTTGCACATGAAAATAGATTTAATTCATTTA
Source organism: Sequoia sempervirens (assembly GCA_007258455.2). Lineage (NCBI taxonomy): Eukaryota > Viridiplantae > Streptophyta > Pinopsida > Cupressales > Cupressaceae > Sequoia > Sequoia sempervirens. Next base: position 668,690,828 of record VDFB02000003.1, on the reverse strand, counting down.
TTAAATCTCTATTTTCTCTCAACATGGCATAAAAGAGGAATATTCCTCCAAATTTGAATTCCTTCCAAGTGGACTTTGTCCTTCCAACAAGACATTTATTTCATCTCATAAGTCCTTTTTCATTGAGCCAAGTGGCCATTACTCCATTTGAATGTTCATCCAGCTTGTCATTTCATCATTTTCAAATTTCAAATATATGCTTTTGTGGGCATATTCATCAAAATGTGAACATCCTTCATCCATTCATCTTCTGACAAGTGGCATCTTGCCATTGGTTGAAAGTTAGTCCCACATTGCTTCATTTTGGGCATTTCTCCATCTTATCATTCTATAAATAAGAGTTTTCTCTCCTCATTTGATCATCCACAATTTGAGAAAAATTACTCTACTCATTTGTATCCTCAAGCATTAGCATTTTCATCAATTTCATCAAGGCATAGTTAGGTTATTGCAGGTTTTTCATCATGGAGCATTCTTGAATCTTCAACAAAGTGGATCACTCTTCATCACTCATCAATCTTGCATCATAGGAGTTGGGAAAGGGCCAATTTCCACATCAAATTGGCACCAACTCCCCCAGAAGATCAAGAGTTTGCATGTTTCTAATACGATTTAATCTATATTATTGCTTTTTCATTGTGTTCTTGTTTTCATTCCTATTTTGAGCATTGCTAATGCATTTTATGGGGAACTTAGATCTTAAATTGCATTTGAATCTTCTAGTGTGCTTGTTTGTTGTCTCTTGCAGGTACTAGGATCTTGGTTCTACATTTTTGGCATTAGGACGAAAATCTCATTTTCTAATCATGTTTTTATCAAAAATTCTATGCTTTCTGAGTTTTTTGGTGCTTACAGGAAAGTGCACCACTAGCAAATCAGCGTCGCTATACATCCCTACTTCAAATTTCAAACTATGATGCTCTAGTGTTCCCGCCTAGAATTCAAAATTTTAAACTGCACTATTGGTTTTGTTTTCATGCGCTAGAATTTTTAAATTCCAAACTACATCGCTGGGCTAAATAGCGACACCATCACCCTCTCTGTCCTTGTTGCAGAATGATGCTAACTAACAAGTGGCACCATATAAAACTAATGGATTATTCAAACAGTGATGCTTGTGTAGACTCCACCGTTGGAGTACAATAAAAAGTGAAATTTAGTTTTTTTATGACGTGCTTTTTTCAATTTTGATCATTTGGGTTGTTTCTTGCTTTCTTGACCTCTGTTTTACAGGTCTAACTGGTTTTCTTGTAGGTTGGCTTGGTCAAAGATAAAGGAGCAAAGAAACATGATGACATCACTCTCTCATGATACCAAGTGTTTTTAAACACTTTAGTGTTTGTTTAACACTCTTAGAGAATTCACAATTTTCTCTTCCAAATTTGTTATCTTTCATATGCTTAGGACATACTAATTTTCTTTTGGGCTCTAAAAAGAACATTTCAATTTCTTTTTACAAAGGGCTAAAATGAAATTTAGGACAAACTCACTAGATTTGGCTTGAGGATTAACAATTGAACAAGGAAAACTTTCACATTTCCTTTGGTGCTTAAAAAGAAGTCATTATTGCTTTGTGGGATTAAAATGAACAAGTGCTTCTTTGTCTTGTAATTGCTTACTCAAAATAATACCATCGAAAAGATGTATGCGCTTCTCTCACACCTCATGACAATCTTGAGAATCAAAAGGTCTTTTGGTGATCTTAAGTTGGGTAAAGCAATTACCTCCACATTTCGTTTGGGATTAAAATTGAAGAAAACATCTTGCGAGTGTGAGTGGAGGGTATTGTGTACATTCTCTCTCTTTGTGTTGCAAAAAAGATTGATCAAGTTACAGATATTACTTGCTCACTTTTGTTTATTCTACAGGGCTTGCCTTGTGGGAAAAAGTACTCACCCAAGGGAACGACCCAACTAGTAACACGCTAAAGCCAAGTGTATTTCTAGTCGGTATATAAGTGTGAATATTGGAACAAATTCCAATATCACGTGGTTGGTTATGATGAGAAGGGAAGAAATGGTCTCTTGCCACATGGATCAATCCCTACGAATGAAAAGTGTGAATTAAAACCCTTGTTTAGAAAAGACTAAAATCCCTATCTATTTGTTGGTGCAAGAACGGTCATTTTGAAGCTGCCCCACACTTTTACGGTTTTTAGTAGAAATGGAAAGTATGCCATGGGAGTTTCATGGGTGTTGATGCTTCGCTGCCCCATATAAGTGAGTGTCATGGAGGAGAGTGGGGTCAAGCATCTAACCATTCGCTAAAAATAAGTGTAGTTGGACTTGTCCAAGTGGGGACTCAACAAATACAATCTTTCATAGCCATAGGGTTGTACTTGTTCTTGGTTACAAAATACTTTTCTTGCTCAAAAACATTTGGAAAAAAACATTCAACATTGTCATCAAACTTCAAACTCTTTAGGAGGAAAGTATCTTTTGACAAAATTCACGTGTTATTGCTTGCCCTTGGGATTTTATCCTTAGAGGTTTCTAAACACTTGAGTTTATATCTCAATTTTCTTACTAAATTCAACAATAGGTAACTTTTGCCTCGATTTCATAAAAACCCCACATAATTTATTTTGTGGGATGAGAAGAAGTTGAGACATTGGACATCTAGTTTCAAAAGCTAATCAAGAATTGTTTGTGGTAAAAAGAAGTCATTAAGCAAGACTAAACAATTGAACCCCACACATGTGTGCCAAATGATTTCATGCAAAATAAAAATTTGTAAACCAAAAACAAAAGGTCTTAGCCCGAAAGAACATCAAAATCATCTCTCAATGCTCTACGAATTCAGACAAAGATTGGTTTTTAACTTTTACAAGAAAGCTTCAAGAAACAATCCCGAATTGTAGTCATTCTATTATTGTCAAAATCCAAATCTTTTTTAGGAATTTGAACACCTTGTTTAGAAGTAAAGCATGTTCTTCAAAATTGAGGTCTTGTAAACAAGGGTCCTTTTAGGTTCATGTAGGATCAAAATCAAACCATCATCCATCTTTCAAACATCAAACCAGAATCATCTCACCAAACAACTCTTGAAAATCTTGAAATCATCCTTCATGCTATAATTTTTTGCAAATCAAAATCATCAAATCAAAGTCCTTGAAACAAATCAAAATCCTTGAAATCCTTGAATCAAAACATCTTTGGTTAGGAATATGTAGATGCATCCTTCTTCATGTGCTTAGTCAAATCATCAAATCATCTTTTTTAGCTAGGTATATGTAGATGCATCCTTCTCCATATGCTTAGTTGAATTATCATCTTGTTTGGTTAGGTGTGGGTAGATGCATCCTTCTCCCTGCACTTAGTCAAATTTATCATCTTGTGAGCAAGTCTATCCCATAGATAACATCCAACATCTTGGGATCTATTTGTTGATTATCCAAAATCAAAGCAATCCAAAAAACCAAATCAAAGTAAATCAAAATCCAAAAATCAAATAAATCCAAAATCAAAATCCAAAACAAATCCAAGAAGCCAAGAAAGTCCCAAAGTCTAGCATTTCCCTCAAGATATTTTAAGAGTTCAATCATCCATATCACCCATCTTTCACACATTTCATCATCACACCTTTTGATCCTTAAACATCCTAAAATTTCTCTTTTGCACCTAAGATTAGATTAATCCAAAGAACTAAGAGATTCATCTCCCATATTCTTGAAAATTGATCCTTATTTTTATGGTTCAAACTAGATCTCAACACAAGAGGAAGATGGAAGCCAACAAAGAAACATCCACTTCAAGTGACGTAAGCCAAAAAAAAATCCTAAATGAATCCCATTGGATCAAGCAATCCTCTAATTAACTTTCCTTCATCATCACAAAATCCATCCTCAAGAGGACTGTCAAGTAGAGGATATCACCAATAATACCTTTGGAATGACACCAGATGAGATCACTGAGATGGTCCAAAATCCCGAGAATCATAGAATTATCAACATCATGATGAGACTTAATCCCACACTATACATGCTTGAATTAGAAAAACAAGGGGCTAAACTCTCTTCTGATTTCAATATGAATGCCATTGTGGAACTATCTTTTGGGACCATGCCTCCAATTTCAAACACACTCCCTATTTCATCTACACCCCTAATTCAAAATGTCACTCAAACCATCCTCCAAATTACATCATCCATTTCTCCAACCCAACCCATTGTTAACAAGGGAAGCACATTTCTCAATGCACTACAAACACACCCCCTCGTAAACAATCAAGATTTGGATGCAAATACCATCTTGGGGAAATCTATACCCCAAAATCCATTACATACATGTGTTCCCCTCACTTTTTATGATTCCAATGACCCATAACCATCATCCTTTTGTGCAAAACCTCAAACCTCTCTCCCCATAACTTCACAATGAGAAGAAGATTTATTTAGACCAGGGGGCATCTTTGACACTACATCTTCATCATTCCCCCAAGGGAGTATGCCACTCACATGTCTACCACTTCCACCATTGCCATTAATATCCACACCACCTCTTGGTTTAGGGCTTCCCCCTTTACCAAGCATCAATCAAAATCAAACCAACATCTCGAGCATCAATCAAAGCATCATACCATATCCTCCCACCTTGCTATCGATATCGCGACAAAAGATGGAAAGCACATAGGAACACCACATCATCAATTATCCCTCAAAACATGGTCTCTCAAGGGCCGGGCATATCCATCGCACCATCCACCATTCAAAACCCACTCATCAATATGACAGTGCCCCTCATCACCACAACAAGCACCATTCTGAATGCACCACCACCACCTCCACCGCCCAACACAAATACATCAAGCCAATATAGCATTGCATTACAAGCTACTCAACAAGCTGCTTATCAAAAGGCACTTTAACAAATCCAAAACCGGCAAGCTACACAACTAGCTGCTCAACAAGCACAAACACAATTAGCTGCACAATAAGCCACCCAAACAAAAAAAGCCACTCAAGTAGCACAAGCTGCACACCAAGTGCAACAAGCACATCAGGTTGCACAAGCCCAAGCTTTATTGCAACAACAACAACACACTACTCAAGTTGCTTGGGTTGCACAAGCCGCTCAAGCCACTCTAGCCACTCAAGCTACACAAGATGCACAAATTGTAGAAGCTGCCCAACAAGCACAATCCTAGGATCAAGCACAAGCACAAGCACAAGCTCAATACCAATCTCACCAAGCACAAGCACAAGCACAATATCTCACAAAACAATAAGTAACCCAACAACAAGCATATCAAAAAGTGTTGGTGCAACAATAGTAGCAAGCTCAACAATAGCCACTATTGGAGCAATAACAATAGGGCCAACAACAAGCATTTTTGAAAAAGTAGTAAGTGCAAGAATACTTGGTGCAACAAAATATACAAACACCATCCATCAACACACCAACGAATCTACCCATCCCTCCAACGAAAAACACCTTCATCCCACCTCTTGATTTGCAAAATGATGTAGCAATGCAGATCAAGTTACTCTCACAACAAGTACTTGATCTTCAATCAGGGAAAACCATAAAACACCCAGAAACTTGTGTCCTTATCCATTTGACAGAAGCCTTATAATGAAAACATTCCCAAAGGGATTTGAGATCCCCAAATTCGATAAATACCGTGGGATGGGAAACCCTAAAGATCACATCAATGAATTCCAGGTTCATTGCATGGAAGTGGCATATGACGATACCTATATGATGTTGTTATTTCCTAGAAGTTTGGCTTGCCATGCCATGGAATGGTTCTCTCACCTTCCTCCTAGCATAAAGAAGTTCCAAGAGATAGTGGATGCATTCATTAAAAATTATGCATTTAATATCGGTATGGATGTCAGTCTTGAGGAACTATTAGCTCTAAAACAAGGTAAGAATGAATCATTTGCTTCTTTCTTACAATGATGGTGAACCAAGGCCAATTGGAGCAAATGGGACATGCTCGAAGAACAACAAGTTTGTACCATTATATCCAATCTGGATGGAGCCTTGGCATTCCATCTTAAAGTGTAAGGTATCACCACATATGACCAGTTGATCTCCATGGTGCTCAACATCGAACGAGCCCTTATTTCACAAGGAGGATCATCTACATATCCCAAACAACAAAACAATCACCCATCCACCAATTACAATGAAAAACCTCGCACACAGGCAAGGAAAAAAAATATCACAAACGATGGTGTGGTTGGTGCTAAGGTCATGATCAGTGCTCCAAGGAAAAACACCTAAACTTACCAACAATTGCAAAATAATTATCGAAACAACGCTCAAACCAATGCAATATCAGAACACCAACCAACCAACAATCAGGTCAATAACCTCAATAATCAAGGGGGACCACCCTCGCAAAACAAAAACTCCCCCAAGAGGAAGTACATCACCCTTGGGGAACCACTCAAGGTCATCATGAAGAAATTAATAAATGAAAACCTCATTAAGGCTCCCACCTATGAGAATTATCAGGAACCAAACATGAAACCACCTTGGTACAACAAAAACTAGCTCTGTGAATTTCACAAAATCAAAGGCCATAGCACTAACAGTTGCATGAGGTTAAAAAAACTAATCCAAGACCTCATTGATCAAAAAATCATAAATGTGGAGCAACCAGCAGGAAATCAGAACCTTAAGATATATACGAATTCGATGCCTAACCATAATAACAAAGGGAACAACAACATAGATAAGGGGAAGGGCACCTTTAAGAGCATAAATCATTTATATGACCATGTTGTGGCATCGCTGGATGACTATTGTGCTACTATCACCATCAAAGGAGCCCATGTTGATTGTGGAGTCACCACAAGAGGTGGCAAAATTACCATTGTAGGGTCATCCCAGCCAAACAGAGCACCCAATTTCAAATCAAGATCTATTCCTAGTGGCTACAATGTCCTTGATCAGCTTAAAAGAACCCCAACACAAATCTCCATCATAGAGTTACTAAAGATATCATCATCCCATAAAAATATCCCTGAAGAAGCATTGACTTCATCCACTGTCCCCATAGATCTTGATGCAGAACAATTCCAAGCTATGGTTAGAAACATCATTACACCAAACCTCCTTACATTCTTCAATCAAGACTTTCCCTCTCGACCATCTCACAATCGTGCACTCCATTTGGAGGTCCTAGTGCATAAAAACAAAGTCAAGCGAGTCTTGGTGGATGGAGGTGCAGGTTTGAATATTTGTTCCCTTAAACTCATAAAGAACCTTAAATATCAGAAGACTAAATTGAAAAAGGAAAAGCCATAACTATCAGAGCCTATGATGACAAAGAAAGGGTGTCTCAGGGCACTATTAAACTCCCTATTTAAGTAGGGCCAACAATCATGGAAACTACCTATCAAATCCCGGACCTTGACTTTCCATATAACATTCTCCTGGGGCATATGTGGATTCATGCAATGCAAGTAGTCACATCAACCTTCCTTCAATGTGTCAAATTCACATATGAAGGCCAAGAGGTCACCATCCATGGGGATCCTGAACCATTCTCTTACTATAAAAACCTAGAGGAAAAATATTATAAAATCCCTCAAGTGCCTAAAAATGATGAAGGTCCATCAACTCCATATATTGACCTAGCTACTCTTGCTTCTTCCACTTCTGCGACAGAGACACCCATCACTCCTACCATCCCCACCATCTTTGATATTAAAGCCATCATCCAGGACAATGGTTGTGGAAACTACATAATTCCCAAAAATGCTTTTGTGGTAGGAGATTTACCACAATCTCCTAGATCATGAGGACGATCGCAATAAAATGAAGCATCCACATCCCAAACATCCACTAAAGGATATTCCAACTTTAGAAGTTGAGGATATCTCGACCGAGAAGTAATAGAGGAGGACCTATCCCATCTCCTATATCAAGAAAATAGACCGTCATCCAACCTACCTATGGATGATAGTAGTAAAGGTCTGTAAATGATACTTGCAATGGGCTATGACAGAAATCGGAAACTAGGGAAAAATGACAACAGGCTTTTAATACCCCTCATTCCTGAGACGTAAATGAGAAATGTTGGCCTCAGATGTACCCCTCTAAGTATAACCATATGTGGATGAGGTCCCCTAGTTAAAGTAGTGAAGACTCCTCATGAACCAACACCAGTTGAACTTCACTTACTCGTATCCACCGCCCGAGTCATAGACAATTTCACTTTTGATATAACTAACGTCTGTAGTAGTAGCGATAATGAGGAAGATACTATAACTAACCTACCAAGGGTTTTTGAGAATTCCTCACACCTTATGATCAACATCCTATCCTATGAGTCTAAAAACCAACCCCATGAGATAAAACTAGTATACCCTCAACTCATCGATCACAACCAACGAGGACTGCCAATTCTTGAGACATTCAAAAACAATGAAGCTTTCTCGAAATTCATGGGACTATGAGATACGATACCATGTGGGGATCATAAAGTTGGATTTGAAATCATTCTGGACACACAGGCTTACTATGGGGAGATGATTGAGTCCTTCAGTTGCAAAAGTGAAAATCTGAGAATAATCTCAAGATCCTTGAGTGAAAACCACACTTTGGCACTCTCTGATCCTAAAATAGTAAAAGGAAAGGATGTATCCAATGGAAAAAACCTCTTTGAGGAACCCACATATGAAGGATTCAATCTTCCCCTTAGTGCTCTACACTAAGAAAAATCAGCAGTTCTGGCAGAAAAGTGCAACCCAGTCAACCTGGGAACAGAAGAAACTCCACACATCACAATCTATGTTGAATCACTAATGATAGAGGAACAAGAACTCCTAGCTGATTTCCTAAGGGAAAGAAAGTTCAATTTTGCAAGGAGCTATGCTAACATTCCCAGACTTGATTTGGAGATCATGGTCCATCATCTAGCAGTGTATCCTAAAGCAAAGCCTGTCAGACAGAAACTGAGAAAGATGCATCCCCAAATAGCCTTACTAGTCAAAATGGAATTCAAAAATCTACTTGATGCAGGGTTCATACGACCAATTGACTATCCGAAGTGGGTATCAAATTTGGTTCCTATTTCAAAACCTAATGGAGGCATTTGAATCTGCATGGATTTCAAAGACCTAAACAAAGCATGTACGAAAGATGATTTCCCATTTCCTAACATTGACATGATAGTAGACATGATTGCGGGACATGAAATGATTTCTCTGATGGATGGTTTCTCTGGGTACAACCAAATAATGATTTCCAAAGAATACCAACACAAAATGGCCTTCACTTGTCCATGGGGGACCTACTGCTGGAATATGATGCCATTTGGCTTAAAGAATGTTGGGGCCACCTACCAAAGAGCCACGACGTTAATCTTTCATGACATGATCCACAAAAATTTCAAAGATTGCGTTGATGAAATAATCAAAGAATATCTGCTCACACCTCCGGTCCTCATGCCACTGATCCCAAGAAAACCACTAATAATCTATGTGTCAGCAATAGTAGCAGCCCTCGGTGCTCTCCTAGCTCAACATAATGAAAATGGGACAAAAAGGGCCATCTATTACATGAATCACACAATGGTCAGGCATGAGTTAAATTACTCATTCATCAAAAAATCCTTTCTAGCAGTAGTATTTGCTTCACAAAAATTCAGACACTACATGCTCGCACACAAGATCAGAATCATCGCCAAGATCGACCCCCTAAAGTACCTACTATCAAAAGTAATGCTAATAGGAAGTATGGCCAAGTGGGTCATGATTTTATCTAAATACGACATCTAGTATGTGAAATAGAAGGCAATCAAAGGCCAGGTGATCCAGATTAGCTTGCAGAAGCACCCATGTATTCAGAAAATCCACTCATATCAGAGTTTCTAGATGAATCCATCTTCAATCTCAGCATAGCTGACCACTAAAAACTATACTTTGATGGTTCCTACATGCATAACGGGTTAGGAGTCGGTGTCTTCTTCATCACCCCATAGGGGGACTCTATACCTAGATCCTACAAATTGGCATTTCCCTGCACAAACAATATTGCAGAATATGAGGTATTAACCATAGGTCTCAGAATAGTAGTGCAGTGGAACATCATGGCTCTCAAAGTATATGGAGACTCCCAGTTGATAATAAATCAAGTGAATGACAAATACCAAACAAACGGTGATAAGCTGACTCCATACAAAAAATTGGTAGAGACTCTCAAGGAATCCTTCATTGAAATCACATTTGAGTAGATACCAATGGAAAACAACAGAGTAGCATACACCATGGCAACAATTGGATCCCTACTGGATATCCCTCGTAATGTCCGAAAACATGAATTCCTGGTAGAATAGCTTCTCGTACCTGCATTCGAGGTACCAAAGTTAGAATTTGTGTGTGAAATCATTGGTCCCAGTGATACTTGGTACCATGAAATTTATACCTACTTGCAAATAGGTGTCCTACTTGCTGACATAACATCAAACCTCAAGAAATCCTTTGTCAAAAAAGCATCTAGGTTTGTCATCCTAGGAAATACCTTGTACCATAGGAGCATAGAGGGAACCTTATTACACTGCCTAAATGCTGAAGAAGTCTTGATTGCTTTAACTGAGGTACATAACAGGATTTTTGGTTCACACTCAAGCAGAATGACCTTGGCCAAGAAATTTATAAGGATGGGGTATTATTGGCCTACTATGGAAAGGAAAGCACATGACTACATCAGAAGGTGTTTACAATGTCAGCAATATGGGGACTTCATCCATGCTCCAACTTAAGAACTTCATCTAATTGTCTCACCATGGCCCTTTTCATAGTGGGGGCTTGATCTCGTTGGGAAAATCACTCCCACCTCATCCAGTGGCCACAAGTTTATCATTACCTCCACTGAGTATTTCACCAAGTGGGTGGAAGCCATATCGATGACCTACATAACTAGGAAGCAGATATCAAAGTTCATCCTGAACTACCTCATATGCCACTATGGTGTCCCACAAGCTATTATCTCAGATAATGGGACACCATTCAAAAATTAGGAGGTCCGTGACCTATGCGAAAAATTCAAAATCTAACATCACTTCTCCACACCATACTATCCCCAAGGCAATGGCCAAGCAGAAGCCACCAATAAAACAATCCTAAAGATCCTCAAAAAGACAATCAATGATGTAGGTCATGACTAAAATTTATAGGTAAATCCTGCCCTCTGCACCTATCGAACTAGCATCCACACACCCACTGATTCCACCCCATTCTCCCTGGTCTACAAATCAAAAGCCATATTACCCATCGAGATCGAGCTCCCATCACTGAGAATATCACTATAAAACCTTATCACAGATGAAGAATACTGAGTATCAAGACTGAATGAGCTAGAGCTATTGGATGAGCGGTGTATGGACACTTTAAATCATTTACAAGTCTATCAGAACTGACTCAAGAGGAGCTATAACAAAAATATCAGAAGCAGAACCTTCTAGGTCAGAGAACTGGTATTGAAGGAGAATCAGAAGAATGTTCCAAATCCAAATAGCAAAGGAAAATTTGAACCCAACTAGTTGGGACCATTCATCATCATAGCAAGCTACAAGTTAGGTGCATATTAGTTATCAACACCCAAAGACGAGCCTCTACAAGAGCCCATGAACAACTCCCATCTCAAAAAGTTTTATGCCTAAGCTTCTAGGGTATAGAACCAAAAATCCAAAAAATCAAAAAAATTCCTAAAAAAATCGTCACCTTGATGAAAACCTGGAAAATAGGCATCTTGGTGACAACAAAAAAAGCAAAAAGCAAAAAATACAAAAAATTAGAAAAAGGATAAAAAACATTAAAGAAAAAAATTGTCCTCTAGTGAAAACCACTTTGATGGCACTTTGGGCAAGTACCTCGGTGAAAACCTGTCAAATAGGCACCTTGTGTAAATAAGCACTTTCCATCCACCAGGATCTTCACAGCTTGTTCTGCATCATCTATCCCTTACACTTCCATCATCCATCACATTCCATATCCCCATCCATCATCCATTCAAAATCCGCATCATAGCTTAGTCCTATGTTCGTTTCATGATCCCTCGTAGTACTACTCGGCCCATCCTCAAGGTTAGGTTGTCCTGCCTTTATCGAAGCAGTCTATTGCATCACGCTGGGGGAATGTTCTCATTGGATCAGATTTTTGTATGTTCTTGAGGTCCCTAAATCAAAAAATCCAAAAACATCATAAAATCAAAAAAATCCAAAAACATTCATAAAACCAAGAAAATCCCAAAACATCCAGAACAAATCACAAAATCCCAAAAATAGGTCAAAAAGTTAGTCAAAATTCAAAAACAGAGTCGTCTTGTCAAACTACGGATCTATAAGCCTTGAACATAGGAAAGTTTGATCTTTGATCATCCCCTGAGACACTTAGGTTAGTCCTCTAGGAGTCCATTGTAATAAACTAGCAACCCATTTTTTCATATCTCATCAATAATCAAGTATATGTCAGTCAAACTACATGGTCTTTGCATGTATAACATAGGCAAGGCTAATCTTTGATTAGCCCTCGAGGCCCCTAGGATAGGTCTTTAGGTTAGTCTCTTGGTCAAAATCTCAAAAAACCCCAAAACACTTGAAAATACCAAAAAATAGCCTCAAAATATTTCAAAAACTCCAAAAACATTAAGAAAACCCAACAAAATCCATTCGTCTCATCTCGCTTTCACCTGCAATAAACTTCACTCATAATAAACAATCGTCATCCTCAACCTTTGGTGAAACAGTCAGAAACAAGTCTAGTAAATGAAAAGTGAAACCTCAAAACGTCAAAGTCTTAAGTCTAGGTTAGTATGTGAACAAGTTAGTCAACCTTTTTTGTCAATACCCCATCATCCAATTTGTCCCATATCAAATCATCTGATATCGTCATGTCCTAGGATGCATCCTTCCTACAATTGACATCAACATTAGGCATCACCATAGTTTAGTCTTGGCTAGCGGTATTGAAGAACATTAGCTTGTTTTTTTACTTTATCTTTGTCTTTTTACTTATCTTTTTGCACTCATTTCAATGACCCCTGAATGATGTCCCAAACGAAGGATTTACAGAGATAGGAATGGAGCAATGATCATTATCTTTTATCTGTTGTGTTTGTTGGATATTCTTGTAATATAACTTGGTCATGTGTGCTTTCTTTAGGTGTAGGGAGGGTGTTTTAGATATCTTGTTGACCACATAGGAAGGCTTTCTTTCCTATGTTTGGGCCTGAGATGTCTAGAATATCTAAACTGCATTCTGAATAAGGTTCCATATTCCAGGTGTGAACAAGAGTACTCCTATCTAATTGTCAATTCAAAGTCCATCACACTAGGCACAATGCCACCTTGGTTCTTAATACCTCGATGCATCGTGCCTACGTGTGTTATCAAACATAAGGTAATTGGCCATTTGAAAATCCTAACTCCTCGGTAAGTAATGATCATCATTATCATCTCCTCTATCTTGTTGGAATCTCGTGTTTCCTTCTATCTTTTTCTTTTCTAGCTAACCTAGTACCATGGCAGTTAATCACAAAATCACGATCATCACCACATTCATCTTGCATCCACAAACCGTAAACATACTGTATATCATATCATATAGAATCATATCGCATACATTACCATCATTTGCATAATATAGATTGGTTATTCTAAAAAAAATTCATCGTTTAAACATTTGCATCCATTTGCATCATCATAAAACATCATTTTCATCCATCATATCATATCATAAATATTGTCATAACATTCATGATCACATGTAGCATCATCATAGGTACCATATAAACACATCACCATATAATGCAGAAGAAAAGATAAGAAAAAAAGAAAGCATTCCATCCATTAGGGGCATAATATATATTTGTTAGTCTAAGAATTTTCACATCATAATATTTTGCATACATCATTAAAAGTGCATAATGAAAAATACTAAAGAAGAAATGCATCCATTCATCATCACATAACATATTCATCACATAAACACCATAGCATCGTAAGATAGAATCATTGCATAGCATATAGAAATGGGAAGCATCCATAAAGCATAGCACTAGAATAGAACACATCATATAGCATCGAATCAAAATCACCATCTCATATCATATATATCATAAAAAATGTACACTACCATGGTACAAGAATCAAATCAATGTACATGAAATGTCAATAAGTACAATATGGCCCATAGGGCGATTCAAAAACAATCCCATTGGGAGCAGAAAGAATCTTGTCTTTGATCAAAATGAAGGCTAGCCCTACTAGCTGTTGCCCTTGCCACCTGCTCTCTCTCCATGATCCTCTGTAGGTCTATGGCCTATCCTCTGAGAAAAGTACAGGACTCAGCCTAGTCTCCACATAGCCTGATAAGTGTAACCTGTAGTAGTCAGCCTCCTAGATGGCTTCCCTATATGCTCGAAGTGATATCGCGCTTTGAGAGGAGGATGCCTGCATACTCTCTAGCTACTAGTGTCTGCCCATCTCAACAACTTCCTGCAGCTTTGCAGCCTATCTCTGCAAAAATGGCCTAATCCCACTCTTCTCATAGCTAATCTCTCTCAACTGTCAAAGCCTGTACTTGGGCCTGCAACTACAAAATTTTCCTATCTCTGGGATCTGGATGTAGAGGTGGCGACACGAGAGGTTGATCTTGATCCCCATTTCTGGGTGGTGTCACAATCCTATCCAAATTCCCTGGATCCTGGTCCTGCCAGGGGGCTTCCTATCTCTACTCTCCCACCTATGGATCTCTGGGTGGTTGATCATTGGGTCCATGATCCTAAACCTCATGAACTAGTGGTGGCCCACCACCTCCATGATCTAAATCTCCACCCCCTTGGCCCCATCCTACTCCCTTGCCTCTTGCTCTGCATCGAGTGGATGTTGTCCCCACAACTATCAAACGAAGTGGCGGCCTGAACCAATCTCTATAGGCCTACGTGATCCCTGGATCTGCCGATCCCTAGTCATATGGCCACGGCCAGGCCACTAGCTACCTAAAAGAATCAACCACCTGCTAGGCTAGTATATACTAGCCCCAAGAGCTCTGGCTTGTAGTCCTTGCAAAAATGGCCATGTACTAATCATTAGGCCTATCCCGTTCCTCGCCAAACTATCTCTGGACCCTGCCTGGAAGGTACATCTCAATCATCATGTGCTCTCACCCCTCCATCAGTCTATCCTAGCGAGTGAAGAAAAGCTACTACACATCATCAAACCATGAAGGTTGTCCAAGGTATAGCCACCATCTGAACACTCTCATATCATCAAGGACCCTCCTCCAATGAGGAATCCCTTGCTATCCTATGTGTGTAAATGAAAGACCTCCTCTGTATTGCCAAACCATTAGATCATCTGGCTCCATTGGAACTGGAACAACTCTTAGATAGAGCATGGGGATGTGGTCCCATGCCCATATATGTAGAAGTGTAACCCCCACCCAAAATGCTCTATCATTCAGATAGAAAAACTCATGAAGATCTCTTTAAAGTGAGGCTAGCAAAACTGGCCCCCATGCAAATAGTGTCGGTCACCACCAGACCATGCGCTCCCAAGCGAGCCCCCATCTAGGACTAAAGTATTAGCCCCACCGATCTAGTGTGACGAGACCCGATATAATGGCTGCAATGACTAAGTATTATGGTGATACAAGAGGCCTATGGAACTCCAACTCAATCTGGCCCTCGCAGAATGCAATCTGGTCAGTGTCCATGATGGCATAACAAGCCACCCTCCTAGCATCCATATCATAAATAACCCAGTCTTCATGGATAGGAATCTCAGGATCCGGCACACGTCCTCCAAGGTGACAATGGCCTCACTTGTTGGAAGGTGGAATGAGGAGGTCCTACTATGCCACCTCTCAACAAGTGTTGTCATCATGCCCAAGTGTGTCTGAATGAGCGATGCATAGGTGATGTAACAAAGTCCCATCTCTCTTAGGCGCTCCTACTCTAATTTAGACAAGTCATTCAGAAGGCCAAAAATATCTCGGGACCTGTGCTCACATGAGTATATCTCTCTTGCCTCCTCCTATATTAGAAAAGTCACCATGTTAAAATTCATCAAAAAAATCCTACTCCCGGCTTGTCTCGGCATCCTGAAAGTAAACCAAGCATCGTTGCCAGTGAAGGCAGTGTAGTTTGTAAACTCCAAACTGTGTCTCTAGGACCTTTAAATTCCCAAACTGCACCACGATATTGTAGTTTGCAAAGGTGTTGGAGTTTAAGAAAAAACCCTAAGTCTAAAGAGCACCATGGTGGTGAACCTTGCAAAAGCGGCTGAGTTTGGAATTTGAACCCAAACTCCAAATTGCACTGCAGTGTCACTACTCATGACGATGGTGCAGTTTAATGCTGAGTGACACTGTTTGAAATTTGTAGCAACGCAATATAGCACCGCTCTTAGAGACCTAACTTCCAAACATAATAAATACACACGTAAATAAAAACTAAACCTTGGGTCAAGTTGACTCACCAGTGGTCTAGTGCTAAGAAGCCTCTGATGTGTTCGTACCCTATCTGATATGTGCATGGGGAGCTATCTTTGCACCATTTCTCCAAGATGTCAGAGCTCAAAACTGCAAAATTTCTTAAGGCTGAATGTAGAAAATGAATTGGAAGTGGCCCCTCGAGGCCTATTTAAGCCTAAAAATTAGGGTTTTTTGACCTCGTTTAGCCGTCCTGCTAGGGTTTTCGACCCCTTATCCTATTTTTATCCATCCAAGGGGCATTTTGCACTGCTTTTTGCAATTTATCTCAATATTTTGGCCTTCTGGACCCATCGGGCACATTGTCCTTTTTTGCGAGATCACCCAAAAATCAAAATTTTCATCTAATCTCTCGAGGGGGTAGTATATTGGTACGTTTTCTCTCATCGAGACAACAATGGGGAAAATTTTGAAATCAATTTTTTTTAGCTTCTTGATCAAGACAGTTTATTCTTTGAACCAATGTAATGAGTACTTTGCTTCAAAGAGGGGAAAAATGTAGACATGGAAAATATACTGATTAACATTGCACATCTGATCCTGATTACTAACACCATTTCATCCTAAATCATCCCTCGGTCTAACCATTTAATCAAATACCCTTATTTGAATAAATTCATCAATTTTCCTCCCTTAATTAAATAAATCATTTATCTGATTAAGTCATTCTTTCTTGTTAATTAAATCAATCAATATGATCTAATCATCTCTATTTAATTAAATAATTCACTTTATTTGATTAAATCTTTGAAGTCATCTTATTAAATTAAATAAATTAAAACCTTATTTGATTTAATCTAACACCATCTCCTTTAGTTAAATAAATAAAAAATCTTTATTTAATTAATCTCTAAATCATATTCTTCTCATCTTTTGATTTAAATCAACCCATAAATCTAAATCAATTAGTCACATCATCTAATCCTTCATAAATTAATTAACCCTTGATTAATTTAATTCTAATCCATGTCCCATCCTCTAGCTTTTTCCACTTGCACATGAAAATAGATTTAATTCATTTATTAAATCTCTATTTTCTCTCAACATGGCATAATAGAGGAATACTCCTCCAAATTTGAATTCCTTCCAAGTGGACATTGTCCTTCCAACAAGACATTTATTTCATCTCATAAGTCCTTTTGCATTGAGCCAAGTGGCCATTACTCCATTTGACTCTTCATCCACCTTGTCATTTCATCATTTTCAAATTTCAAATATATGCTTTTATGGGTACATTCATCAAAATGTGCACATCCTTCATCCATTCATCTTTTGACAAGTGGCATCTTGCCATTGGTTGAAAGTTAGTCCCACATTGCTTCATTTTGGGCATTTCTCCATCTTATCATTCTATAAATAAGAGGTTTCTCTTCTCATTTGATCATCTACAATTTGAGAAAACTTATTATACTAATTTGTATCCTCAAGCATTAGCATTTTCATCAATTCCATCAAGGCATAGTTAGGTTATTGTAGGTTTTTCATCATGGAGCATTCTTGAATCTTCAACAAAGTGGATCACTCTTCATCACTCATCAATCTTGCATCATAGGAGTTGGGAAAGGGCCAATTTCCACATCAAATTGGCACCAAGTCCCCCATAAGATCAAGAGTTTGCATGTTTCTAATAGGATTTAATCTATATTATTGCATTTTCATTGTGTTCTTGTTTTCATTCCTATTTTGAGCATTGCTAATGGATTTTATGGGGAACTTAGATTTTAACTTGCGTTTGAATTTTCTAATGTGCTTGTTTGTTGTCTCTTGGAGGTACTAGGATCTTGCATCTACAACTACAATAGCTTTGGGTTGAAGTGGGACAACAACTGGGGTAGCACCCCATGAATGAGATGTTGGGATGAGGGAAACACCTTGGATGTTGGAAGTGAATGGGGAAAATGTTGTTTGGGATGAAAGAGAAGATGGATATGGATGGATGGAAAGGGATGGAAGTCAAATGGGTGGAGCTAAAGCTAATGATTCCTCCTTCTTGGCTATCCTAGCCTTAGTTGGAGGCTTTAGCTCCAATAATTCCCCCTTGTTTGGTGTTGATCTTGTTATCCTATGAGATCTTTAGGAGGAAGATGACCAGTACTAATCCAACTTCGTTTGGCCCTCCTTCTAGCACTAGTTTTTGTTGATGGGTACCTTTTCAGTTATCAACATAGATGAAGTACAAGTGCAATGCCTCTCTTGAAAGATAATTTCTGCAACCAAGTTTTAGAAATCACCCCAAGGTCTCTTAAGTGTCAAGTCATGACAATGCTTGGAATAGTTCAATGGTTAATGTGATTTGTTGATAATCAAAAGGAGGCCTTTATGGTTCACTAAGTTGAGGAATTGGGTCTCCAAATGGATTTTTATAAATTATGGAAATGAATGAGTAGTTGTTGCAAGTTCAAAATAGCAAGCTAAAACTCCTTGCTCATCAGATTTGGCTTTATAATGATGCTGGAACTTTGTTTTCATTTCAAATTTTTAAAAAGAGGGAAAAAGGGCGAAAGCATTAGAATTTTCCTAGACCTACAAATAATTATGAACAATAACAATGGAGGATGCTATAGTGGAAAAAATTCATGAAACTAGCTTCCACTTAACCAAGGACAGCACACAGTCTCATGAAAGTAGTGCAATCTTCAAAGGGTCATTGTAGATTTTCAAATTGTTCATTCACCATTAAAGCATGATAACAATTGAACTTAGATGAAGTAATATAAATGAGCTTAGACTAACTTTACATAGTAGTTTATCATCAATAAAAAACAAAAATTATGAGCTAGGAAGACATCAAACTTCAATAAACAACAAAAAGTATGAGCTAGAAAGACACCATAGCATACTTCACCATTAAAGCATAGCATGAAATAATAACTAGAAACAAATTAAAACTTGGAACAACACAACTAAAATCTACTACTTGGAGATAGAATCATGCACACATGGAGAAGAAAACACAAGAAACCATCAAATTAATGCTTTTCTCATATATTTTATACCACATGCCTTTACACAACAACTCATCTCTCTCCTTGAAAATGAGAGGATGCCCCTATTTATAGTTTTAAAAAGTTGAAATGAATGGACAAGATTCATTTATAATGAGTGGTCAAGATTCATTTTCACTTAGGGTTTCACCTACCCCCAATATATTACAATATAAAATAGAATTTTGTCTTTTTCCCTATTTCACCCTCTAGTCTATTTTGTCTTGTAGCTGTTTTTTTCTTTAGCTATATTTTCAGCCTTTATAACTATTTTAGCAAGTATTCATCATCAACAATAGGCTTCCTATCCTCCTTTTGCATTGTTGCATACTCAATAAACTTGTCGATCATGACTATGAGTTTCTTCTCCTCAGATAGCTCGGACTTGAGGATCTAGAAGGCTATCTTCTTGAATCTGTCAGTGATTTGCTCCTAGTGCTTGGTGCACTTTGGCATATCCTTTATAACCTACTTGGATTGAGTGAAGGCCCTTGTAGAAAAATCCATAAAATCTCATGATAATTTATCTCTAGCCCCTTGTTCCATCTTCTTATGAAATAATGGTTGGATCTTTTCTGGGTCTAACTCTAGAGATGTATTTAATAGTCCATCATCATCTTCAAATAATCTTTGCTATCTGTTCGATACTCCATGAACCATTCACGATCGAGCTAGAATTAGTTCAAGAATTTCTCCATAATTTATTTCCTATAATCAAGATTCATTTTCCATGTTTCAACCAACCAATGATCTTCTTTTTGCAGCTCTAGCTCCTTTTCCCATGTTTCCTAGGAGAGCTTGAGGATGCTAACAAGCTTAGGATAGGTGATTTATATAGCTTGAGGAACTCTTTGGAGGTATTTATCATGTCTTCCACCTCTTCTTGCAACTTTCAAAAAATTTGAACATTTTGGTTGTGTGTCAGATGCCCATATCTGCATTATATACTACCCTGTGAAACTAGTCTACAGGGGACTTGGTCTTGTTTTACATTTTTTCCATTTTATTTAGCTCCTCCTTGGATAGGAGAGTAGACACCGATGATTTTGTTGGAGTCTCTTCCTCTATAGAAGTCTACTATTGAATGTAAGCATTGAGATCTGCCACTTGTGCTTTCAAATTCTCCTTAGTGGACTAGTCGTTATTCATCTGATGTATAATGGTGGACACCAATCCTTGAAGATCATCCATCTTTTTCTCATGAGATGTTGGGACTACGTTGATTGTGGATATCTAATAGTCTTACCCCTAAATAGTTCTTGCATCTTTATCGACTACTAGGGTGGAAATTTGTAGCATTCAAGACCCACAAGCATCAACTGTGATATGTGATGTGATTTTAGGTTTCTTCTCCTTTTGGGTCCTTGTTTTGGATCTAGCTATAATTGCTTATAATTTCATCTTTGGATTAGTGATCAGAGGATTTTTCTTCTTCAATTTTTTTTCCGGCCATGGGAGAACCTCTGTTTGACCCTTTGGTGATTCATGATCACCTTCCTTTTCTTTTTCTTTATGTGGTTGATCTTCCTCATCACTAGGATTCTTTTCATCATTATTTCCCTCCTCATCCACTTCCCTTTCTAGTGTAGTCCTTCTTGTATTAGGCTCAGTGGAAGCCACATTTCCTTCAATCATATTTTCCTCGTGTGGCACCCTCTCTTCATCATCTTCATGCTCAATTTCAACATTCTGGTCAGGCTCAACACTCTTTTCTTTTAAATCATCTTCTTCTTCTTCATCCTTTTCTTCCCCCCTTTCTAGAGGAACTTCTTCTTACATCAAGCCCTTATCTTGGCCAGTCTGTGGAGGTTCCTCAATTATTTCTACATCTGGATCTATGCCTATCTTCCCTTCTTTAGAATTGTGCTCCTCTGGGTGTGTCTTTTCTTTTGGCTCTTGATCTAATGTCTCTACTACATAGTTCTCATCAAGACCCTTAACATATTCTTCCTAAGAGGTTTGTGGTCTTTCTTCATCAGAATCCACCTTTTCCAAGTTTATACTCAATCCACCTTTCAGATGTTCAAAATAATCATCTCTATCAAAATCATCAGGCTCCTCAGCTATGTCCCTCACAACCTCTATGTGTTGCTCTATACTTAGTCTCTCCATTTCTTCTGAGATCTACATTGTGGCCTCCATTTTTAACGACTCGGTAGGTGGCAGGGGAAGGGGAAGGGGAAGGGGAAAGGCAGCAACAAGCTGGTCCATTAGGGCTTGGACCTTGGGGTGAAGGACCACCCCGAAGATATCAATGGGTGCATTTTACATATACATTGGGAAAGCTTGAAACAAGACCAAAGGTGCCATAGATGTGTATGGTATAGAAGGTGGTAGATTTGAAAAAGTAGGTAGTGGAGGCAGGAGCAAGGATGATGAAAGTGGTGAAGTAGTCGAAGAGGAAGAGTCTAATACCATTACTAGAGTAGTTGGCAAGGCGTAGATGAGGTGGAATGATATGTCCATGGTAGGTGGAGACAAGACAGGAAAACATTTAGAGGTGGTAGGTGGTGGATTGGTAGTGGTATCAACGACAATGGGAGTGGAAGTGGTAGCCAATGAGTGAGGGTGCTCAATTTCTTCCTCTTCTTGTTGACGCTCCTCCTCCTGAATGGTCAAAATTTCAAGTGCAAATGTCCCTATTCTTTTCACCATTTTGGATTCCTAGCCTTCTATAGCCTTCCTGGAATACACTTTTTGTTTGGGCTTGCGCTCAAGTGTGGCCTTCCTCTTCTTAGATCTAGTAATAGGCGGGGACTTTGGAGCTTAAACCAATGAACCAATAGCTACATTGTTGTTTGTTTCACTTTCTATTTCATCCTCGAGCTCCCCATATGTAAGCTTTGTGCCCTGCTCATTTAGTTGGGTGATTTTTGCATCCACCCATTGCCTAGTTCTGTGTTCAATGGGCTGAGTGAGAATGTCAAGGTTGATGACCTCTTCCTCATTGCAATCAATGACTGACAAGGGCTTATTAGCTAAGGAAATGGACCTAAAATCTAAGATGTTATCATCTTTGATGATTTGGTTAGGCACTGGAAGCAGATTGATGGATTTCACAAATTGACTAGTCATCCTCATGTAGTGTTGCATCTACATCTCTTTTTCATTTCCACAGTTTTCCCATAAGTCTTCAACATGATTTCGGTGGGAATATTGTCTTCCAACTTGCTTCCTCAACTTTCCATGAGGATCCACTCTTACTCTGTCTTTGTGCAGGTCTAAGTGGTACTCCACCAATTCCTTTTCTGAGTATTCAACACACTAGGTAGTGGGGTAAGAGTCCATTCCTTGCCTAAATGTAAGGGGATATGGAACCCCGACTCAATGTTTTTTCTTAGTAGGGTATGGGAAGTCTGCAACTGCTGAGTAACCTCCAAAAAAATAATTTGGTCATTAGGGTAGCATGGTAGCCAGTAGGTTTTTCTCGAGAACCCTTCTACCATGATGTAGGTGAATTTTGGGAACTGAATAAATAGATACCCAAAACCTTTTATAAAAGCTTTGGAATTGTGGGTTACTCTTCTTTCAAAATTTCTATCCAAGAGTCTAATTATATGCCTTATGAAGGCATCATTCACTCTTCTATATTCCCTTTTGAAGTTCTTGTATTGAAGCTAGGGATAGTAGTCATAAAATTTGAGTTATCCCCTCCTAGTCCCCAATGTTCTTACATGGAAGAGTCCTTTGTATGGGAATTTCACTGTGAGGAGATAGACCAAATATGAGGTCATGTAAAACTAGGAGATCTTCTTCACTTCCATGAGTTGATTATGCAAGTTGTCACTTATCATCTTAGCCTAGTGGAATTTAGTTTCACTACAGAGGATTTCTTCTATGAAGTAGAACATCCATTCTTCAAAGAATGTAACCATAGGCAAGCCCATCACCCTACTCAAGAGAGTAACTAGATCATGGTATTCCTCAAAGAAATCACTCCTATACAACTTTTGGGGCACCTTATTGGAACTACCCCTCTTGTCCTTTAGCCAATGTTGATTGATCATTCTTTTGCATCCAAGAGAGTCTTGTTGCCACACATTTTGAGAAAATTCCTTTTCTCTTTCCTCCATCTTGTCAAATGTTGGGATGCCAAATGTTTTTCCAATAGAATTGGTAGAAAAGTCTGCCAGTACTCTTGCATGCTTGTCAATTATTTTCCTATTAGAGTGATAACACTCCCGATAGGCCATGACTAGCTCTAGAGCAACGAATGTAGTGGGAAAACCAGATGCCTTTGCAGGGTCACTTTCCTTTATCTTTCGAGCATCTTTTGTGGTGGGATTGACCATCACCCTTTTTTTGAACTCATCTATGTTAACATGCCCTAGGTCTATATCTGAGATAGTGTCCTAGTTGGAATTCAACTTTGAGGTGCACTCCATCTCATGAAACTAATACTTCATTTATTCTTTTTCTTCTTTTCCTCCAAGTGTTCTTGTAGGTTTCTTTCCCTTGTCAGCTTTTCCTATGGGCTTCCTTGATGATCCCTTAGTATGTTCCATAAATCCTACATGGATAGAGTGCAGTAAGTGCATTGATATATCAATAGGGAAAATTTCAGTCAAATGTTGTAAATACATGGTTAGATCCATTCATATATCTTTAAAAAATCATAAGATTCATCGTAGTTCACCTTTTAGAGCTTATTTGGGTTATTTTTGTCAATGTGGATCTAAGTGTGTGGGTTTCCCCCATGCGGAAGTTGTCAGAATGAAAGCCATTAAAGAATAGCATTGAAGTCACAGAGTCCCATAGATAGCAACTTGCATGGGAGTTTTCGCATGACATGTTTGATGAAAAAAATTCCCCATGAAGTCACTTGGTACACACAGAAATGAGCGATTTGGGCGCCATCAATGGGAAGGACATTAGAATTTTTTCATCAAGGAACGGTGATGGGTGAACGATGACCCACCTATGGAGTTCTACATGGTAGGACCCACAGGTTTATTTTCCTCTCATGAATTCATTGGTCTTTAAGTTGAAATTTGCATAATTGGGAAACATGGGTCCTGGAAACTGGAGAGCTATTAGATTATTGTAATTAAAATGGAAGTGAAAGGTTGACATCCTCCTGCATGCGGAGTTCTACTAGATCGAACCCACATGACCTTTTGTCATAGAAAAATTCATGTAGGATGCTTTAGATGAGAAAAAGATGTGCGTCGAAAAGACATTAGGGTTTAGCTTTTTAAAGAATGACTTTGTGTAAGCGGATACCCAACCACGACGGTCTGTATGAGCAAACCCACCATAGAGAATCACTCATAATTTTGTGACCTAGATTCCTTTGGTAGAAATAGTGGGTTCAGGGTCCACGTTGTGGAAGGACAGTCTGCTTTTATCATTAACAATGACCTTAGAGTAGTGACTCTCCACAAGTGGAAGTTCATAGAGGTGGACCAACAAGGGTCCTTGGCGTTAAGGCTTTCATCAATAGATTTTTAGTTTTAGTTCAAGGTGGAGGTTCTAACTATGGAACCTACAAGGCAGCTGAGGTGCGATGACCTTTATCATGAGGTGGCCTACTTGGTCATGCCCGCTAAGGGTTTTGACTTGGCACCCATTGATTCAACCATTCAATGCTTGAAGTAGTGACCCTAGGTGTGGGGTTTGCAAGTCAGGAGGTCAATGAGGTTTAGATGCTAAGGAATCTAATTTAGGTGGTAGACTTCCCATGGTGGTGCCCCGCATGGTTGGGCCAACATGACATCAAAGACAACAAATATTTTTAAGGCCGCTCAAATTATAAGTTCAGTGTGAGTGCAAGATTATGACAATGGGTGGTCATTAAGCCCTCATCATTAAAAAATGGCTTTGGAAGGATGGAATCCTACACATAAAAGCATGCAAAAAGAAACCCCAAGAATGACCTTTGCTTTAACATAGTGCCAATGCAAAAATGTGGCAAACACAATCCATCATTTCAAATGTGATCTGAAACTAGGTTTAAAGATGAAGCTAGGGTTTGACATATTTTAGATTTTAAATAACCAAAACCCTAGTTGTAGAGTTGCCTTAATTGGTTTAAATGCCTGGTATAAGAGATAATGCAGACTCACCTTGAAATTGTGCAGATGATCGAAGCAAATTTGGGTCAAGTCAAATGGGGAAATTTAGGCACGCATCAGATCTTCTTCTTCTCCTCAAATTAAAATTTTGTGGGTGAAAATGATAGGTGAGGAGCTTCTATTTAGAGGAAAATTTCCATTAATGTTGAGCATTTATTGTTGATATGTCTAGGGCGAGGTTGGTGGGGTACAGAAACCCATACTAGTAAGGATGTTAAGCTAAGACCCGAACAACAAAGGTCACTGTGGGGCTCGCAATGTGGGAAGATGCTACGGGTAGGTTGCTACTTAGTGGTGAAACATAAATGCCTATCTACATAAGGCCACCTGTAGATCTAGGTCTCTAAGGCTCGAAGAACATAGCAGAAAATGGAAGACAAAAATCCACAAGACAAGTTTCGCAGCTACCAAAGACAGTGAAATTTGAGATGTGTGATTTTGGTCAGACGGAATTTGATTACTTTAAGGCATGTAACCAATTTAGGCTTAGAAATAGGGGCACAAAAAATGAGACTAGAGAAAAAACAACCCGACAAAAGCAAAACAAGAAGAGAGAGTCCCCGGTCTAAATGGGGCATGTGTGCTATAGGCACAACATCTATCAAGACACCAACACAACATGCAAAAGTCTGCATGGTGTGTGTGTGTGTCCCTGCCAAAAATTTCTCTACCAACACAAAATGAAAAGGACACATGGGAAGATCAAGATGAAGGCAACAAGTTTTTGCATCATTGGACTTGTAAGGCTAAGGTAAGGGTAAATTAATGTAAAATTTACCTGGGTGCAAATTTACGCCATTATAGATGGTAACACATGGGAATAATCTAAATAGCACACCATATCCTTCTTCCTCCCTTCTCTTATCATTTTTGAATCCATCTTTCACTTTATATACTCTCTTGCACATTCACTCTCTTTCATTCTTAAGCTATCTAAAACTCTCCTTACAACTATTCTTTGGTATTGGTCCTCCATGTGAGCACACCTACACTTCTACAAAATTATTCTTGAGGATTTTATTGTATTTTACAACACTCTTATACTTTTTGTCTTCATTAAGCTTCAAGAGGTGATATTGTTTGTATCTTTTCCCTTGAATTATCTATTTTCTCATTATTATTGTAACATTCTTTTGTTGTACCTTTTGATCACCTTAGGATATTCACATCCTTGCAATCTCTTTCATTTTAGTTTATTAAACATGTATTACTACTACTCTTAATTTTTGTATGCACCTAGGATAGGAAAATACACTATTTATCTACTTTATTTATCATTAGCTGTATGTGGATGTTGAAATACTAACATAGGGGTTTGATCTAAAGACAAGCTTCTAAACAAACCCATTTTTTTCATTTTCTCTGTATATGTATTTATTTTGAGAGAACTCTACTACATGAAAGTTTGTAAGTGACTTCATATCTATTATTCATCTTGAGTTTCTATTGAAAAAAAAAAAAATTTATGTAGCATATTTCTTTACATTTATATTCTTATTATATTGTTGGTACATTCCTACTTTTGGTTATATAGATTAAGTAAAGTACTAGACTAGACTAGCACAATTTTTGGAAGTATTTCACCATTCTAAACCATACAAAAAACAATGTGACACATAAATACCCATGCAATGTAGTGATGTCCTGAAAAATTTTCTTTATATTTTGGTGTCAAGTTGCTTATTTTTTTATATTTATTAAATTTTGAACTCAATTTATATTTTTGAATTTATTATTCCAATAATTAGTATTTTCATACCCAAATTATATTAATGTAATATTAAAAATTAAAGTAGAGTAAATTTTATGTTTTATTGTGGTGAAACTACCTTTGTAGACATAAAACCTTCTCAAACACATTATTTTAAAAAAAAAGATATATTTCAAAAAGAAAAAAAAAAAAAAAAATTCGCAAAAAACCAAATATTGAAATAGTCAGATAAAGGATACATATAGCATCATTCATCTAACTTTGTCTACAACTTTCTTAAAATTCTCCCTCTATTCTTTCAAAATGGACCTTATCTTCTTTTCTCACATCACTTTCTATATTTTATCAAAAATTTAAATATGTTTCACTCCACTCATGAGATGATAAGTTATACTTTCCTATGCCACTCTATTATTTTGACCCCTCTCCTAAAATTCCTCCTTGTAAGGGTATTTTAGTGCAAGAGGATAAGATCATAAATCAATTTATTAACATTAATCTAATCACTCTTCATTCCAATTGTCTCCATCCCATGATAAATAATTATTGGATAAAGATTCTCACCTCACATTGGATCCTATATAGATAGATGTTGAGAATACTCTTTATTTTTATTATCCTACATGATGCAGGAGCATCCTTGGTTCTTGGCAATCTTGTATCAACCAAAAATATTTTCTTTCAGTTTTTGTTCTCCTTCTATTCTTGCTCAGTTCATACTGGTGGATTTGTCATCTTTTCTCACCAGACCCTATGGATCTTTGTTTACATCATGGACATGTTCATTTTCCTTGTTCCAAGATTTGGGAGTGATTGGATCTTTTTTCCAAAAAGTTACCGCTTCCAAAATTCTTGATAGTTTCTTGAACCAACATCGGAATAATTTCAAACTTTTCAGCTAGTTCGATCATTCTGGATCACCCCCATCACTTGTGGATCTTAATGGCGTGATTTTAATTGTTCCATGGAGTGTCCCCAACATTTAGTTTTTGTCCAAATTTCATCTTATGCACCTGTTGGAGAGTAATTCAAATTTGAGGCCGACCTATTCATGCACATGTTACATTTTCTTTCATTGGAGAATGTGATGATCTTTGGCCAACATAGATGTTTCCAAAATTTTGGATATGCTATAAAGCTTGTAATCGATCATTAGGATAGTAGTAGTGAAGTAGAGGATTTAGATTGATAGAACATAGACTTGATATGTAATATTTTTCTCATATATAGGAGCATGTTGGAATACTCAGCATGTTTTATCAGGTCTATGAGTTGAATCTATAAGCCCAGATGTTGTTGGTTGAATGTAACAGAGTTAATCGTTAATGAGAATATTTGCATCTGCATTTACCTCCATATTCTATGTTGCTTTCATTGTGTTACTCTTGTTGCATGGTATGGATAGTTCTCTTTGAGGACCCTCCTACTGTGGATGCATCAGATGGGTATCAGAGTGAGATTCATTCCTTGTGAGATCGTCAGAGTTCGCGAAGTCCTGTTGAAGATTTGTTGTAGGGTGGAGAATTGAGGATTCGACCTGTAGCTGCAGAGGACTTGTGTAAAGATGGTGGGAAGAAGAAATGGTAGAAATGGAGTGTGTGGAAATGCAGACCTAGATGTGATGGAGATGTTAAGAGGAATTGCTGCTAGATTAGATGCAGTTGAAATGGCCCAGAGGAGAGGTTGACCAGTTGATGATGTGAGTGATGAAGAAGTAGAAGTACAGGAGGAAAAAGGAAGAGATTAGCAACCTAGCCTAGATCAGGGAGAAGAGAGGTTCATAAGAGCCCTAACTAAAGTGAATAAAAGACCACATTTCAATCCACCGGATTATAATGGTAAGTTGGATTCATATGTATTATTAGATTGGATTACAAAAATGGAAAATTATTTTAAATTTGAAGGTACCTCTAAACATAAGAAATTGAAGTTTTCTTGTAAAAAGTTGAGAGGACATGCATCCCTTTCATGGGAAAATTTGCAGACAAATAGGTAGACAAGAGGAAAAGAAAAGATAAAGTCATGGGATTGGATGGTGAATAAGTTGAAGTCAAATTTTATGCTTGAAAATTATCAAATTAGTTTGTTCTGAAAGTTGAAAAATCTAAAGCAAAAAGAATCTAGTGTGATAAAGTATATTGAGGAGTTCTATAACTTGAATATCATATCTGGACATTCAGAGGATGAGATTGAGCAAGTAGCCATATATGTGAATGGTTTGAGATTTTATATAGAGGATGAAATTAGTTTGATCAAGTTGCAGAGTGTGGAAGAGGCATATCATTGTGCCCTCAAAGTAGAAGAGAAGTTGAATAAAATACATGAGCAGAGACAAAGAGGAAGAACCTTTACTGGAAGAGGAAGAGGATATTTTCTGGATCAGAACAAGGACATGGAGGTTAGTAAGAATGACAATTCATACAAGAGAGGTGAGGGAAACTCTTACAGAGGAGGAGGTTATGGTGGTTACCAAAATGAAGGTTATAGAAGAGATGACAGGGGACAAGAGAAAAGAGTATTCAAAGGAACTTGTTTTAAGTGTGGTGGAGAAGGACATAGAGCATTTGAATGTAATAAAGGAGAGACAAGCAAGAAGACAAAGAACCATAGAAGAACAACCTTTATTGAGGAGGATCATGTTGGATCATCGAATAAACTAGAAGATGGAGAATTGTTGGTGAATAGAAGAGTATTGTGTCAAAGTGAGTTGGAGAGAGAACCATTGCAGAGAAATAATTTGTTTTGGACCAGATGCAAGGTGAATGGTAAGTGTTGCAAAGTGATTGTTGACTGTGGAAGTTCTGAGAACCTGGTTTTAGAGGAAATGGTGACTAAATTGAAGTTGGAAAGGTTGAAGTACCCGAAGCCCTATCAGATAGCTTGGATTCAGGATGAGCATAAGATACTAGTAAGTGAACAATTTTTGGTGAAATTTAAGATAGGAAATTACCATGATGAAGTTTTGTGTGATATCAT
The DNA here is from genome assembly GCA_007258455.2 of Sequoia sempervirens. Taxonomy (NCBI): domain Eukaryota; kingdom Viridiplantae; phylum Streptophyta; class Pinopsida; order Cupressales; family Cupressaceae; genus Sequoia; species Sequoia sempervirens. The sequence continues at coordinate 668,660,633 of VDFB02000003.1, read as the reverse complement.
ACCTATGGATATATGTCATGTTTTTATGGGAAGGCCTTGGCAGTATGATAGACATGGTATTCATGATGGAAAGAAGAATATATATACCATTGTTGCTAATGGGATGAAGTAGATTTTGTTGCCATTGGAAGATGTTACTACAGTTGAATTTTGTATGAACGCTAGGGTTTGTCTAGTTGATGGAAGAAGATTCCTTAATGGATTGAGACGTGAGAATGTGTATTATTCCTTAGTTCCTGAGAAGACCGAGGACTTGAAGCATGTAGAAGAACACCCAGAAGAGATAAAAGAGATATTGAAAAAATATGAGGAGATCATTTCTGATAATGTACCTGATGGATTGCCATCTATGAGGAGTATTAGTCATTGTATGGACCTAATTCCTGGAGCTAGTTTTCCTAATAAAGCAACACACCAGATGACATTGGTAGAGAATGAAGAGTTGAATAGACAAGTACAAGAATTGTTGAGGAAGGGTTTGATCAAAGAAAGTTTAAGTCCATGTGCAGTACTTGTTGTGCTAGCACCTAAAAAGGATGGAGAATGGAGAATATGTATAGATTATAGAGCCATAAACAAGATTACGGTGAAGTATAGATTTCCTTTGCCCTAGATGGATGACATTATGGATTCTTTGAGTGGAGCTAAGTACTTTAAAAAGATAGACTTTAAGAGTGGATATCATCATATCAGAATTAGAGAAGGGGATGAGTGTAAAACATCATTCAAGATAAATCAAGGATTGTATGAGTGGTTGGTTATGCCTTTTGGATTGACAAATGCACTGATTACTTTCATGAGGCTGATGAATGAAGTGTTGAAGAAATTCTTGGGTAAGTTTGTGATTGTGTACCTAGATGACATCTTGATTTTCAATAAGGGTAGAGAAGAACATTCATTGCACATAAGACAAGTTTTATAGAGGTTGAGAGAGGAGCAATTGCTCATAAACATTAAGAAATGTAGTTTCATGAAAGAGGAGTTGGTATATCTAGGATTTGTGATATTTCTAGATGGATTGAAGATGGATCTTGAGAAGGTAAGAGTGATTGTTGAGTGGCCTACACTAAATAGCATTGGAGAGGTGAGATGATTTCATCGATTGGCTAGTTTCTACAAGAAGTTCACTAGGAATTTCAGTTCTATTTGTAGACCTATGATAAAAACAATGAGAGGAGATAGGAAGGATTTTAGATGGAAATTTGGAGCAAACCAAAGTTTTGAGATATTGAAGTAGAAGGTGACTAACCAACCTATGTTTTCTTTACCAAATTTCAGTAAGGTATTTCAAGTAGACTGCGATGCAAGTGGAAATGCAATTGGAGTAGTACTGAGTCAAGAAGGAAGACCTATAGCTTATTTTAGTGAGAAGTTGAATGATGCTCGGATGAGATATTGAGTGTATGACTAGGACTTTTATGCTATAGTTCAAACCTTGAAGAAGTGGAGACATTATTTGTTGCCTAATGAATTTTTGTTGTATACATATCATCAGGAATTGCAATATTTGAATAGTCAAGGTAAGTTGAATAAGAGGCACATGAGATGGGTAGAATTCTTGTAGAGTTGTACTTTTGTTTTGAAACATAGGAGTGGAAAGTCAAATAGAGTTGTTGATGCATTGAGTAGGAGAAGGAATTTACTGACATAGATGAGAGTGAAAGTATTAGGCTTTGATGAATTGAAGAACTTGTACGAGGAAGAGCTGGATTTTGCAGAACCTTGGAGAGCTTGTAAAGAACCGGTTTTGGAGGATAGAAGCTAGTGGTTGAATTATTTCATTCAAGAGGATATGTTGTTGAAAGGAAATTAGTTGTGTATACCTTAGAGTTCAATGAGGGATAACTTGGTGAAGGAGAAGCATAGTGGAGGAATGTAAAGAAACTTTGGAGTTGATAAGACAATGTCATTGGTGAGTGAAAATTACTTTTGGCCACATATTCATAAGGATGTTAGGAGATTTGTGTAGAGTTGTAGAGTTTTTCAAGCTACAAAAGGGAGTAGTCAAAATGTTGGATTGTATAAACCTTTGACAGTTCTGCAAAGACCTTGGGAGGATATCAACATGGATTTCATACTTGGTTTTCCAAAGACACAAAGAGGTAATGATTCTATATTTGTGGTGGTAGATAGATTTTCTAAGATGGCACATTTCATACCTTGTAAGAAGACAACAGATGCAATTCATGTATCAGATTTTTTTTTTTCAGAGAAGTGGTTAGATTGCATGGATTAACTAGAAGTATTGTTTCAAATAGAGATGTAAATTTTATTGGTTATTTTTGGAGGACACTTTGGAAGAAGCTGAAGATAGATTTGAAGTTCAGTTCTACTTTTCACCCACATACTAATGGATAGAAATACATAGTAAACAGGAGTTTAGGGAATTTGCTGAGATGCTTGGTTGGAGAGAAGACTAGAAGTTGGGATTTAGCCTATTGCACAAGAAGAGTTTTCCTATAACAATTCAGTGAACATGAGTACAAGAAAGACACCTTTTGAGATTGTTACTAGAGCTCATCCTAGAGGTATATCAAAGTTGAGAGACATCAGTATGGAAGACAAGAGGAGTGCAGAAGTAGAAGAATTTGTAGAACACATGAAGAAGTTGCATATTCAAGTGAAATAGCAATTGAAAGACATGAACCGAAAGTATAAGGAGAAAGCTGATGGGAAGAGGAGACATAAGGAATTAGATGTTAGAGATAAAGTGATCATATATTTGAGGAAGGAGAGATTTCCATTCAACACATACAAAAAGTTGAAGATGAGGAAGTTGGGACCTTGTAAGATTTTGAGGAAATTTGATTCAGGAAATGCATATGAAGTAGAGTTACCAGATGGTATAGGTATATCACCTATATTCAACATTGCAGATCTATATCAGTATCATGAAGCAAAATTCAGTAAAGACAGTAGAGAAAAACTGGAGAGTCAGTTTCTTAAATAGCAGTCAAATGATTTTGAAGAGATTTTGGATGTTAGAGATGGGAGGAAGACTCGTGAAAGACAGTACAAAGAATATCTTGTCAAGTGGAAAGGTAGACTAGTTGAGGATTCTTCTTGGATTTCTTAGGCTGAGGTAGACCATTTCGGTTTTCCTTTATCCCTAGCAAAGTGAGGGACTCACTTTCATTAACCCTAGATGTCTGATGTAGGAGCATCCTTGGTTCTTGGCAATCTTGCATCAACCAAAAATATTTTCTTTCAATTTTTGTTCTCGTTCTATTCTTGCTCAGTTCATGCTGGTGGATTCGTCATCCTTGCTCACCAAACCCTGTGGATCTTTGTGTACATCATGGACATTTTAATTTTCCTTGTTCCAAGATTTGGGAGTGATTGGATCTTATTTTTCTAGCAAGTTATCGCTTCCAGAATTCTTGATAGTTTCTTGAACTAGCACTAGAATAATTTCAAACTTTTTGGCTAGTTCGATCATTGCGGATCACCCCCGTGACTTGCAAATCTTAACAGTGTGATTTTAATTGTTCCATGGAGTCTCCCCAACATTCATTTTTGGTCCACACTTCATCTTACACACCTATTGGAGAGTAATTCAAATTTGAGGCCGACCTATTCATGCTCATGTTACATTTTCATTCATTGGAGTTTGTGATGATCTTTGGCCTACGCAGATGTTTCCAAAATTGTGGATATGCTATAAATCTTGTAATTGATCATTAGGATAGTAGTAGTGAAGTAGAGGATTTAGATTGATAGAACATAGACTTGATATGTAATATTTTTCTCACGTATAGGAGCATGTTGGAATATTTAGCATGTTTTATCAGGCCTGTGAGCCGAATCTATAAGCCCGGATGTTTTCGGATGAATGTAATTGAGTTAATCATTAATGAGAATATTTGCATCTTCATATTCCTCCATATTTTGTGTTTCTTTCATTGTGTTACTCTTGCTGCACAATATGGCTAGTTCTCTTTGAGGACCCTCCTACCATGGCCGTGTCACTAGATCGCATATTCCTCATCAAGAAAACAACTAAGATAATGTAACCATTGTAAATGAACTTATCCCACCCACTAGGGTGATGTTTGATAATTGTATTAATGTTCAAAATATTTCTTCTAATATAAAAATATCTTACATGTGGTCCACAATATACCCTACCCCACCTTCTCTTGTAATCAATATTTAAGGTATCACTAATATTCCCCAACCTTCTAATTTTCTCACTCATTTTTATCAAGCTATGAAGTGTAATATGTCTTTGGTCATGAATTACCATGTGGTATCCCACACATACAACACTAAATGAAATAAATAGGTTATTCCTATCTCTATTTCCTTTCCTCTATCAAATATTTTTCTTTTATTACCTCCTCATCTTTCTATGGAGATTACCAAATAGTATGATTTTATTAAGAAGTTGTAAGCTAAACAAACTAATATATCTCTATAGGATCTTGTAAAAAGTTCTCTTACATATAATGAAATGATCTAGGAAGCTTTGAATAAAAATGTGATCTACTAATTTGAATGAGATAACTACCTTAATTGATCTCACATACATAAATGTTATTGATATTGTTTTTTATCATTTTGAACTCCCTTTTATTGAAGTTTAGATGTAGCATGTGCCTCTCTACATTATTGTTGGCATTAGTTATAAGGTTTTGAAGTATACTCTTATTGAAAATGGGTCCAATATTAGCTTATGTGTTGTAGACAACATAGACATGTATTGTATATCTACTTCAAATATATCTATTTGCGGCTTTGATAATGTAGTTAGACAAGATCTTGGCATGATAACATTGCCTATTGAGTTGGGGCTCATTGAATTAACCATGATAACATATTATATTCCTAGATATTTATCATATATAATATTCTTCATGGTAGATTATGGATTCATGTCATGCGTGTAGCTCTATCTACCCTATATCAATCCATTAATTTCATTTAAAATTATAAAACACATGCAATCAATACTAATCCTAACCTATTTTAACATTTTTTATAATGTAACCGGTTCATCCAAATCCTTCTTATTCTTTTCATAATTATGTACCTTATTCTACATAAAATTTGAAAATACCATCATCACCATCTATTGATGATGTTGTTCCTTATTCTAATTATAATTCATGTCTTGGTGTTGATTGGTGCTCCTTATACTTCGACCCTTCTAAGTTTGGTGTTGATATTTAAAAATTAAACATTTCTACATTCAATAATAATCTACATTATCATGTTAGAATAAATCCTTATTATTTTTGTAAAATATTCTACTCCTACCACATGTGGATATACATATCAATTTTCCAATGTTAGTAATGTCAATTTATATTCTCTTTCAAATTTGGAGACACATTATGTTGCAAGTATGTGTAGTTGGTGTTGTCATTGATGTCAAAAAGCTTGTGTTGTCATTTGTGTCAACTGTATGAGAAGGAGTTTTTTTGCAAGGATGTGCAATTGGTTGGTATTGTCTCTTATGATGCTTTGATTGGTTTCCTTATGTTGTTAGTAAGCTACTGGTGTCAACCTCTAGTGTTGCTTTAATAAGATTTTTTCTATGGATGTATGACTGAGTTGCTATGTTTTAGTTGGCTTGATGGTGATGAGGAAGTAATGAAGATATTGATGATATGTTTTTGGTGCTTTTTTTCCAAGTGATTTTTGAGAAAATTGAATAAAAAGAGGAAACAGTGTGTTGCAATGGTGTTTTGTGTTGTAGAGTAGTGTTCTAGTTTGGCTCTGCATTTCTTCTGGGTTGAATATATTCTTTTGTGATTTGGATATGTTGATCAAAGGTGTTCATAGGTGTTGCATTCAAAATTTTGTGTGCTAACTATACAAAGGAAGTTGTGTTCACTAGTGGGTGAGCTTGAACCAATAATTCTTTTATATGTTCTATGAACTTCTCTTGCACTCTTAGGGTTTTTCACCTAAAAGGATTGAGACAGAACACAAAAATTGTGGTGGTTCACTCAAACTAAGGAATGTATGATGTAATTATGACTAAATTCAATGATCTAAATGTAGCTAATTGATAAAATTGATTGATTATGAATGCAAAACTAATGAAAAATGCAATGTTTGAAAACACAGTATGATATCTAGAAATGAACTAGAAACATAAAAAATGCAAACATAACTAAATGAGACTGAACAAAATGAACCTAGAGATGAAATGTTGATGCTGGAAGATTCTAGAATCTGGAAAAAATCATTGTTGATGACTAGTGGGACTCATTCGCCACTGATGGTGAATCAGTCCTGCTTTTAGTAAAATGACCTGAAACTAGTTTCTGGCTATCGGGAATTGAATTATGATGAAATAAAATTTTCCAGCCTATAGGTGGGACTCATTCACCACTAATGGAAAATCAATACTCCTCCAAAAATCTACAAATTCAGGAGTCAACTCTGTGGGTCTAGATCTACACTTGTCTTCTTGTCGGGCTAACAAAGTCAAATCTACAGAAAATAGGTTGAATGTTGTCTCCAAGATTGAATTAGGGTTTAGTTGACTTGAATCACTCTAATGACTTGTTGACCACCTTTCAAAACCTATTTCTTTGAAAAATCTTCCTACAAGACCTACAAACACACATGCAAAGAGGGGGAAAATGGTTAAGGGTTAGAGTTTAGGGATTTTCCTTAGTCAAATCCCACTTTGGTAATCAAACCCTTGATAAAGAAATGAAATGAAAGAAAGAAAGGAATTATGAACAAATAACATGCAAGTTTCCTAAACTCACCAAACCCTTGTTGTTGAATTCTGAAGATATGTCAATGGCTGCTCCAAGATGCTTGATTGAATGATGCTTTGATGGATTGAATGCAAGAATGTAAATTGATGGTGAATGAGTGAATGAGATTCATTTAAGTTAAAATGGATGTAAAAACACTTATTTATACACACTTATGCCCTAACAACCTAATAATACATCACAGGAGAACATAAGGTCTTAATGAATAAAAACCCAAAAGAAATTTTGAATTATTTTGAATTTTGAGCCAAGAGGGACTCATTTTCCACCCATGGAGAATGGGTCCCACTCTAGGCTTGCAAGTAGGTTTCAGGAATTAAGTTGCTTTTAATGAGGTTTGTCAAGTTTGAATTCAAAAATACACTTAATTAAGGCCTATAAGTGCATAAAGGGGCCAAATAAAGTGTAAGAAAGGTGTAAATAGTGATGACAAGCCTACAAAGGCATGAAATCTTGTTACAAGACTTTACAACACTTTGAAATAGGACTTGATAAGGGATACAAAGGGAATATTTGGATGAATTATAATAAGAAGAGTCTAGAAAAGTGTAGAAATGTGTTACAACACTTCACAACACCTTCACAAGACATCATAATTTGAATATTCAAGACCTAATATGAATGTTTAAGTTACATTACAACATTAAATCAAAGAAAAATAGGTCAAGCATCACAAGAAAAATACCTAAATAACCATGAAAATTTCAATGATCCATTTTTCTATGGTACATTTAGCCCCCACTTTAGTGAGAGGATGAACTTGCTTCAAACTCACACTAAAGTAGCTATGCATATCGAGAGGGATCCAAATGCACTTATGCTAGGAAGATGGAATGAAAATGATCAAGAGGGATGATCAAGCCCCTAGGATGAAGATCCCATGGAAAACTAAAGATAAGAACAAAGGAACACACAAGTGAAAGAGAGAAGGAAGGGAAGAGGAAAAGGTTAGATCAAGCTTTGATCATTTGTTTAGCTAGTTGTGAATCAGATCTAGGTTGTTTTTTCCAAAAAAGAAACATGCATACTCACTTTGGGGTGATGAAACTCATGGTTGTCTGTCGGGTGAGAAGGCCCAAAAGGTGAGAAACATACGCTCAATTGGTATGTACTCACAAACACATAGGTGGCTATGGGGAAAGTTATGCCACAAAATGGGCTTCCCAATCAACCATATGAAAGATATGCCTCCTGATAACTTTGATACTAGTGCCACAAAGGAAAATGTTGATTCGTGCTTCATGAGACAAGAAAAGCTTCGTATGCTTAGGACTCATGAACAAATAGAATGGTACCATAGGCATGCAAGCTATGTTATGCAAGGTGGCCATGCAAATGCAAAAATATAAAATGAATGTTCAAATGAGTCTTGTTAAGTTCATGCAAGGTCTATACTTAGGGAACATTGTGTCTAATGTCTCCAAGAGAGAACCAATCAAAAAATATAATATTTGCAACTTAGGGGATGCAGTGCATCGCATTAGGCCACTAAGAGGAATTTAATATGCTAAGATAGATCACACTTATGAAGTAAATAATTCCCAATGTCATCCACAAAGTGACAAACACATCGTATGAAATAACAAGGCTGCATTAAAAACCAAGAAAAAGGAAAAATACAAAATGAATTATGCCAATGTATACCCCCACTTTAAAGGAATCTCTACACATTGTTCTATGAGCAATTACTTTAAAGTATTTAAGGAAAAATGCAAAAAAGAAAATGAGACATGAGAGCCAACTTGGAAAGCCCCTATGCCAAGTCATACATTTCTAAGCAAGGCTACGTCATGTAAATGAAAAAGGAACAAAAGAAAGAGGGGTTGCCCCCAAAAAGAACAAACCAAACACATAAGGGATCTATGGATTTGGGGTTAGTAAGTTAGTTGTTGTAATGTTTTGAGTAAAGAGATTAGAACTGTCATCATTCCTTGAATACATAGAACTAGAAGAATGACACATAGAGAGCGAAAACAAAGGAGAAATAAAATCTGTTTTGGGTCAACATGGAAGAGACATTGTGGTCTCAATGCCTTGTGTCATCCCTAAAAGGAAAAAAACAAGTGAAAAGACAAAGTAAAAAGGAAAAGGGACCATTTGAATCAACATGGAAGAGACATAGGACATCTCAATGCTTTGTATCATCCCCAAAAGGAAAACACAAAAAAAAAGTGAAATAAAAAGGAAAGGACCTTTTGGGTCAACATGGAAGATACATAGGGCATCTCTATGATTTGCATCATCCCCAAAAGAAAAATACAAAACAAAGTGAAATAAAAAGGAAAGGACCTTTTGGGTCAACATGGAATAGACATAGGGCGTCTCTACGCTTTGCATCATCCCCAAAAGGAAAACACAAAACAAAATCAAAAAAGAAAAGAGAAATGACGACATATAGAAGAATAGAGACAAATAGATGAAGTGCACAAAGAGAAGGAGAACATCAAACACACATTATGGGGGAACACAATACGTACATTAATCAAAGAAAAAGGAAAAGAAAAAGGAAAAAAAAAAGGCTAGTTAAGGAAAATGCAAGTCAACCATCTAACAAGTCATTTTCCTCCCAATCATGTTCAATGTATTGTGAGGGTGGTTGACTATCCAAAGGAAGAATTGCAAGTGCCAAACTAGGGGAAGTACTAGGTTCCTCACATGGTGAAGGAGATTTATCATTTAAGCTCATGGAAGAGGAAAATAGAGAATTTAGACCATTATGCACCTCTTTATCTATTTTAGAGATCTCATCATCATCATCATCATCATCATCATCTATATTAATCACGACAAGAGGACGAATGGTAATTTCCAATGAAGGATGTATGAGGAGTTGTGGTTGTTGTATCTGATCATTTTGTTGTGACAGTTGTATTGTACTATCTTGTGGTGGGTCAAGAAGAGTAGGGTGGTCAAATATTGCTTTTGTTAAAGATGCAGGTTGATTTTCCTTGTTTTCTTTTGTTTGTAACTAATGAGCAAGGAGACGATGATGACGCATATTCTCCCTAGCACCACATTTTCATTTAATTCTATTTTGAAGTTGTGTAGGTGTAAGGGTGGGTTGATCCACCATAGGCTCTTTTTCTTACTGAGTAGGAGGAATGGAAGGAATCGAAGGAGATGGGTCAATCGCTTTCTCTTTGGATTTATAAACTTGTTTAATGTGAGGAGGCATGACAGGGTTGGTTTCATTATCTTGTGGGCGTTTAGATGATAAAGTTGAAGTGTTTATTGTTGGTTGTTCATGAGGTTGCATTGTTTGTTTAGGTTCAGATTTAGGCTGAAGCATGGTCTCATCTAGGATAGGAATGGTGGAAGTAGATAGGGGCATGTGGTGAAGAGACAATTTGGCTATCTGTTTGGCTTTGAACTTTTAATAGGAAATGAAAAAGAAATCTTTGTGAGGGGTGATGGGTTCCATAGGTTTAGGCCAAAAGGATGCTAAGGAAAAATTACCTTTAGAGGACAATGGATTAAAACCACTATGATGTATGGTAAATATCTCATTGTCAAGCGAAACTTCAAACATTTGTGAATTACTCAAGGGACAACTCTCATCAAGCGGAGCCAAGGATGACCTAGCCGCAGACAAAACTGATCTGATTGTGGAATGATATAAAATGTCACATCCAATGTCTTAGGTTCTATCTGTAATGGAAGTACGATCAATCCAATTGTAAGGCACACAAAACCAGTATGTGTTATAATCCATGTTGTTGGTTTTTCATAATAATCTTGATAAATATCATGTAATACCAAAAAATCTTTCGTGATCACATTCTCACCATAGGTGGGATCTATTACTATCCCATTAGTGGGCTTATAATAGTTGTGGTCGGTTATGTAAAGAGGACCATCAGGAAGGTTTTTAAGTATATCGTGAGAAGAAAAAGTAATATCAAGAGATTGTTTTGTTTGGCCCTTACGAGGGATAACGTCTATCATTCCTACCATTTCATTAATAGGATTAGTATGTGTAATAGTTGGAGTAATATCATGTTGTTAATTAGTTGTATCGACATTCATCACATCATTGTAAAGATTGGTAAAGATTTTCAAATTCTGATTGGGGGAAGCAACAAACTTATTGCCTTGATCATTGACACCCACAATAGATAGATGACTAGAATCAATGAGATCTTGTACTATATTCTTGAGACACTTGCATTATTTTTTTTCATATCCATTTTGGTGATGAAAATGACAAGAAGCATTTGGTTTAAAGGTAGGGGGTAAAGGTTTGGTTGGGTCAAGGGGTAGAAGTTGATTTTGAATCATGACTAGTAACTGAGTTGTGGTAGTCACAAAGGGTTGTGCACAAATGCATGAAGGAAGGAAATTTTATCATGGTAACCTATCCTGAATGTGAATTTTCAAGTTTTCAATAAAAATATTTCAGAGATGTGAATTAGGAACCTTGACATCTACTTGAGAATATAATGACTGATAGTGTGAAATGAAATCAGTCACTTTTTCATCTGCATTTTTTTTACACCTCATTAAATCATACATTATCTTTTTGCGAGTCATATGGACATGAAAATGACTTATAAAGGAATCAAAAAGTAAATGATCTAATTGAATAATTAGGTAAGTTTGGAAACCACTCCAAGGCAGTGTCCATTAAGGTCCTAGGAAATCGATGTAGGAGCATCCTTGGTTCTTGGCAATCTTGCATCAACCAAAAATATTTTCTTTCAGTTTTTGTTCCTATTTTTTTCTTGCTTTGTTCTTTCTGGTGGATTCATCATATTTGCTCACCAGACCCTGTGGATCTTTGTGCACATCATGGACATGTTCATTTTCCTTATTCCAAGATTTGAGTGCTATTGGATCTTTTTTCTGGCAAGTTATATCTTTTGGAGTTCATGATAGTTACTAGAACTGACACTGGAATAATTTCAAAATTTTAGGCTAGTTCGATCATTGTGGATTTTCCCCATCACTTGTAGATCTTAATGGTGTGATCTTATTTGTTCCATGGAGCTGACCTTCATTATAGGTCCACACTTCATCTTTTGCACCTGTTGATGGAGTAATTCAAATTTGAGGCTGACCTATTCTTACGCACGCTACATTTTCTTTCCTTGGAGAATGTGATGATCTTTGTCTGATGCAGATGTTTCCAGAATTGTGGATATGATATAGAGCTTGTAACTAATCATTACAATGGCTATAGTCAAGTAGTAGTTGATTAAAAAGATTAAGGTAGATCTGACTTGTAATATTCAGCTCACATTTAGGAGCATGTTGTATCAGTCCTCTGAGTCAAATCTAAAAGACCAGATGTTGTTGGTTAATGTAACTAAGGTTTTTGTTAATGAGAATATTTGCATCTGCATTTTCCTCCATATTTTGTGTTGCTTTCATTGTGTTACTCTTGTTGCTCAGTCTAGATTGTTCTCTTTGAGGACCCTCCTACTGTGGCTACGCTAGATTGGTATCAGAGCAAGATTTGATCCATGTGAGGTTGTTGGAATTCACAGAGTCCTGTTGAAGATTTTTTGTGGGGTGGAAAATTGAGGATCCAACCTGTAGCTGCAAAGCACTTGTGTAAAAATGGTGGGAAGAAGAAATGTTAGAGGAAATGCAGACCAAGCTATGATGCAGATGTTAAGAGGAATTGCTTCCAAATTAGATGTAGTTGAAACAACCTAGAGGAGAGGTCAACTAGATGATGATGTGAGTGATGAAGAAGTAGAAGCACAGAAAGAAAGAGGAAGAGAAAAGAAACTTGGCCTTGATCAGGGAGAAGAGAGGTTCATAAGATCATAATTAAAGTGAATACAAGACCACATTTCAATCCACCGAATTATAATGGTAAGTTGGATTCAGAAGAATTGCTTGTTTGGATTATTGAGATCGAAAAGTATTTTGAATTTAAAGGTACCACTGAAGATAAGAAAGTGAAATATTCTTGTACAAAGTTGAGAGGACATGCATCCCTTTGGTGGGAACATTTGTAGACAAACAGGAAAAGAAGAGGAAAGGAGAAAATCAAATCATGGGATCGGATGGTGAACAAGTTGAAAACAAAATTCATGCCTACAAATTATTAGATAAGTTTATTCCGAAAGTTGCAAAATTTGAAGCAGAAAGATTCAAGTGTGACAAAATATACTGAGGAGTTCTATAAGTTGAACATCAGGTCTGGACATTCATAGGATGAGATTGAGTAAGTAGCTAGATATGTGAATGGTTTGAGGTCATCCATATAGGATGAAATTAGTTTGACCAAGCTGGTGAGTGTGGAAGAGGCATATTAGTGTGCCCTAAAATCAGACGAGTAGTTGAATAAAAGACATGAGCAGAGACAGAGAGGAAGAGGTGGAAGATTTCAAAGAGGAAGAACTTTTACCGGAGGAGGAAGATGGTCTTTTTCAAATTAGAATAAGGATAAGGAGGTTAGCAAGAATGAAAATTCATACCAGAGAGGTGATGGAAACTCTTACAAAAGAGGAGGTTATGGTGGTTACCGGAATGAAGGTTATAGGAGAGATGATAGAGGACAAGAGAAAAGGATATTCAAAGGAACTTGCTTTAAATGTGGGAGAGAGGGGCATAGAACATTTGAATGCAATCAGGGAGAGACAAGTAGAAAGATAGAGAAAAATAGAAGAATATCCCTTGTTGAGGAAGAACATGCTAGATTATCTAACAAACTGGAAGATGGAGAAGTGTTGGTGAATAGAAGAGTATTGTGTTAAAGTGAGTTGGAAAAGGAGCCATTTAAAAGAAAGAATTTGTTTCAAACCAGATGCAAGGTGAATGGTAAATGTTGCAAAGTAATTTTTGATAGTGGAAGCTCTAAGAACCTAGTTTCTAAAGAGATGGTGACTAAACTGAAGTTGGAAAGGTTGAAACACTCGAAGCCCTATCAGATTGCTTGGATTCAGGATGAGCATAAGATACTGGTAAGTGAACAATGTTTGGTGAAATTAAAGATGGGAAATTACCATGATGAATTCTTGTGTGATATCATGCCTATGGATATATACCATGTTTTGTTGGGAAGGCCTTGGCAGTATGATAGACAGGCTATTCATGATGGAAAGAAGAACATATATACCATTGTTGCTAATGGGATGAAGCAAATTTTGTTGCCATTGGAAGATGTTCCTAAAGTTGAATTTTGTACAAATGGTAGGGTTTTTTTGGTTGATGGAAGGATATTTCTTGATGGGTTGAGACATGAAAATGTATGCTATACCTTAGTGCCGAAGAAGGTTGAAGACTTGAACCATGTAGAAGAACACCTGGAAGAGATAAAGGAGATACTGACAAAATATGAGGAGATAATTTCAGATAATGTACCTGATGGATTGCCACCTGTAAAGAGTGTAGACACGTAAAATATACCGATTGACATTGTGCATCTGATCCTGACTACTAACATCGTTTCATCCTGAATCATCCCTCAGTCTAACCATTTAATCAAATCTCCTCATCTACTTAAATTCATCAATATTCCTCTCTTAATTGAATAAATAATTTTATCTAATTAAGTCGATCTCTTTTCTTAATTAAATCAATCCATTTGATCTAATTATCCCTATTTAATTAAATAATTAATTTTATTTGATTAAATCTCTAAAGTCTATCCATTAAATTAAATAAATTAAACCTTATTTGATTTAATCTAACACCATCTCTTTTAATTAAATAAATCTAAAATCTTTATTTAATTGATCTCTTGTCATATTCCTCTCTTATTTGATCTAAATAAATCCATAAATTTGGGTCAAATAGGTCACATCATCTAACATCTCTCATTAAATTAATTAACCCTTGATTAATTTAGTCTTATCTCATGTCCCATCCTCTAGATTTTACAAGCTACACATGAAAATAGATTTAATTCATTTATTAAATCTCTATTTTCCTCACAAGGCATCTTTTGGAATATTCTCTCAATTTGAATTCAAAAATTCCAAGTCAACATGTATATCCAACAAGGTAATTACTTCATCTTACATGTCCTTTGCCTTGAGCCAAGTGGCATTTATTGCAATTTCTCTTTCCTCTTGCAAGTCATTTCAACAAATTTGAAATTCAAAAATATGCATTTATTGGCACAATCCCCAAATCTTGCATATCCTTCATCCATTCATAGATTGACAAGTGGCATCATGTCATTAGATGAATGTTAGTCCCACATTGCTCAAATTTGGACATTCATCCATTTTGGTATTCTATAAATAAAGAACTCATATCCTCATTTGATCATCCACAAATTATGCAAAGGTATTATGCTAAAATATTTAGCCATTTCCATCCATCAGTCTTGAGTTCTTAGCTAGGTTTTTGTAGATTTTGGCTTGGAGCTCTCATCCTTCATCATCAAAGTGGATCAATCTCCATCAACATATCAAGCTTCCATCTTAGGAATTGGGAAAGGGCCAATTTTCACATCAAATTGGCACCAATTCCCCCATGGGATCATGAGTTTGCACATTTAAATTAGGATTGAATCTATATTTCTTTGTTTCATTGTGTTCTTTGTTGTTTTCTTTCCTATTTTGAAGTTGTAAATGGATTTCATGGGGAATCCTTGTTTTAGCTTGCAATCTCTTGTTTAACTTGTTTATTCTTGTTGTTTTGTAGGTACTAGGATTGGGGTTCATACATTTGGCACTAGAAGGAGGGCCAGATATCATTCTTCATCACTTTTTCCCAAAATTTCCACTTTTTTGCTCATACATAGAAAATTCCAACGTTGGGAGCTCATCATCGCTGTTTTGGCACTGCTGTCTCTTCAGTGTTGCTATATAGGACTACGGGAAACTCAAAGTGCAATGCTGGACTCTTCCTGCCTAGAAAATTTGAATTATAAACTCCATCACTGGACTCGTTGACTCAGAAATTTTCAAAAAAATATCAAACTTCGACGCTGGAAGAAAATTGCGACGTTGAGCAAAAAGTGTGATGCAATTGAGCTCTCTGTCTCGACACAGAGCGACGCTGACTGGCAAGTGGCGTTGTGAGAGCACTGCTTGGAAATCAAACTGCAACGCAATTACGAGTTGCGATACTGGAAGGGAGTAAAAAGGGGAAATTTAATTTTAGCACATGCTTTTTGATTAATGATCGATTTGTTTTATGTTTTTTGCTTTTTAATCTCTGTATTTTCTAGAATCTGACTGGTTTTTCTTGTAGGTTGGAATCGAAAACAAAAGAAGAAGAAAGATGATGATATCTTACAAATTCAAAGTGTTTTTAAACACTTTAGTGTTTGCTTAACACTTTTTCACGAAATTGTTATCTTTTCTTTCTTAGGACACTAATTTTTGCTTGGGTTTAAAAAGAATCTCTCAATTTCTTGCAAAAGACTAAAATGAACATTAGGACCACAACATACTAAAGTTTTTTTTTGGTTAACAATTGAACAAAGTGTCTATCATTTTTATTTTGGTGCTTAAAAAGAACTCACATTTTGCTTTGTGGATTTAAAAAGAACAAGTGCAACTTTGTTTTTGTGAGAGCTTACTTGAACTAACATCATTGAAAAAGGACGTATGTGCTTCTCTCATGCTTTATAGTGATCTTGAGAATCAAAAGGCCCTTTTTCATGATTTTAGATTGAGACAAAGCAATCACCTCCACATTTCGATTTGGGTTTAAAATTGAAAAAAATCTTGTGCGAGTGTGAATGGGGGAATTGTTGCGTATATTCTCTCTCTTTGTTGCCAACAAGGATTGATCGAGTTACGAATATTGTTCCTTATTCTCTTTTGTTTATCCTAGAGGGCTTGCCTTGGGGAAAAAGCACTTACCCAAGGGAATGACTCAACTGGTAACACTCTAAAGCCAAGATTATTTCCAACCAAGATATAAATGTGGGTATTGGAGTAAATGCCAATATCACGCAGTTGATTCCGACAACATGGATCCGAAAGGGGACTCTTGTCGTATGGGTCAATCTCCATGAACGAAAAGTCCTTATTAAAACCCATGTGCTAGAATTTTCCAAAATCCTTTAATCTATTTGTTGGTGCAAGAACGGTCGTTCTGAAGCCAACCCACACTTTTACAGTCTTTTAGTAGAAATGGAAAGCATGCCATGGGAGTTTCATGGGTGTTGATGCTTGGATACCCTGTATAAGTGAGTGTCGTGGAGGGGAGCCGGTGGGGTCAAGCATCTATCCATTCACTAAAGATAAGCATAGCTGGACTTGTCCAAGTGGGAATCCAACAAATATTGTCTTACACATCCATAGGGTTGTACTTATTCTTGCATTACAAAATACATTGCTTGATCGAAAACATCTCAAAAAAAAACACTTAACATCATCCAAATTTCAAACCCTTTTGGAGACAAATGCCATTGACTCAATCTATATGTTATTGCTTGCCCTTGGGATTCACATCCTTAGAGGTTTCTAAACATTGGATTATATCTCGATTTGTCTCCTTAAGTAAACAATAGTTAAACCCTTTCCTTGAGTTCATCGAATTTCCACATAACATATCTTGTGGGGTTTGAAGAAATTAAGACATTGGACATCTTAGTTTGAAAACTTAATCAAAGAAAGTGTTTTTGGTAGAATAAAGCCATTAAGCAAAGCTAAGCAAAATGAAATTTCATGTGTGTTGAAGCCTCATGATTCTCAAAACGTTCAAAGTCCAAAGCGAAGATCATTGGTTCAAAATCTGAAAATGTGTGTTCAAAAGAAATCACTTCTTGGTCACAAAGGTCTATAGGAAGCATTTGCATGTTCTTCAATACCTAGGTCTAGGAAAACAATGTGTCTTTTTTAGGTTCACCTTAGGATCAAAATCAAAATATTTTTCATCCATCCTTCAAAATATCAAACATCATCTCACCATCACCTTTTGGAAAATCTTGAAATCATCCTTAAATGCTAGGTTTTTTGGAAAAATCAAACATCATCAAATCCTTGAGACTAAATCCTTGAAAACTTTATCAAAATCACCTTTGGCTAGGTATGTGTAGATGCATCCTTTTGCATATGCTTAGTCAAAGTCATCAAAATCATTTTGTTTAGCTTGGTATACGTAGATGCATCCTTCTTCATATGCTTAGCTAAATTATCATCTTGTTTGAATAGGTGTGGGTAGATACATCCTTCTCCCTACACATATTCAAATCATCATCCTTTGAACAAAGCTATCTCTTAGATAATCATCCAACATCTTAGGGTCTTTTTGTTCAAAATCAAAACAATCAAAACCAATCAAGATCAAGGACAAACTCAAAAGGAAAATCAAAATAAAAATCTGAAACATATCCGAAAGTCCCAAAATCCTTGCATCTCCCATCAAGATTGATCAAAAGACCATAACATACATGTCATCCATCCCTTACATCATCACCATATCATCTCTTGATCCTAAAGATATCCTCAAAATTTTCTACTTTGGACATAAAGAAAAGATCAATCCAAAGAATCAAGACATTCATCTCTCCTATTCTTGAAAATTGATCCTCGTTTTATGGTTCAAACTAGATCTCCATACAAGAAGAGCATGGAAGCCAACAAAGAAACACCCACTTCAAGTGATCTTAGCCAAACAAATGTTGAAATGAATCCCACTAAGTCAAGCAATCCTTTGACCATCTCATCATCCCAAAATCCCCAAGAAGAAACCCACGGAGAGGATCTTACCTTTGGGATGTCTCACGAAGAAATAACTAAAATGCTCCAAAATCTGGACAGCCATAGAATCATCAACATCATGATGAGGCTTAACCCTTCGTTATACATGCTTGAATTAGCAAAACAAGGGGCCAAAATACCTTCAAATTTTGACGTGAGTACCATAGTGGAGACATATTTTCCTCCCATCTCATCCACCATTCCCATCTCATCTACACCCCCATCCCAAAACATCACCCAAAACATTCCGCAAATCATGACATCTTTTGCTCCAACCCAACCCAATGTTAACAAGGGAAATGCATTTTTGAATGCTATTCAAGCACACCCTCTTGTTAATAATCAGAACTTGGATGCAAATACCACCTTGGAACAAAACATACTTGAAAACACATTACATAAGAATGTTCCTCTCACTTTCCATCATGATCCATCATCATCATTTTTTTGTGCAATGCCTCAAACTCCTCTCCTCACAAATTCGCAAGAGGAAGGAGATATGTTCAAAACAGGGGGCATCTTTGACACCACAACATTTTCAAAAGAATTTTCACCCCTCACATTCTCACCTCTTCCACAATTTCCATCATCATCCACATCACTCCTTGGTTTAGGGCTTCCCCCTCTACCAAGTATCAATCAAACCACTATCCCAAATATCAATCAAAGCATTACGCCAAATGCTCAAAATTTGTCGTTGATATCACAACAACATACGACAAATGCACAAACAATTGCAACATCATCAAACAACCCCTTAACATCGCAAAGCATGGTCTCTCAAAGACCAACCACATCAACGGCACCATCCATCACTCAAAACACCAACATGACATCATCAAACACTATTCCAAATCCACCACCACCTCCACCACCACCAACTTCCACCACATCAATCCAATACAATGTGGCATTGCAAGTTGTTTTTCAAAGGGGATTCCAACAAGTGTAGAAACAAAAGGCCGTACAACTAGCCGCATTACAAGCACAACAAGCTGCACAAGCCCAAGCATTATTGCAACAACAACAACAACAAGCCACTCAAGCATTGCAAATATTGCAAGCACAAAAGGCTACTCAAGCACAAGCTCTATTACAACAACAAGCAGCATAAGCACAAGCCCAAGCTCAGGAAAACGCCCAATATCAAGCACAACAGGCACAAGCACAAGCACAACTTCTTGCACAAAGACAAGCAGCGCAATTGCAAGCATGTCAACAAGCAATAAAGCAATATCAAGAGTAGAAAGAAGCAACCCAATTGGCAGCCCAACAACAAGCGTTGTCAAAACAACAACAAGCGCAACAACAACAAGATCAATAGCAGGCATTGTTCATACAGCAGCGGGTGGAAGCCTACCTAGCTCGGCAGAACATATAGATACCATCGAACAACACACTGACCAACCCACCCATCCAACCCACAATAGAAACACCCCAAAACACTTTCATCCCACCCCATGATCTGCAAAATGATGTGACGAAAAAAATCAGGTTTCTCTCGCAACAAGTGCTCGACCTTCAATCATAGCGAACAATGAAGACACCAAGCAACTTGTGTCCCTATCCATTTGAGAGGAGCCTAGTAATGAAACCGTTCCCTAAGGGATTTGAGATCCCAAAATTTGACAAATATCGAGGGACGAGAAACCCTGAAGATCACATCAGGGAATTCTAGGTACATTGCATTGAAGTCGCATACGATGATACTTATCTAATGTGACTATTCCCTAGGAGTTTGGTAGGCCATGCTATGGAATGGTTCTCTCACTTACCTTCAGGCATTAGAACATTCCAAGAAATTATGGATGCATTCATTAAGAATTATGCATGCAACATTGCAATGGATGTTAGTCTAGAAGAACTCTCAACCTTAAAACAAGGAAAGGGTGAATCATTCGCCTCCTTTCTACAATGATGGCGATCCAAGGCCAATCAGAGCAAGTGGACCATGCCAAAAGAACAACAAGTTTGCACCATCATAGCCAACCTTGAAGGCCGCTTGTAATTTCATCTCAAGGTTCAGGGCATCACCACATATGATCAATTGATCCCTAAGGCACTTGACATCAAAAGAGCCCTTATGACTCAACCCATAGAATCAAAATCATACCCCGAGCAATAAAACAATCGTCCACCATCCAATTACAACGATAAACCTCACACATGGGCAAGGAACAAAAACATTACTAATGATGGTGTCGTCGATGCCAAGGTGGTCATTAGTGCTCCTCGCCAAAACACACCCACACCGCAAATCCAAATCCAACACCACAACAATCATCACAGGACACACCAACCAAACAACAATCCAACAATCAATAAATTCAATGATCAAATAGGACCACCCCAACACAAGATTTTTCCAAATTGAAAGTACACCACTTTGGGGGAACCACTTGAAGACATCATGAAAAAGCTAATAGACGAAAAACTCATCAAGGCTCCTACCTTTGAGAATTACCAAGAACCGGATGTGAAACCTCCTTGGTACAATGAGAATCAACTTTGTGAGTTCCATAAAATCAAAGGCCATACCACGAAAAGTTGCATGATATTAAAGAACATAATTCAAGATCTCATCGATAAAAGAATCATAAACATGGAACAACCTATAGGAAATCAAGATTTTAAAAAGATACACGAATCCAATGCCGAATCATGGCAACAAAGGGAATAAAAATGATAAAGGGAAAGGCACCCACTCAAATTTAAGTCATGTGTATGAAATAGTTGTCACCTCCCTAGATGAAAACTGCATGGTCATCACCATCAAAGGTGCCCATGCCGATTGTGGAGTCACCACAAGAGGCGGCAAAGTAACCATCGCAGGATCATCCTAGCCAAACAAAGTCCCTGCATCTAGATCTGTTCCTAATGGCTATAATGTCCTAGATCAACTCAAGAGAACGCTAGTGCAAATATCCATCATGGAGTTGTTAAAAATATCATCTTCCCATAGGAAAATCCTTGAAGAAGCGTTGGCCTCATCCACTATCCCCGCTGACCTTGATGCGAAGCAATTCCAAGTTATGGTCAAAAATATCATTACACCTAATCTTCTCACATTCTTTGACCAGGATTTCCCCGCTCAACCATCTCACAACTGTGCACTTACTTGGAAGCCATAGTACATAAGAGAAAAATCAAAAGGGTCCTGGTGGATGGAGGTGCAAGTTTGAATATCTGTTCTCTCAGTCTCATCAAGCAGTTGAAAATATCAGAAGATTCTATCAACAAAGGGAAGGGTATCACAATAAGAGCATATGACGATCAAGAAAGAGTGTCCCAAGGCACAATCAAACTCCCTATTCAAGTAGGGACAGCTCTCATGGAAACCACTTGTTAGGTCCTGGACCATGACTTTCCATATAATATCCTCCTAGGATGCCCATGGATTCATGCAATGAAGGCAGTAGCGTCAACTTTCCACCAATGTGTGAAATTTACACATTACAGACAAGAAGTGACCATCCATGGAGATCCTAAACCTTTCTCATACTGCAAAAATATTGAAGTAAAATATTACAAAATCCCCCAAGTACCAAAAAATGATGAGGGCCCATCCACACCATACATCGATCCTGCCACTCTCGTGTCCACTTCTGCGACATAGACACCTGCCACTCCCACCATTCCCACCATCTCTGACATCAAGCTCATTATCCAAGATAATGGCTATGGAAATTACAAGCTCCCTAATAATGCTTTCGTGGTAGGAGAGTTACCACAATCTCCTAGATCATGGGGATGACCGCAAATAAATAAAGCTTCCACATCCCAAACATCTCCTAAAAACTATCCCGAATTCACAAGCTTGGGAGACCTTGGATGAGAAGTTATTGAGGCAGATCCATCTCACATGCTATATCAAGATGAAAGACCAGTAGCGGACTTACCAATGGATGACCGAAGCAAGGGTCTGCAAATGATGCTCACAATGGGCTATGACAAAAATCAAAGACTTGGACAAAATGATAATGGGATCATAATACCTATCATGCCAGAGATGCGAATGATAACAAATATTGGCCTTGGATGTACCCCTCTGTGTATAACCATATGTGGCTGAAGTCCTCTAGTTATAACAGTTAATAATCCTCCTCAGCCAACAGTAGTAGAACTACGACTACTGGTATCCATAGGTAGAGACATACATAACTTTATAACTGACATTTATAATAGTAGCGATGACGAGGATACCATGACCAATCTACCTAGGCTATTTGAAGATACCACTCTCTACATGATTAGTACCCTATCCTTTGAACTAGACCAAAAAAATCATGAGATCCACCTAGTATATCCCCAACTCATCGACTATGACCAATGAGGACCACCAGTTCTTGATACATTCAAAAATGATGAAGCACTCTCAGAATTCATGGGACTGCGGGATAACATTCCATATGGGGATCATAAAGTAGGGTTCATAATAGAGCTGGACACACATGCTTATTATGGAGAAATGATTGAATCCTTCAGTCGCAAAAGTGAGAAACTAAGAATAATATCCAAGTCATTGAGTGAAAACCACACTGTGGCACTCTCTGACCAGAAAAAAGTAAAAAGAAAGGATGCATCCAACGGTGAAAACCTTTTCGAGGCACTCGAGGATGGGGGATTCAATCTTCCTTTAAGAGCTATTCATCAAGAAAAGTTAGCAGTCTTGGCAGAAAAATGCAATCCGGTCAACCTAGGAATAGAGGAGACCCTGCATATCACATTCTACACAGAATCACTACTATTAGAAGAGCAAGAGCTCCTAGCAACATTCCTATGGGAAAGACAGATAAACTTCGCATGGAGTTATGCTAACATGCCAAGGCTTGATCCAAAGATTGTGGTTCATCACTTAGTAGTGTATCCAGAAGAAAAGCCTGTCAAACAAAAGCTTCAAAAAATACACCCTCAGATCGCTCTATTAGTCAAAATGGAGCTAAAAAAGCTATTGGCACCGGATTCATCCGACCAATCGATTATCCAGAATGGGTATCAAACTTGGTACCTATTTCAAAACTCGACAGAAATATCAGAATCTACGCAGACTTCAGAGATTTGAACAAGGCATGTCCAAAAGATGACTTCTTGCTTCCCAACATTGATATGATAGTAGACATGATAGTAGGACATGAAATGTTGTCACTAATGGATGGATTCTCAAGGTACAATCAGATCATGATACCAAAAGAGGATCAACATAAAATAGCTTTCACTTGTCCATGGGGGACCTATTGCTGGAACATGATGCCATTTGGCTTAAAGAACATAGGAGCAACATATCAAAGGGCCATGACATTGATATTCCATGACATGATCCATAAGACAGTTGAAGACTATGTTGACGACATTCTATCCAAGTCTAGGAAAAGAAAAGATCACGTAGCAACCCTAAGTGCCATCTTTGACAGGTTGGAGGAGTACAAGGTTAGACTAAACCCAAAGAAGTGCATCTTCAGCGTACAATCAGGAAAGCTCCTAGGATATATAGTGTCAATGAGGGGTATCGAGGTGGATCGAACAAAAGTAAAAGCAATCCTCGAGATGGAGGCACCGAAAAAATTAAAGCAACTAAGAGGTCTCCAAGGTAGACTACAATCCATTCGAAGATTCATTTCACAACTGGTGGAAAAACAGAACCCATACTCTCACCTACTCCACAAGGGAGTAGTGTACAAATGGGATACCAAGTGTGAAGAGGCATTCAACAAAATCGAGTATCTACTGACACCACCAGTCTTAATGCCACCCATTCCAAAGAAACCATTGATCTTATACATGTCAGCAACAACAATAGCCCTTGGAGCTCTCCTAGCTCAACATGACGAAAACGGAACAGAGAGGGCCATTTATTACATCAGCAGGACAATGGTTGGGCATGAGCTAAACTATTCATTCATCAAAAAAGCATGCCTCACAGTAGTGTTTGCATCACAAAAATTCAGACATTACATGTTGGCACACAAAATAAAAATCATTGCCAAAATTGACCCCCTCAAGTATCTACTATCAAAGGCAATGCTCATAGGAAGAATGGAAAAATGGGTGATGATATTGTCAGAATACAACATTGAATATGTGGAGAGGAAAGAAATCAAGGGCCAAGTCATCATAGACCAACTGGCAGAAGCACCAATCTATTATGAGAATCCTCTTGTCTCAGAGTTTCCAGATGAATCCATTTTCAATCTCAACATAGCTAACCATTGGAAACTATGCTTCGATGGCTCATACACGCAGCATGGATCAGGAGCTGGTGTTTTCTTTATCACACCACAAGGGGATTGCATACCAAGGTCATACAAACTAGCATTTCCTTGCACCAATAACATTGCGGAATATGAGGCTTTAACCATAGGTCTCAGAATAATAGTGCAGTGGAACATCATAGCTCTCAAAGTGTACAGAGACTCTCAATTGATTATAAATCAAGTGAACGATGAATACTAGACCAAAGATGACAAGCTCACTCCATACAAGAAATTGGTGGAGACTCTTAAAGAATCCTTCATCAAAATTACATTTGAGTAGATACCTAGAGCCAACAACAGAGCAACAGATGCCATGGCAACAATTGGGTCCCTACTAGACATCCCCAACAATGTTCCAAAATATGAATTCCTAATAGAGTAACTTCTCATGCCTACATTCGAGGTACCAGAATCAAAATTCATGTGCAAAATCATTGGTCCCAATGATCCTTGGTATCATGACATTTACACATACCTTCGTATAGGAGTCATACTCGCCGACCTACCTTCAAACCTAAAAAAAACCTTTGTCAAAAATCCATCCAGATTTGTCATCCTAGGAGATACCCTATATCGTAGGAGCATAGAAGGAACCCTACTGTGCTGCCTAAACATTGAGGAGGCATTAACCACTCTAACTGAAGTACACAATAGTATCTGTGGTTCACACTCGAGTGGAATGACCAAAGCTAAGAAATTGCTGAGGATGGGGTATTATTGACCCACAATGGAACGAGAGGCACATGATTATGCAAGAAGGTTTCTGCAATTTCAACAGCATGGGGACCTCATCCATGCTCCAGCTCAAGAGCTTCATCCTATCATCACACCATGGCCCTTTTCGTAGTGGGGACTTGATCTCATTAGAAAAATCACGCCCACTTCATCTAAAGGCCGCAAATTCATCATAACTGCAACATAATACTTTACTAAGTGGGTGGAAGCCATACCCATGACGTACATAACTGGGAAGCATTTTTCAAAGTTCATCTTGAACTATCTCATTTGCCGCTATGGTGTCCCACAAGCCATTATCTTAGACAATGGGACACCATTCAAAAATCAGGAGGTTCGTGACTTATGCGAGAAATTCAAAATTCAACATCGCTTCTCCACCCCATACTATCCCCAAGGCAATGGCCAAGCAGAAGCTACAAAAAAAACCATTCTAGAAATCCTCAAGAAAACACTCAATGACATAGGTTGTGACTGGCATCTGCAGTTTAATCCTGCCCTCTGGGCCTATCGAACCAGTATCTGCACACCCACCGGCACCACCCCTTTCTCCCTAGTCTACGGATCAGAAGCAATACTCCCCATTGAGATCGAGCTCCCATCACTTAGGATATCACTGTAAAACCTCATCACAGATGAAGAGTACCAAGTATCAAAATTCAATGAGTTGGAGTTGTTGGATGAGCGACGTATAGATGCTTTGAATCATTTGCAAGTCTATCAGAATAGACTCAAAAGGAGCTACAATAAGAAAATCAGAAGCAGGACATTCCAAGTCGGAGAACTAGTCTTAAAAGAAAATTAGAAGAATGTCCCAAACCCAAGCAACAAAGAAAAAATTTGAACCCAATTGGTTGGGACCATTTGTCATCACAGCAAGTTACAAATCAGGGGCATATCATCTATCAACACCCAAAGGGGAACCTTTGTAGGAGCCCATGAATAGTGCTCATCTCAAAACAATTTATGCCTAAATCTTTCAAGGTATAGAACCAAAATCCAAAAAATCAGAAAATGTCCTAAAAAAATGGTTACTTCGACAAAAACCTAGCAAAGAGGCGTCTTGGTGACAACAAAAAAAGAAAAAAAAGAAAAAAAATCCAAAAAAAATTAGAAAAAGGATAAAAAATAGTAAAGAGAAAAAATCATCCTCTAGTGAAAACCACTTCAATGGCACTTTGGACAAGTACCTTGGTGAAAACCTGGAAAACGGGCGCCTTGCGTAAATAAGCACTTTCCATCCACCAAAATTTTTATGGATTATTCTACATCATCCATCCATTTCGCTTCCATCATCCATCGCACCCAAATCTCCATCCATCACTCATCCACTTGCATCCGCACCATAGCTTGGTCCTGTTTTCGTATCATGATCCCTCCTAGTACTACTCGGCCCATCCTCGCGGTTAGTTTGTCCTACCTTTATCGGATTAGTCTATTGCATCATGCTAGGGGAATGTTATTATCGGATCGTATTCATGTATATCCTTAAAATCCTCAAAATCAGAAAATCCAAAAACATCAAAAAATATCAAAATCCAAAAACAAGTCAAAAAGTCGGTCAAGAAGTGAAAAAAAATTTCATCTTGTCAAACTACATCATCTCTAAGCTTGAATGTAGGCAAGGTTGATCTTTGATCATCCCCTGAGACACTTAGGTTAGTCCTTTAGGAGTTTGTCATAATAAACTGACATTTCATCATGTATATCTTCATTTGTAAATTGGTCAAGTTGTCAATCGAACTACATGGTCTCTGCGTGTATAATGTAGGCAAGGCTAATATGTTGATCAGCCCTCGAGGCCCCTAGAATAGGTATTTAGGTTAGTCTCTTGGTCAAAATCTCTGAAAACCCCAAACATTGGAAAATAAAAAATGAAAACATTTGAAAATCTCAAAAAATACCAAAAACAGCCTCAAAACATTGTAAAACTCCGAAAACATCCAAATATTTAAAAAAATCCATCCATCTCATCTCTCTTGCACCTACAATAACACCATCCATAATAAACTAATTGTCATCCTCAACCTTTGGTGAAACAGTTAGGAACAAGTCTAGTAGGTTGAAAGAGAAAACTCAAAACGTCAAGTCTTAGGTCTAAGTCAGTGCATAAGCAAGTTGGCCATCTTTGCATATCGATAACTCATCACCCATTTGGCCCCATATCAATCATATTTTAGAGCACTCTGGATAAAAAAAATGACATGCCACCATGCACTAACATGTCCTAGGATGAATCCTTCCTACAATGGACATTATCTTTTGGCAATAAGTTTCAGCTCTTATCCTTAGAAAACACATCCTCCTTTGGTTAGCAGTATTGAAGAACATCAGCTTATTTGTTTACTTTGTCTTTATCTTTTGACTTATCTTATTGTGCTCATTCCAAGGAATTTTTAATGATATCCCAAATAGAGGATTTAGAGAAATAGGAATGGGGCAATGATCATTATCTTTTGTCTGTTATGCTTGTTGGATGTTCTTGTAATATAACCTCAGCGAATACTTGCTTTGTTAGGTATGTATGGAGGAGGTCTAGGGAAACTTGTTGACTATTGCATGGATAGGTTTACCTTTCCGTGTTTTGGTTCATGATGTTTGAAACTTCTAAAGTGCATCCTAGCAAGGTTTTTGTATGTCAGGTGTGAACAAGAATACTCCTATCTTCTTGTCAAGTCAAAGTCCATCACACTAGGTACAACGCCATCCTAGTTTTCTATACCTTGATGCATCGTACCACGTGTGTTATCAAACATAAGAAAATTTGGTCCTTTGAAAATCCCAATTCCTCGGCAAGTAATCATCATCATCATCATTTGCATTTGCATCATCTTGTGTCTTGTTGAAATGACTTCTTCTTTCCTTGCTAACTGCACTAACAAGGTACTATTATAGTTGATCATTACCACTATCATTGTCATTGATCCCGCATCCACAAATCATTAGCATATTGCATCAACATATCATATAGGAAATATATGCATCGCGTGTCCATTATCATATAAACATGTCATCATAAGCATTCTTCAAAAATAGATGCATCCATTTCATTGCATCACATTACATCTAAATCATCACATAACATTTACAAAAGCATTTCATAATCATTTCTTGCATAATCATAAACAATAAGTATATAGGCATTTAATTCATTTTCATACATGCTTGCATAAACATCATGACATCATCTCATCATCATTACATTTATATTACATTACGCATCATCATATCACTTTGCATTAACATATCATTGCATCCCATTAAATGCATCACATACATTACATCATCATGTAATATGTTTAGGATAATAACATTTGGTATTCTAAGCATCCCATAAAACCATCTCATTTTGCATCATATCACGACCATCGCATTCATGTTACATCATCCATATCATCTAATAAATAGCATCATAAATCATTCATTGCATAAATCATTCCAAATAAGCATGAACATACAAAAGGTCATTACAAAACAAAGCATATATGCATCCATAATCATTTATATAAGTCACATATCATTTTGCATGTACACCATGGATCATATCATTTTACATATTAAAATCCATATGACATATTAGATTATCCCATTTGCATCAACATAAATAGATCATCATATAGACAACATCATTACACATCACATAAATACATCTGCATATCATAAGGCAACATAATATAGATCTGTTAGTCATAATCATAATGCATATATCATTAGAAATAAATGCATCCATAACATATAGAGGTAGAACCATACATGCATAAATAAAGAGAACACATCGCATCACATCAAAATCATCATCGACTCATATATATATATATCAATAACGCAACTGTCACTGTACAAAGAATAAATCGGATCACTATACATAATGTCAATCAATACAAATGGCCCATCAGGCTATCAAAAATGAGCCCATAAGGCACAAAAAGTATCATATCATCTCAATCAAGCTCGGTCCCTGTGAATGCTACCCTCGACTCTGTCACCATGGCCCTCTGCCGGTCTATGGCTGGCCCACTCTAAGTACTCAAGGACTCACTCTGCTCTGGGTATGGTCTCGTGATAAAACCTTTGATAGTACTCTGCCTCTCGGATGTCATCCCTATAGGATCGAACTGACACTGTACCTTAGGAGGAGGAGGTTGCCATGCTCTCTAGCTGATGTCTCCTACCTAGCTCTGTGGCTATTTGTAGCTCTGCAGCCTATCTCTACTATACAGCCTAATCTCTCTTAGCTCTGAGTTGCTCTATCTCAGCCCTCACCTGATCTCTCTCGACTGTCACGGCCTGGATCTAAGCTTGTAACTGCACAATCAATGCATCTCGAGCATCTGTCTACCCTACTGGTTGTACCCATGGTTGTACCTGAAGTTGCACATGAGGTTGATCCTCACCCTCAGCTCGTGGTGGAACTGGTGGCACCTGCTGCTGATCCTACATGTGCACATCTGCCTGATCTGGCTAGACGGGAGGCACAAATGGTGGGTCTTGTCGAATCTCAGCTCTCTGTCCTCATCCTCCCCCTCTGCCTTTGACTCTCTACAGATTTGGAACTACACCTGGAATGGTCAATTGAAGAGGAGGCTGGAACCAATCCCTGTAGTCCTAGGTAGTGCCTACATCTACTAGCCCCTGATCATAGGCCCATGGTCAGGCCACTAGCTACCGAAAGCTGTCAACCACTTCTGAAGCAGAAATGTACCACCCCCATGAAACTTGTGTCATGGTGTGGGTGAAGATGGCTATGTAGTCGTCATCTGGCCAATCCTGCGGCTCTCTGAACTGATGCTGCACGCCCCTAGGCAGGTACCTCTCAAGCATAGTGTGTTGTCGCCCCTACATAAAATAGTCCTGGCGGTAGTAGAACATCTAATTGGCATCATCATCCCATCTGAGCTAATCAAGGTAGGGTCACCAGGTAAAAACCTGCATCTCGTCTAGGACCCACCTCCAGTAAGGGATCCCATGCTCACCAGTGTGTGTAAAAGACACACCGCCTCTATATCGACACACAAGGGGATCGTCTGGCAGCATTGGAACTGAAAAAGCATGTGGTCGAAGCACAACAATGTGCTCCCATGCCCAAACATGAAGTAGAGTCACCCCTACTCCTAGCACTCTGTCGTCCATATAGATGTACTCATGGAGGTCTCTTTAAAGTGAAGCGAGAGGAACAGGCCCCTAAGCAAAATGAACTGACCTGTCTCACACCATCCGCTCCCAGCAATACCCCCAGCCAGAACTGAAGTATCGCCCTCATCTGTCAGGGGAAACAAGGCCCAAAATAATGGCTGCAATCACCCAGCGGTAGGGAGGTGCTAGGATCCTATGTTGCTCAAGCTCTATCTACCCCTCACAAAACATAATCTCATCAGTGAAAAGGACTCTGAAGTAGGCCTCACGCCCCTCGTCCATGTCAAAAATCACCCAATGACTGTGAATAGGCAATCACAATATGCGCCAAACGTCCTGTAGGGTGACGGTGGCCTCACCAGTAGGAAGATGGAACGAAGAAGTCTCGTTGTGCCATCTCTCGGCTAGTGCTGACAACATCCCTAAATGAGTGTGAATGGGTGTCGTATATGCAATATACCACAACCTCGCAATCCAGAGTCGATCCTGGTCCCTATCGCTCAGGTCCCGTGACTTGTGCTCTCAAGAGTAGAGCTCCCTCGCTACATCATGCATTAAGGAAGGTCATCATGTTAAAAAATTTGAAAAAATCTTCGTTGCACGATCAAGAAACTTCTCCAGCGATGCAACTCATGATGGCTTCTCAGTTTGATTTCTAATCAAACTCCGATGCTAGGCCCTAAAAGAGAAAAATCGCACCGCTGCGGTGCACTTTCCCCCTCAGCGGCGCACTTTGGACAAAATTTGGACCGCCTTGTCGCACTTTGCAAATCCACTCGCCAGCCCCGAGCTTAGTGTCAGAGTTTCTAAACTCCAAACTGCACCACGGCGGTGCTATTTAACACCGAGTAGCATAGTTTGACTTCTGAGCAGTGCTATATAGCGTTGTTGCAGATGGACCGACCCTTTAAAGGCATTAAATGAGGCAATAAGTGAAAATGAAGCTCGGGTAAGGACCACTTACTAGTGCCCCAATGCCAGGTGGCCACTAGCACATCCAAACTCGATTAGAAATGTGTAGGGGAAGCTATCGTTGTGCCATATAGTCAGGAGGTTTGAGCTCAAATCTCAAGATCACTATTGGAGGTGTTTGAAAATGACTTGAAAGTGACCCCTCGGGCCCCTTGTAAGCCTAAAAATTAGGGTTTTTTCACCTTGATTGGGTGACCTGCTAGGGTTTTGGGCCCTCGAACCTGTTCTCATCCAGTTGAGGCTTGTTTTTCATCATTTTATTGCGTTTAGACACGTTTTTAGCCTCTCGGAGCCCTTTCGGACCTATTGGGTACTTTGTCCTCTTTTTTTCACGAGATCACCAAAAAAATTGAAATTTCCATCCAATCTCTCGAGGGGGCATTATAATGGCATTTTTTCTCTTGCCATGTAGCAGTGGGGAAAGTTACTGGCTTTCATCAAGATCATTTATTCTTTGAACCAACGCAACAAGTGCATTGCTTCTAAAAGCCCAAATGTTGTTGGTTGAATGTAACTGAGGTTTTTGTTAATGAGAATATTTACATCTGCATTTTCCTCCATATTTTGTGTTACTTTCATTGTGTTACTCTTGTTGCTCAGTTTGGATTGTTCTCTTTGAGGACCCTCCTACTGTGGCTACACTGGATTGGTATCAGAGAAAGATTCAATCCATGTGAGGTTGTTGGAATTAGCAGAGTCCTGTTGAATATTTTTTGTGGGGTGGCAGATTGCGGATCCAACCTGTAGCTACAAAGGACTTGTGTAAAAATGGTAGGAAGAAGAAATGTTAGAGGAAATGGAGTGCGTGGAAATGTAGACCAAGCTATGATGGAGATGTTAAGAGGAATTGCTTCCAAATTAGATGCAGTTGAAACAACCTAGAGGAGAGGTCAACCAGTTGATGATGTGAGTCATGAAGAAGTAGAAGCATAGGAAGAAAGAGGAAGAGAAGAGAAACTTGGCCTTGATCAGGGAGAAGAGAGGTTCATAAGATCCTTAACTTAAAAGAATACAAGACCACATTTCAATCCACCGAATTATAATGGTAAGTTGGATTCAGAAGAATTGCTTGATTGGATTATAGAGATGGAAAAGTATTTTGAATTTGAAGGTACCACTAAAGATAAGAAGGTGAAATATTCTTGTACAAAGTTGAGAGGACATGCGTCCCTTTGGTGGGAACATTTGCAGATAGATAGGAAAAGAAAAGGAAAGGAGAAAATCAAATTATGGGATCGGATGGTGAACAAGTTGAAAACAAAGTTCATGCCTACAAATTATTTGATAAGTTTGTTCCGAAAGTTGCAAAATTTGAAGCAGAAAGATTCAAGTGTGACAAAATATACTGAGGAGTTCTATAAGTTGAACATCAGGTCTGGACATTCATAGGATGAGATTGAGTAAGTAGCCAGATATGTGAATAGTTTGAGGTCATCCATATAGGATGAAATTAGTTTGACCAAGTTGGTGAGTGTGGAAGAGGCATATTAGTGTGCCCTAAAATCATAAGAGTAGTTGAATAAAAGACATGAGCAGAGACAGAGAGCAAGAGGTGGAAGATTTCAAAGAGGAAGAACTTTTACCGGAGGAGGAAGAGGGTCTTTTTCAAATTAGAATAAGGATAAGGAGGTTAGCAAGAATGAAAATTCATACCAGAGAGGTGATGGAAACTCTTACAAAAGAGGAGGTTATGGTGGTTACCAGAATGAAGGTTATAGAAGAGATGATAGAGGACAAGAGAAAATGATATTCAAAGTAACTTGCTTTAAATGTGGGGGAGAGGGACATAGAGCATTTGAATGCAATCAGGCAGAGACAAGTAGAAAGATAGATAAAAATAGAATAACATCCTTTTTTGAGGAAGAACATACTAGATTATCTAACAAATTGGAAGATGGAGAAGTATTGGTGAATAGAAAAGTACTGTGCCAAAGTGAGTTGGCAAAGGAGCCATTTAAAAGAAAGAATTTGTTTCAGACTAGATGCAAGGTGAATGGTAAATGTTGCAAAGTAATTTTTGATAGTGGAAGCTCTAAGAACCTAGTTTCTAAAGAGATGGTGACTAAACTGAAGTTGGAAAGGTTGAAAAACTCAAACCCCTATCAGATTGCTTGGATTCAGAATGAGCATAAGATACTGGTAAGTGAACAATATTTTTTGAAATTAAAGATGGGAAATTACCATGATGATTTTTTGTGTGAAATCATGCCTATGGATATATGCCATGTTTTGTTGGGAAGGCCTTGGCAGTATGATAGACAGGCTATTCATGATGGAAAGAAGAACATATATACCATTGTTGCCAATGGGATGAAGCAAATTTTGTTGCCATTGGAAGATGTTCCTAAAGTTGAATTATGTACAAATGGTAGGGTTTTTCTGGTGGATGGAAGGATATTTCTTGATGGGTTGAGACATGAGAATGTATGCTATACCTTGGTGCCGAAGATGGTTGAAGACTTCAAGCATGTAGAAGAACACCCGGAAGAGATAAAGGAGATACTGACAAAATATGAGGAGATAATTTCAGATAATGTACCTGATGGATTGTCACCTGTAAAGAGTGTAGACACGTAAAATATACTGATTGACATTGTGCATCTGATCCCGACTACTAACATCATTTCATCCTGAATCATCCCTCGGTCTAATCATTTAATCAAATCTCATCATCTGATTAAATTCATCAATATTCCTCTCTTAATTGAATAAATAATTTTATCTAATTAAGTCGATCTCTTTTGTTAATTAAATCAATCCATCTGATCTAATTATCCCTATTTAATTAAATAATTAATTTTATTTGATTAAATCTCTAAATTCTATCCATTAAATTAAATAAATTAAACCTTATTTGATTTAATCTAACACCATCTCTTTTAATTAAATAAATCTAAAATCTTTATTTAATTGATCTCTTGTCATATTCCTCTCTTATTTGATCTAAATAAATCTATAAATTTGGGTCAAATAGGTCACATCATCTAACATCTCTCATTAAATTAATTAACCCTTGATTAATTTAATCTTATCTCATGTCCCATCCTCTAGATTTTGCAAGTTGCACATGAAAATAGATTTAATTCATTTATTAAATCTCTATTTTCCTCACAAGGCATCTTTTGGAATATTCTCTCAATTTGAATTCAAAAATTCCAAGTCAACATGCACATCCAACAAGGAAATAACTTCGTCTCACATGTCCTTTTCCTTGAGCCAAGTGGCATTTATTGCAACTTCTCTTCCCTCTTATAAGTCATTTCAACAAATTTGAAATTCAAAAATATGCATTTATTGGCACAATCCCCAAATCTTGCACATCCTTCATCCATTCATAGATTGGCAAGTGGCATCATGCCATTGGATGAATATTAGTCCAACATTTCTCAAATTTGGACATTCATCCATTTTGGCATTCTATAAATAAAGAGCCCATATCCTCATTTGATCATCCACAAATTATGCAAAGGTATTATGCTAAAATATTTAGCCATTTCCATCCATCAGTCTTGAATTCTTAGCTAGGTTTTTGTAGATTTTGGCTTGGAGCTCTCATCCTTCATCATCAAAGTGGATCAATCTCCATCAACATATCAAGCTTGCATCTTAGGAATTTGGAAAGGGCCAATTTTCACATCAAATTGGCACCAATTCCCCCATGGAATCATGAGTTTTCACATTTAAATTAGGATTGAATCTATATTTCTTTGTTTCATTGTGTTCTTTGTTGTTTTCTTTCCTATTTTGAAGTTGTAAATGGATTTAATGGGGAATCCTTTTTTTTAGCTTGCAATCTCTTGTTTAACTTGTTTATTCTTGTTGGTTTGCAGGTACTAGGATTGGGGTTCATAGAAAGAGTATTAGCCACTATATGGATCTAATTCATGGAGCTAGTTTGTCTAATAAAGCAGCACACCAAATGACACCGATAGAGAATGAGGAGTTCAATAGGCAAGTGAAAGAGTTGTTGGGGAAGTGTTTGATCAAAGAAAGATTAATTCCATGTGTAGTACCTGTTGTGTTAGCACCTAAGAAGGATGGAGAATGGAGGATGTGTATAGATTCTAGAGCCATAAATGAGACCACTGTGAAGTATAGATTTCCTTTTCCCCATATCGATGACATTATGGATTGTTTGAGTGAAGCTAATTAATTTACAAATAAATATTAGAAGAGTGATTATGATCATATCAAAATCAGAGAAGGGGATGAGTGGAAAACAACATTAAAAAAAAATGAAGGATTGTATGAGTGGTTGGTGATGCCTTTTGGGTTGAAAAATGCACCGAGTACTTTCATGAGGTTGATGAATGAGGTATTGAAGAAATTATTGGGTAAGTTTGTGATCATTTATTTGGATGACATCTTGATTTTCAATAAGAGTAGGGAAGAACATTTGTTGCATATAAGACAATTTTTGTAGAGGTTGAGAGAAGAGCAATTGTTGATAAACATTAATAAGTGTAGTTTTATGAAGGAGGAGTTGGTATATTTGGGATTTGTGATATCTATGGATGGATTGAAGATGGATCTTGAGAAGGTAAGATCAATTGTTGAGTGGCCTACACCAAATAATATTGGAGAGGTAAGAACATTTCATAGATTGGCTAGTTTCTACTGGAAGTTTATTAGGAATTCATTCTATTTGTATCCCTTTGACATAAACAA
Source organism: Sequoia sempervirens (assembly GCA_007258455.2). NCBI lineage: Eukaryota > Viridiplantae > Streptophyta > Pinopsida > Cupressales > Cupressaceae > Sequoia > Sequoia sempervirens. The sequence goes on along the minus strand of VDFB02000003.1, from coordinate 668,624,516 downwards.
TGAGAGGAGATAGGAAGGATTTTAGGTGGATGTCTAGAGAAGATCAAATTTTTGAATTGTTGAAGTAGAAGGTGACTAAGCAACTTGTGTTGGATTTACTAGATTTCATTAAAGTATTTCAAGTAGACTATGATGCAAGTGGAAATGCAATTAGAGCAGTATTGAGTCAAGAAGGAAGACCAGTAGCTTCTTTTAGTGAGAAGTTGAATGATGCCAAGAGAAGATATTCAGTGTATGATCAAGAATTTTATGCTATAGTTCAAGCCTTGAAGAAGTAGAGATATTATTTGTTTCCTAAGGATTTTGTGTTGTATATGGATCATCAAGCATTGCAATATTAGAATTCTTGCAGAGCTATACTTTTGTTTTGAAGCATAGGAGTGGAAAATAAAATAGAGTTGTTGATGCTTTGAGCAGGAGAAGGAATTTACTAATAGAAATGAGAGTGGAGGTATTAGGCTTTGATGAATTGAAGAACTTGTATAAGGAGGACCTAGATTTTGTAGAACCTTGGAGAGCTTGCAAAGAACCTATTTCAGAGGATAGAAGTCATTGGTTGGATTATTTCATTCAAGAGTACATGTTGTTTAGAGGTAATCAGTTGTGTATACCCTGAAGTTCATTGAGGGATAACTTGGTGAAGCAGAAACATAGTGGAGGAATGTTAGGACACTTTGGAGTTGATAAGACAGTAGCATTGGTGAGTGAGAATTAATTTTGGCCACAGATTCGTAAGGATGTTAGGAAATTTGTGCCCAGTTGTAGAGTTTTTCAAGTTGCAAAAGGGAGTGGTCAGAATGTAGGATTGTATAAGCCTTTGACAGTTCCGGAGAGACCTTGGGAAGATAAAAGCATGGATTTTATACTTGGTTTACCGAAGACACAAAGAGGTAATGATTATGTATTTGTGGTGGTAGATAGATTTTCTAAAATGGCACATTTCATACCTTGTAAGAAGACAACAGATGCAATAGATATAGCAGATTTATTTTTCAGAGAAGTGGTCAAAATGTATGGATTACCTAGGAGTATTGTTTCCAATAGAGATGTAAATTTTGTCGGTTACTTTTGGAGGAAACTTTGGAAGAAGCTAAATGAAGATTTGAAGTTCAGTTCTACTTTTCACCCACAGACTGATGGACAGACAGAGGTAGTAAACATGAGTTTAGGGAATTTGCTGAGATGTTTGGTTGGAGAGAAGACTGGAAGTTGGGATTTAGTCCTTGCACAAGCATATTTTTTTACAATAATTCAGTGAATAGGAGCACAAGAAGGACACCTTTTAAGATTGTTATTGGAGTTCATCCTAGAGGTATATCATAATTGAGATACATCAGTACAGAAGGTAAAAGGAGCGCAGAAGTAGAAGAATTTGGAGAACCTTATGAACAAAGTTCATACTCAAGTGAAACAACAATTGGAAGATATGAACATGAAGTATAAGGAGAAGGAAAATGACAAAAGGAGACATAAGGAGTTCAAAGTTGGATATGAAGTGTTGGTGTATTTGAGGAAGGAGAGAGTTCCAGTTGGAACATACAATAAGCTGAAGATGAGGAAGTTTGGACCCTATAGAATTTTGAGGAAATTTGATTTAGGAAATGCATATGAAGTAGACTTACTGGAAGGCATGGGTATATCACCTATATTCAAAATTGCAGATCTATATCAGTACCATGAAATAGAGTTAAGTAAAGATAGTGAAGAAAAATTGGAGAATCAGTTTCCTAAATAGAAATCAGATGATATTGAAGAAATTTTGGATGTTAGAGATGGGAGAAAGACTCGTGGAAGATAGTACAAAGAATATCTTGTGAAGTGGAAAGACAGACTAGTGGAGGATTCTTCTTGGATTTCTTAGGATGAGGTAGGCCATTTTGGATTTCCTTTAGCCCTGGAAAAATGAGGGACTCACTTTTCAATAACCCCAAATGTCTGATGCATGAGCATCCTTGGTTCTTGGAAATCTTGCATCAACAAAAAATATTTTCTTTCAAGTTTTATTCTTCTTTTTTTCTTGCTTTGTTCTTGTTGGTGGATTCATCATATTTGCTCGCTAGACCCTATGGATATTTGTGTACATCGTAGAAATGTTCATTTTCCTTATTCCAATATTTGAGCATGATTGGATCTTTTTTTGGCAAGTTATCACTTTCAGAGTTCATAACAATTTCTGGAACCGGTACCGAAATAATTTCAAACTTTTCAGCTAGTTCGATCATTGCAAATCATCGTCGTGACTTGTGGATCTTAACCATGTTATCTTATTTGTTTCGTGGAGTTTCCCTGACCTTCATTATAGGTCCATACTTCATCTTTTGCACCTATTGATGAAGTAATTCAAATTTTAGGCCAACCTATTCTTGTGCACGCTACATTTTCTTTCCTTGGGGAATGTGATGATCTTTGGCCGATGAAAATGTTTCTAGAATTGCGGATATGATATAAAGCTTGTAATCGATCATTAGAATTGTAGTAGACAATTAGTAGTTGATTAAGTAGATTAGGGTAGATCTAACTTGTAATATTCAGCTCACATATAGGAGCATGTTAGAGTGTTATATTTTTTAGCATGTTGTATCATGCTTGTGAGCCAAATCTATAAGCCCGGATGTTGTCATATGAATGTAATTGAGGTTTTTTGTTAATGAGAGTATTTTCTTCTTGATTTTCTTCCATATTTTGTGTTGATTTCATTGTGTTACTCTTTCGACATGGTCTCGATTGTTCTCTTTGAGGACACTCCTACCGTGGTTGCACTAGAAATAATTTGGCTAACAATTTATCATCGAGGACAAAATCACTGCACAAGGTTATATAAGCATTGAAATGATTAGTAGGGTCTCCTTTTCCTCTGTTCTTCTCAAACCTAGGCATCTCAATTCCTTGTGGCATTAGTGTTCTTAATATTTCTAAAGATAATGGGCTACTACAGACATAGTATGTGGATGGTGCAGTTTGGTTTTGGTTAATGGTGGATATTTGTTGTTGCATGGGGGAAATAGTGTTAAAGAGTTGTGTAATGAGAGGGTCAGTGTAAGTGGTATGAGGTGGAAGAGAGAATGGTGATGGAGTGTATGTAATGTTGGGACAAGTGAAGGGGACACTAAGAGGGGTGAAGGTGGTGGAGGATGGAACATTCGATGCCACAAACGAACTAGGAATGCTGGTTGGAATAGCAAAAGGAGTCACATGACTAACCTGTTGCATGGTTGTTGTAACTTGAGGAGTCGTATAGGTGGGTATGGACGCTATAGTTGAAGGGGGTGGAATGTGAGATCCTCCTTGGCTCACAAAAGTGTTTGTTGGTTGGGAAGTAGAAGGAACATGTTTGTTGTATATCTCATAAATTATTTTCCTAACTTTTAAGCCATAATCACTTTCAATCAAGCAATGAAGGTTGTCTATAGTAGGTATGGCAGTGGTGTAAATGTTTTGAAGACATAAGTCTTGCTGCAAATGTGCAAAATCCTCATGAATACTAATGACTTTGTCTTGCGGAATTTGATTGGTTTGTGTGTCAACATGCATTGTTTGTGAAGGTAAAGGTGTACTAGTGGGAGTATCCACGCCTAATTCACCATTGTCCATACCAAGAGTAGGAGATTGAGACAACCCAAGGTCCATAATGAGTGTGTTATCGCAGGATTCCATATGTCGGGAACTTCTTCTCACTAAAGTATTATCAACAAGGCACCAAACACTCATACAAGTACCACAAGGACTGGGGTAAATGAAAATGTGATGCAATCACAAAGTTCAAAATGTAAATAATAGAAATTTTGTAAACTAAAACAAAAAAATAACAACAAAAATCTGAAATGCAGTAAACACCTAGAAAATGCCTAAAAATTCAGTTCAAAATGTGCAGTTGGACTAATTCGCCTAGGGTGGCGAATGAGTCCAGGGATGAGATTTTTTTTTGTTTTTAAGAAAATTTAAAGTCTTTTTTTATGCTTTTCAGATGCAAAATGAAGATGCAGATGCAAAATTTGAGTTTTTGGAATGTCTTAAGGTGCAAAAATGAAATCTATATGAGATCTTCACTAATGCAAGTGTGTAAATCCTAGGATGCAAAAACAATGCAAAAAGCTAATGCAAAGATTAATGCTATGAGTCCTAGGATGTAAATGCAATGAAAATTTGATGTAGAGGGTCAGGGACTTTGAAAGAGACACAAAGTTCTCAAGGTTTGCAAGACACAATCTCAACCACTCTTCCAGGCACTCTGATGGAGACAAACCTCAATAATGCACCAAATGACTTATTTTCCTTCCTTATGGACCCAAACCCTAGGAACACTCTTAAGAGACCCAAAAAAACTTTTTTTGAATGATTTCAAAGCCCAACCCTTTGACTTAGACACAAAACCAATTTTTCACCTTAACTAGGCTACTAGCCCAACTAGGCCTCTAGCGAAGGATTTTTGACTTTGCACTCAAACTTTCCAAAGGAACCTCCAATATAATGACTGTTTCAAGTATGTTTTGTGATGATAAACAACATATCCAAACCTTGATATCACTTGCTTCAAACAAACCCTTCCAAAATCTGTTGTCTCCTCAAAAACCAGGCCTAATTAGCCCACTTTTCCAAAGCAACCCCCCTCTAAACTTATCCTCTGACCATGAAACTTTCAAAAGTACCTTAAAATGACTCAAAACCAAGGATTCCAAGTTCTTAGGCTTCTATGACACCTCTAACATGCTCAAACACAAAACCCTCCTTAACTTGCCTCAAAAACTAAGGCTTCTTGGATCTTGGCCTTCCAAACACTTCCAAATCCCTCTCTTTGACTTTTCACCATTAGATCAACATAATAAATCAATCCAAACTCAAAAAATTTCCCCTTATTAAGGTAGATCTCCTGCTGCTATACCTTAGCCCCCATCCTCATGCACTTTGCATTGTCCAATCTTGGTGTACACCTTAATATTCCTCTTTCCTACACATTACTTTGTCAAGTATATATGATACATGTTAGTAATTATCCATTTCACAGGTCACAGCAGTATTTTACCTTGAAATGGATCAATCATCCATGAAAAACCTCAAAATTAGTGAAAAATCTGCACTTTCTTGAGGACAGTCAGAAATAATATATAAAGAATTGATTGTTGTTGCTTTTAGGACATTCAAATGACTTCAAAAAAAGTTGATACATGTCCCTAAACCATCCTACTAAATAAATCTTCAATAGAAATCAATAAAACATCAAAAGAGCACAAGAAAAATGCAAGAAATTGCCTTTTTTTTGCTTTTTCCTGTAGCAGTCCGTACAATGCTTGCTCCAAACGTCCAACCTCCATACAAAAGATAATTTTGGATTTGTATATCCTTTCCCCAACTGATCCAACTGTTTGGAATTGATTAAGTTGCATAAAAGTGATTAAAACCCACAAAACTCATTTACTCGCCCAAATTGGAATTCAAAATTTTGAATTTTCCAACTCTTATTTTATTGATTCCTACAACCTAAAAACTATTAAATCTCTAACATCCAACCTTATTTGACATAATTAAAGCATTATATTCCTATCTAACCTCCTATAACATGATTGTTCCATTTACATTGCAATTTGGTCCTAGGATCCTTATTAGGACCCTTAGGACTTTTGACCTCTTTAATGCGTTCACCCATTCCAAAGGCCATTATAGGCTCCAAGATATCATAATTGATGCTTTGAGGTGATTGATAAGTCTTCAAGACCCCTGCATTCTCCTATCTCCTGAAGAGTTCCTTGAAGATCTTGGGTGCTTTTGCACCAAAATTAGAAAGATAATGTGTTCTATATACAGGTTCACCAAAATGAACCAACATTTTTTGTATATGTTCTTTGAACTTCTCTTGCACTCTTAGGGTTTTTCACCTAAAAGGAGAGAGATAGAACCAAAAAATTGTGTTGGTTCACTCAAAGTAAGGAATGTATGATGTAATTATGACTAAATGCAACTAATTGATTAAATTTATTGATTATGAATGAAAAACTAATGAAATACGCAATGTTTGAAAACATAGTGTCGTATGGAAAAATGAACTAGAAACATAAACAAATGAAAACATAATTGAATGAGACTGAACAAAGTGCACCTCGAGATGAACTGTTGATGCTGGAAGATTTTGGAATTTGGAAAAAATCACTATTGATGACCAGTGGGACTCATTCGCTACTGATGGCAAATCAATCCTGGTTTTGGTAAAATGACCTAAAACTAGTTTTTGGCTGTCAGGAACTAAATTATGATGAAATCAAATTTTCTAGCCTATAGGTGGGACTCATTCTCCATTAATAGAAAATTAGTCCTCCTCCAAAAATCTACAAATTCAGGAGTCAACTCTGTGGGTCCATATCTATACTTGTCTTCTTGTTGGGCTGACGGAGTCAAATCTATAGAAAATGGGTTGAATGTTGTCTACAAGCTTGAATTAGGGTTTAGTTGACTTGAATCCCTTTAATGATTTTTTGATCACCTTTCAACACCTATTTCTTTAACAAATCTACCTACAAGACCTACAAACACACATGCAAAGAGGGGGGAAATCGTTAAATCCCACTTTGGTAATCAAACCCTTGATAAAGAAATGAAATGAAAGCAAGAAAGGAAAGATGAATAAACAACATGAAAGTGTCCTAAACTCACCAAACCCTTATTGTTGAAGTCTGAAGATATGTCAATGGTTGCTCCAAGATGCTTGATAATTGCTTGATTGAATGATTCTTTGATGGATTGAATGCAAGAATGCAAATTGATGATGAATGAGTGGATGAGATGAATTGGAGTTAAAATGGATGGAAAAAAACTTATTTATACACATTTATACCCTAACAACCCAAGAATACAACATCACAGGCCAACATAACGTCTTAATGAATAAAAACCCAAAAAAAAAAATTATTTATTTTGAATTTTGAGACAAGAGGGACTCATTCGCCACCCATGGCGAATGGGTCCCACTCTAGGCTTGCAAGTGGGTGTCAGGAATTAAGTTACTTTTAATGAGGTTTTTCAAGTTTGAATTCAAAAATACACTTAATTAAGGCCTATAAGTGCATAAAGGGGCCAAATAAAGTGTAAGAAAGGTGTAAATAGTGATGACAAGCCTAGAAAGGTGTGAAATCTTGTTAAAAAAATTTACAACACTTTGAAATAGGACTTGATAAGGGATAAAGAGGGAATATTTGGATGAATTATAATAAGAAGAGTCTAGAAATGTGTAGAAATGTGCTAGAACACTTCACAACAACTTCACAAGACATCATAATTTCAATATTCAGGACCTAATATGAATGTTTAAGTTACATTAAAACATTAAATCAAAGCAAAATAGGTTAAGCATCATAGGAAAAAGACCTAAATAACCATGAAAATGCCAACGATCCATTATTCTATGGTACAAAACTATGTATTGCAAAGGTGTTTGAGAGAAAAAAAATTCTTCACATTTATCAATAGAGTGGTTTCAAGTCTTGAAGATCTAAAAGAGTGATGAGAGTGTGTGTATCTTTCATAAGATGAAGTTATTCACAGTTTTTTTCTTTGGAAGTCAGTTTCTTGAGTTATAGTGTATGACTGAGTTGTTTGAGTGTATGGGGTGTGTACATTCTTCAAGTGAAAGTTGTTGTGAAGGATTTTTTTTGTTTTTTATGATATTTGTGGAATATTATAGATTTTATTAAAGTGTTATGCGATGTTTTTGATTCGTCTTTGGATATGAGGAAGCATGTACTTAAGTGTTAATGGTGTTAACACAGGTTTAGCTGACCTTGGGTGTTTACACTACTTCTGAAATTTTTTTGATGTTTGTGGAAGCATGGTGTGGCATGTATGAGTGGATTTTGGTCCTAGATAAGGTTTGTTGTGGTCCACCTTCATTCCTTTCCATCACATAAAATTTTTGGTGCTAACCTAGTTTGAATTTTCATGGTTGAGGTGCATATTCAAACTTGGAGAATTTTTTCAAGGTTGAAGATGATATAAATAAGTGTTTACATTTTGAAGGATGATAAGATAGATAAGAATCGTGTGAGTGATGTGAATTATAGAGTTGTAGGGTGTTAATTTGAGAAGTGTGGCATGAGCTTTCATGTGTTAGATTACTAAATGTAGTGAACAAAAGGTGTCTACAATTCTTCATAAAGAATTTGAAGGTGTTTGTGAAGATGTGGTGGATTTTTTTGTTACTTTGAAATGGATTTCTCATTTTAACACTCTTTTCTATCTTCTTTTCTATTCTAGTAGTGAGCCTTTCTTTCTTTTGGGCAGTGATTCCTCCGACAATGAGCCCTATTTTATTCGGTGTTGATATTACTTTATATTGGGTTAATCCTCATTGTGGTTTTCCCATCTTCATTTTTCCACATAAATATAGTGTTTCTTTGTGTATGGTGTTGATTTTTTTCTATTTCTATTATTTTCTTTCATGATAAATCACTTTAGCATATTAAGGGTTAATTGGATTAAAGTGGATCTAAATGTTTGTGAGGGTTTTGAAGTTTTAAGATACAACTAATTCACCCCCCTCTCAGTTGTCTTGTACATTCAAAATTTGGTATCAAATCAAGGTTCCTTAGAAGAAAGATTAACCACTTGAGGTAGATCTTCAATGGCACACAAGTTGGATGTTCCTATATTTTATGGATCAAATTATGCATTTTGGAAGACAAGAGTGGAATTTTTTTTGGTTTCTCTTAGATTTAATATCTAGAGGTTTGTTGAAGGATGATATAATATTCTTGTATATGATCCAAGAACTAATCATGAGATCAAGGCCTATGAAAACAATGGTAAAGCAGGTATGCTCTCTTAAGTGGTCTTGATAATTTTGAACTGGTGGAAGTGATGAATCATTATACTACTAGAGAAATTTGCATAAAGTTAGAAAGCATTTATAAAGGAGATGATAAGATCAGGCAAGATAAGATCTAGAATTTGAAGATTATTTTTAAGACCCTACGAATGTCTGAAGATGAAAACATCACAAGCTACTTACATAAGGTGGATGAAGTTACCAATGGCATGAAAGGTCTCGATGGAGAAATGAAAGAAGCAGTAGTAAAAAAGGTACTTAGAACCCTTCCTAAATATTATAGTCATAAAGTTTCCACTATTGAAGAATTACAAAATTTGAATCAGTATACCAGAGATCAGTTATATGGTTCTTTAACTTCTTTTGAGATGAGAGAATTTGGTGGAAAATTAGAGAAGACCGTGGAATCAGATCAAGACAATCTTGATGATGTGGAAGCTAACTTTTTGAGAAGAATGAAAAAGGGTATTAGAAAGTATAGTGGTAAGTTTTCTTTCAAATTTTTTAGTTGTGGAAAGATAGGTCATTATTCTTCTAGATGTCCAAACAAAACTTTGAATAAGAAAAATAGGGAGAACAAAGGTAAGATGATTAAGAAAAGTTATTATGTTAGAGAAGATGCAAGCATATCTGATGATGAATTTGATTATGGAAATGATGAGAATAGTGAATTCTTGTTCATAGCTTTAAAAGATAAAACTAATTCTACTAACTCTGAGAGATGTGTGAAGGAAAGGGCTCTAGAAGAAAGTGCTAAAATTGAAGGAACTTTGGTGTTTTCTTTTCATGCTAAGAAAAAAGAAGAACTACTAGATCATTGAAAGTGGATGCTATAATCATATGAACAATGATAAGAGTAAGTTTGTTAAAATTGAAATATATGAAGGAGGACCTGTTAGGTTTGGTGATGATATATATGGTTAGATATGTGGAAAATGTTCAATAAATTTTGAAGGAAATCATAATAGTGATGATGTTTACTATGTTAAGGGTTTAAGACATAACCTCTTGAGTGTTGGACAAATGTGTAGCAAGGGATACAATCTTATGTTTCAGGATGATGCTTGTGAGATTAGAAAAGGCTTTGAAAATTTCATTTTTGCTAGGACATATGGGAATGTCTATCAACTTAAACTTGTTGATGGTTATTGTTTCATGACTCAGATCAATGAGAGTTGGTTATGGCATAGAAGAATGTGTCACATCAATTTTGATAGCCTAGTGAAAATAAGTTCAATTCAAGCTATGAGAGATTGGCCAAAGATTATAGAGCCTATTAATGATGTTTGTAAGGATTTTCAAATTGGAAAGAAAGCAAGAAGAAGCTTCAAAGTCAAAGAACAATCTTCTACCATACTATTGTTGGAATTGTTGACTCAATCTCACAGGCTGGAACCTCTGGAAGAGAAAAGTCGGTGTGACATTTCTTTGGTCTAGCCGACTGGCAGTTTGGGAACCTTGTGAAATATTCTGGTCACTGTGACCTTGTAGAAGTCTTTCTGAACGCTTTCACTTTGGAGTCTATCACTGTGGCATAAATCAGTCGTTGTAACTTCTCACCATGTGGAGATCTCTAGCCAATAGGCAATTCAATCGAGCATCGGGGAGACTCATAGCGACCGGGGTCTTCAAAGTGACTTCAACACTCGGGAAGAAGTCCCAGCGACATTGGAAGGTCTTGCTGATAGGGATACACATTGAAGTCATCGGGATAACCTATGGTGGCTCGGTGAGAATTCTTACCAAAAGTAACATGTCTCGGTGATAGTGTTGGTGCTTTCAGGGAAACCCTTGGGTGATCAATAAGAAGTCTTACTGATAGTGATATGTCTCACCGACGGACACTCGGAGTAACTTAAGGATCTCGGTGTGAAGTCTCCGTGATGAAGGATTGTCTTGGCGAAAATGTAACACTCGAAGACATCGGGGAGACCCTTGGCCGAAAGACTTGTTTTGATATGATGTCTCATCGAATATCGGAAGTCTCGCCAACAACACGTAGGGTCATCGGTTCAGTGTGACTCTTGGCGAGCAGTGGTTTCAGGATAACTTGGAAGCCTCGGTAAGAAGTCTTGTCGAAGGTTGATTCTCTTGCCGATAGTGGAACACATCGATATGACTTAAAGGCTTCGGTATGAAGTCTTGGCAAAAGCGGTAAGTCTGGCCGACAAGATAGACTCGGGGTGACTTGGAACTTGTGGGGTGATGTCTTGGCGAAGGGTATTTGTCTTGCCGATAGGAATGCGATGGACGTCAGAAGTTTCGGTATGACTTTGGAATCACAGTATGATCTCTCAGTGAATGACTAAAGTCTTGGCGACTAAGGAACACTTTGGAATAACTTATGAGCTTGGTGTAATGTCTCATCGAATGGAAATTATCTCGTGAATGAGAATGCTGAGGTCGATGTGTCTTGCAGACTTTGATGTAATGTTTGGGCGGAGAGTGATAGTATTTCCGACTGATGAACTCTTCGGAATACCTTGTGATTTTTGGTGTGAGGTCTTGGCAACATGGCGAAGTCTTAGCGATAGCTCTCTAGACTCGATGTAACCTCTTGCCGATAGTGAAGCCTTGGCAGTATCGATTGTAAGGACTTGTGGCATCGGGGAGACACGATTAGTGTCTCACCGACATGCGACACAAGTGGATCGTTTGTTGACTGTTTGGGTGACCGTCCTACATGGTGTGACCTGGACGTATTATCTTCCATGCAAGGAAGTGGAAACATCTACGTTGCTGAGCTGGATGATTTGATAGTTGTGATCTGACAGTTGGAAACAAACCGTTTCATAGAGCCGAAGCCGAAGAGAAGAAAAGTAGAGCTAATAGATGCGAAGGTTGAGAGGTTGGTTGTATGGCCGAGGGCCTTGAGGCCTAAATAGAGGAGAAGAGAGAGCTCCTGATCAAGAAGCATGTTTCTGATTTCTCTTAAGTTGATCTACACTGTATATGTGATGATATTGTAACAGTGTGAAGGTTGTTTAGTTTGAGAGGGTGATTAGAAACTATGCAGGGATATCTGTAGCTACCAGTTGTATCCATAATGAACAAGATGTAATCTCTAAAAAGGCTAAGAACCTGAAATTGTATTGTAACCATTTTGTTGTTGAATAATACAATGGCTTGATCTTTGGAGTGTGGGGTTTTTTATCCGAAAGGATTTTCCCCACGTAAATCTTTTGTGTTCTAGTCTTCTATTTCATCTTTCATGTATGTTGGTTCGTGTAGTAGAATTTGTTAATGCTTGCTATTGAATTTACATGTGTTTCTCTCAAATGGATCAATGTGGGAAATAAACTGTGTCTGTTTCCGCATTAGGACATAGTTGTTCATGTCTTTGAGGTAACCTAATCAAATTAAAGTTACCAAAGGCACTATTGTTTGGAGTTTTCATTAGATGCGCTCCACTATATTTCCTTACAATTGGTATCAGAGCCTTCTTCTGGTTGTTGGTTCTGGATATTTCTCCTGTGAATATTTCTTAGCTTGATAGGCTAGAAGAAATCTGGAGGAATGGACTAATGTATTAATCCTTTAATGAGTGGAAGCCTTGTGGTATTCTGAGACAGCATGCAGCTTGAAGGATGGTCAAGATGGAAAAGGGAGTTGATCATGCTGTGATCTATGTCTCCTAGCTGGTAGAGGTATAACCTTGGAGTATGAGGTGGATTTTCATACTTTGTGGCTATGTAGCAGTAAAGTTTTCATATTGGTGTCTATGTGGCAGGCTCCTGGGTGATATGGAGAAGCCTAGATTGTTTCTCAGTCATGGAAGAGAGTGCTTATGCTAGGTGGTGGTTCCTGGTGTTGGAAGGCATTGTTTCTTGTTAACCTCGAATGCTTGAAAGCTATGGAGTTAATCATTAGATGATTTGCAAGCTTCTGAAACAGCCTTTCTCTCTTTCTCAGATGCATGTACATGGTGGTGGTTTAAAGTTGTCCTGAAAGGGGCCTAGATTCACTTGAACAGTTTTTTTCTTTCTAACGATGATTTGTACTTGCATGGCTCTGTGGTTTTGCAGGCTTTACATGGTTAAGCAAAACTTGTGATCATGTGGAGTTGTTGTTAAGCTATTGTCTAGACACTGGCCTTTTGGGGTGTTGTTGGATGAGTTAGTTGTAGGTCTGCATGCATGTTGGGTGCATGGTTTTGAGGAGGTATGACTCTTTCTCTGCATGGGAGTGTTGGTAAGTGTTTTGTCACTCAACATTCTTGTGGTAATGCTTATGGGTTCCTTTATTATAGTGCTCATTATGGACATGATTGGCAAATCAGATTTGGTGTGATCTGGTGTTTGAGTCAAGTTGTCTACGTGGTTATTCTCTTTGATATCTCAGTGTTGCAATTTTCAATGTGATAATGGGTTTGCATGTTCGATGTTTGTGATCTACGAGTTATGCGGTTGATGGATTAGCTACCCATTGGCTGCAGTGAGATAACTTGGATGTGGATTGTCTTTATCCATGAGGTTGATTCATCGATGGTGCAGATTTGTTAGCTGGCCTTGTTTGTGGTCACTTGTGCATTGGTGTGATTGTTTTAAGATGAGAGGATGGATATTATTGAGTACCTGAATAGTCAGTTATGGGAACCTGAAGCAGTTGGTCATGATGCTTGGAGAGCTCGGGTGTCATGTTTCAGTGGGAGCTCTAGCAGTGACTGCGGATTCATCACATGGTGGTGAATGGTCTTCTTTAGTGTTGCAGAAGGGTTCTTACATTTTTTATTTTGCATGGACATTATTTGAAGATGTGCAACATCTTGGAACCATGGAGGATGCTTGGAGTCTTTGGCTAAGGTGTTGGTGGTGCTTGACAGGTGATGATGGCTTTGAGTTTATTTGCTTTATGTCATGTATACTCTTGTTGTGTACTGGAGTTTTGGCATTATGCATTGTACTTGAGACAATGGAGAGGTCATTTGAAGTATGGAATCTCCTATGGGGATGTGTAGATCATGGTGTCATGATAAGTTCCTGATTCAGTTGATTGGAGCTTTGAGAGTGGTCTGGTAATTCTTTGTGTATTGGGTGCTTTGATCATTTGCTTGGTACTTCGAGATAGTGTAGTAATGTAGTTGAAGTTTAGCATGAGATGATCGGTTGCTAGTACTCATGGATACATGAAGAATAAGGTGAGGCTATTTTTCTCTTATGAGAGAAGTGTTGTTGCTTGTTACTCTTGGTGAAGTTTTTCAGCAGAAAGTCTGAGAAGCCTACACCTTGGTTGAATGTGAGTTCAATAAGAGACCTATGAGGAGATTGCTCTTGGATTAGTCATGATGGCTTATATATCTTAAAGGATTATTCTTGTTCCCACTCTTGGTCTACTTGGCAGTTTATCTGAAAAGTATTTGGCCCATTATATTTTTCAGATGTGTTTTATTAAGTTCACTTTCATGATATGGATCTTGAATTACTATTTAACATTTGGTTTTGGAGGATTCATAGTGGGAATTGTACAGTTTGTTTTATCTCCTTGAGCTTTTGTGTTATGTCATTTATTGGTGAGAATTGGTAGGAGATGATGTATGGGCTGATTTCCTGAAATGGGAAATGTTTTAGCTTGATCTTCTTTGAGAGGTTTACATCCATGTTTTTAAAGTTGGTTTGATCTTGGTGATTGAATAGATGGATGTTGTTAAGGCTTTCTTATGGGATGTGAAGGAGATCATTCTTGACACAGCTGGTTGTTAGAATTGTATGTAGAAGGATGTTCTACAGGATGATGATGTGCAAAGTTTCTCTCTGTGGCCGTGAAGGTTTGTGGTGAGAGAAATGTTTTCTATTGAAGTTTGTTGCAGGTTGTGCATATCATTGTGGATTCTTCTTTGGTACTACATGGTTACATTTTCTGTGCTAGTATTGGTAGACTTGTGATGCCTTTGATCTTTTAGATCTGGATTACTAAGGCAGTGGGAGCTCCTGTATGTGTCTTGTCTTCTTCGACTATTTGACACTGGAACTTGTATTTGTTGTTAATGGATTAGCAAAAGTTTACTAATGGTGATACCTGTGAGGTATGTGTGATTAGATGGAATAGCACAAGCTGTGGGTGCTATTTTCAGTCACGTGGGTTTATTAGTTGGATGGAAGCAGTCATTCTGATTGTTGTTCTAACTGGTGTTATTTATCTTGTTTCTGGATAATGACTTCATGTTGTGTTCTATTTGAAGTTTTGAAGTTGATATTGCTTCTGTATAGTGTTTGAGCACAGTGAAGTGGTAGTAGTATCTTGTTGGTGATATCACTGGGATCTTTTGCTTGTGTTCGTTGGAATGGTGCTTATACACCTTGGCTTTGTATCTTTCTTCCACACATGGAAGATGATAGGATTGTTGCCTGAATGGTGAACATCTTGGATGTTGGAGTAGAATTCTTGATGGAGCATGAGAGCATGTTTGAGGTCTATGTGGTTTCCTGAAAGGCTATAATCGGTTGTTTTGTTGGACAGTGAGTTGCAGTTGGATGCCTAGTCTTGGTTGTAGATTGTCTAATGGACTGTTATCTGTGGAATCATGTTGATTGGGTGTCTTGAGTATTGCAGGGTTTGAACTGGTGGAGCTAGTGTGGTCCTAGTTTTTGGTTGCTTTGAAGGTGCCTGTGTGATCTTCGTCAAGTGGGAGATTGTTGGAATTGTTGCCTCAATCTCATAGGCTAGAACCTTTGGAAGAGCAAAGTCCGTGTGACATTTCTTTGGTCTGGCCGACTGGCAGTTTGGGAACCTTGTGAAATATTATGGTCGCTATGACCTTACAAAAGTCTTTCTAAATGCTTTCACTTTGGAGTCTATCGATGTGGCATAAATTAGTCATTGTAACTTCTCACCACATGGAGATCTCTGGCCAACAGGCCATTCAATCAAGCGTCGAGAAGACTCATAGCGACCGTTGGCTTCAGAGTGACTTCAACACTAGGGAAGAAGTCCCAGCGACATTGGAAGGTATTGCCGATAGGGATAACCATTGAAGTCAACGGGATAACCTATGGCGGCTTGGTAAGAAGTCTTACCAAAAGTAACATGTCTCGGTGACAATGTTGGTGCTTTCAGGGAAACCCTTGGGTGATCAGTAAGAAGTCTTACTGTTAGTGATATGTCTCACTGACGGACACTCGGAGTAACTTAAGGATCTTGGTGTGAAGTCTCAGCGATGAAGGATTGTCTTGGTGCCAATGTAACACTTGAAGACATTGGGGAGACCCTTGGCCAAAAGAATTGTTTTGATATGATGTCTCATCGAATATCAGAAGTCTTGTCGATAGCACGTAGGGTCATCAGTTTGGTGTGACTCTTGGTGAGCAGTGGTTTCAAGATAACTTGGAAGCCTCGGTAAGAAGTCTTGCCGAAGGTTGATTCTCTCGCCGAAAGTGGAACACATTGATATGACTTAAAGGCTTCGGTATGAAGTCTTGGCAAAAGTGGTAAGTCTGGCCGACAAGATAGACTTAGGGTGACTTGGAACTTGCAAGGTGATGTTTTGGTGAAGGGTATTTGTCTTGCCGATAGGAATGCGATGGACATCAGAAGTTTCAGTATAACTTTGGAATCACAGTATGATCTCTCAGCGAATGAGTAAAGTCTTGGCGACTATGGAACACTTCGGAATAACTTATGAGCTCGGTGTAATGTCTCATCGAATGGCGATTGTCTCACCGATGAGAATGCTGAGGTCGATGTGTCTTGAAGACTTTGATGTAATGTCTGGGTGAAGAGCAATAGTCTTGTCGACTGATGAAATCTTTAGAATACCTTGTAATCTTTGGTGTGAGGTCTTGGCAACATGGCGAAGTCTTAGCGATAGCTCTCTGGACTCGATGTAACCTCTTGCCGATAGTGAAGCCTTGGCGGTTTCGATTGTAAGGACTTGTGGCATCGGGGAGACATGGTTAGTGTCTCACCGACATGCGACACAAGTGGATCATTTGTTGACCGTTTGGGTGACCATCCTACGTGGTGTGACTTGGACGTATTATCTTCCATACAAGGAAGTGGAAAGATCTACGTTGTTGAGCTAGATGATTCGATAGTTGGAAACAAACTGTTTCATAGAGCTGAAGCCAAAGAGAAGAAAAGTAGAGCTAACAGATGCGAAGGTTGAGAGGCTGGTTGTATGGCTAAGGGCCTTGAGGCCTAAACAGAGGAGAAGAGATAGCTTCTAATCAAGAAGCATGTTTTTTATATATCTTAAGTTGATCTGCACTATATATGTGATGATATTGTAATAGTGTGAAGGTTGTTTAGTTTGAGAGGGTGATCAAGAACTATACAGGGATATCTGTAGCTACTAGTTGTATCCAGAATGAACAAGATGTAATCTCTGAAAAGGCTAAGAGCCTGAAATTGTATTGTAACCATTTTGTTGCTGAATAAGACAATGGCTCGATCTTTGGAGTGTGGGGTTTTTTATCTGAAAGGATTTTCCAAATGTAAATATTTTGTGTTCTGGTCTTCTGTTTCATCTTTCATGTCTGTTGGTTCGTGTAGTAGAATTTGTTAATGCTTGTTGTTGAATTTACATGTGTTTCTCTAAGATGGATCAATGTGGGAAATAAACTATGTATGTTTCCACATTAGGACATAGTTTTTCATGTCTTTGAGGTAACCTAATCAAATTAAAGTTACCAAAGGCACTATTATTTGGAGTTTTCATCAGATGCGCTCCACTAGATTTCCTTACAACTATTTGAATTGGTGCATACATATCTATGTGGTCCTACTAGAGTAAGAATTCTTCAAGGTGATAGGTATTTCATGTTATTGATTGATGATTGTTCTAGAATAACATGGGTTACTTTTCTCAAAAAAAAATTATAAGCCCTAGATAAGTTTAAAGAAGTCAAATTTATGGTTGAGAATGAAATGTATATGAAAATTATATGTTTGAGGTTTGATAGTGGTGAAGAGTTCACCTCCAATGATTTCAATATATTTTTGTGAGAATCATGGAATAAAGAGGCATTTATCTACCCCTAGGATTCCTCAGTAGAATGGAGTGGTTAAAAGAAAGAATAGGACTATTCAAGAAGTTGCAAGAATAGTGATGAAAGAAGAAAACCTACCAGAAGTCTACTAAGAAAAGTAATTTATACTACTATTTATATACTTAATGGAGTGCAAGCAAGATAAAATAGCACAAAGACTCCTTATGAGCTATTATATGGAATAATTCCTACTATTAAATACTTCAAAGTGTTTGGAAGAAAATGCTATATTAGAAGGGATGGAGAAAAATTAGGAAAGTTTGAAGAAATGCCTGATGAAGGTATCTTCCTTAGATATTCTACTATAAGCAAAGCTTACAAGTACTACAACAAGAGGCTATAAAATATTGTTGAGAGTGCAAGTTTCAAGGTTGATGAAGACCCACAAAAGAATTTAGTGGTAATAAATGGGTTTGAATTAGATGATTCTACTTACAAAGAAGAAGAAAAATCTAAGGAAAAATAAATGCAAATTGAAGAGGAAGAAGATTTGGAAAAGGTTCCTAAAACTCCCAAGTATGTGTAGAAGAATCATTCTGAAGAACAAATCATTGGTGATAAAAACAAAGGTGTACATACAAGAAGGAAAGCTATTGAAGAACCTATAAATCTATGTTTAATTTTTCTAAAGTTTAACCCAAAACAGTGATTGAAGCATGCAAGGAGGAGTACTAGATCAAGGCTATAGAAGAAGAATTTTAATGCAGATTGAGAAGAATCAGACTTGGGAATTTGTCCCAAGACCAACAAACAAGAATGTGATTGGAACTAAGTGGGTATTGAGGAAAAAATTGAATTAGAATGGAGAAGTGGTAAGAAAATAGGAAAGGATTGTGTGTAAAGGTTACTCACAAGTAGAAGGAATAGTCTTTGAGGAGACATTAGCTTTGGTGGAAAGAATGGAAGCTATTAGGATGTTCTTGGATTTTGCAACACATAATTTTTTTAAATTTTATTAGATAGATTTGAAGTCTACTTTCTTGAAGGGTGAATTGGAAGAAGTATACATAGAACAACCGAAAGGATTTCATTTATGAGATAAATTGGATATGGTCTGTAGATTGAAGAAGGAATTATATAGATTTAAGCAAGCTCCCAAAGCTTGGTATGCAAGGTTAGATAGGTACTTGTTACATCAAGGATTCAATAAAGGTCATAGATAGTAATCTCTAGTTCAAAGTTGAAAAAGATCAAATCTTGATTGTGCTTGTATATGTTGATGACATTATTTTTTATAGAAATAAAGCTATGTATAAGAAGTTTGTAGAAGAAATACAAAGGAATTTGAAATGTTAGTTCTTGGGGAGATGAATTTATTCCTTGGGCTACAAATCAATCATATAGATAAAGGTTTTTTTATTTCACAATCAAAGTATGTCAAGGAAATGTTGAAGAAGTTTGGAATGAAAGATTCTAAGCTGGTGTGTTCCCCTATGGTTATTGGTTGCCAGCTCAACAAGAATGATGAATATCCTAAGGCTAATTATTTTTGGGATTATGGGATAAAAGAAAAAATTGATATGCTAATGTCTAGGATGAATAGGAGGGTTAAATCTTTAATCGGGCTTATGAGAGCCAAAACATCTCAATATATACTTTCTTACATCTTTTATAAATATATATAGAAATCTTTCCTTTTATCTAAAAAAAACATATAGATCAATGATTGGAGGACTGCTATATCTAGCTGCTACTAGATCAGATATCATGCATGTAGTTTATCTTATGGCTAGATTTCAAGAAGATCCTACAGAGACATGTTGTAGCAATAAAGAGGATTTTTAGACACTTGAAGGACACTCTGGATCATGGCTTATGGCATCCAAAGAATACTTATTTTACTCTGAGTGCCTATGCAGATGTAGATTGGGTTGGTTGTATAAATCTCAACAAAAGTTCAAGTAGTGGTGCATTCTTTCTTGGATGAAAATTGGTTCCATGGCTAAGAAAGAAACAATATTCAATGTCTTTATCTACTACAAAAGCATAATACATTGCAGCAACATCTTGTTGCACACAAGTGTTGTGGATGAGGAAAACATTGAATAATATCAAGGTTGTATATGATGAAACAATTTCTATATTCTATGATAATTCAAGTGCTATCAATATATCAAAAAATCTAGTAATGTATTCAAGGACAAAGCATATCTCAATCTAGTATCACTTTTTGACAAAGAAGGTTGTAGAGAATGAAGTGAATC
Organism: Sequoia sempervirens; assembly: GCA_007258455.2. NCBI lineage: Eukaryota > Viridiplantae > Streptophyta > Pinopsida > Cupressales > Cupressaceae > Sequoia > Sequoia sempervirens. Next base: position 668,604,519 of record VDFB02000003.1, on the reverse strand, counting down.
TTGAATATGTACCTATAAATGATCAAGTTGCTAATATATTTACTAAGGCTCTTCCCAAGGATACTTTTGAGTTTCTTCAAGAGAAGTTTGGGGTTATTTCCCCTCCTTCTCTGAACTAGATGCATAAGGGGATGCATCAGTTTAGTGGACCTCAAGATTCATTCTTTGGTTTAGATTGATGTTGTTGGCTTTCTCTGAGGGGGAGTAGGTAGTGGAATTTTTTTGTTCTAGTTAAGATGAAAGAGTGTTGTCATTGTGCAGTGGTTGCTAATTGATATAGGTTGGTGTGTGATCCTAAGGGAGATTATGTAGAGTAGTAAAGGAAATAAAGTTGCAGAGCAATATGATTAATGTCAAAAGGGGAGAGTGAATGATGCAAATACTTTGTCCTTTTCCATTGATTTCAAAGGGGAAGCTAGAATCATGTGAAAAAAGTTTAGTTGAGAAAGGGGGAGAGAACAATGTAGCTGGGATAGAAAGTAATGTGAAAAAGAAAGTAATGAGTTGGTATGAGTATTGAGGATCAAATTTGTTGTGTTTTTTGTTGATGTTTTTTCACATCATGTATTTCCATCAATGATAAAGGGGGAGATTTCTACAAGTATTTGTAGTTGGTGTTGTCATTGATGTCAACAAGCTTTTGTTATCATTGGTTTCAACTATATGAGAAGAAGTTTGTTGCAAGGATGTGCAATTGGTTGGTATTGTCTTTGATGATGTTTTGATTGGTTTCATGATGTTGTCATTAGTAAGCTACTAATATTAACCTCTAGCGTTTCTTTGATAAGATTTTTTCTATGGATGTATGGTTGAGTTTCTATGTTATATTTGGCTTGATGGTGATGAGGAAGTACTGAAGATGTTGATTATATGTTTTTGGTGGTTGGTTTCCAAGTGCTTTTGAGAAAATAGAATAAAAAGATGAAATAATGTGTTGCAATGGTGTTTTGTGTTGTAGATTAGTGTTCTAGTTTGGTTTCACATTTCTTATGGGTTGAAGATCTGCTTGTGTGATTCAGATATGTTTATTAGAAGTGCTTATAGGTGTTGCATTCAGAATTTGGTGTGTTGAATCACTGTACAGAGGAAGTTGCATTCACCAATGTGTGAACTATGTATTGCAACAGTGTTTGGGAGAAATGTTTTTGCTCCACATTTCTCTATAGAGTGGTTTTAGTTCTTGTGAATCTAAAAGAGAAATGACAGTGTTGTATATTTCTTCATATGAAGTTGTTCATGGTTTGGTTCTTTGGAAGTTGGTTTCTTGAGTTACAATGTATGACAGAGTTTTTTGAATGTATTGGGTATGTACATTCTTCAATTGAAAATTTTTGTGAAGGAATTTTTTGGTTTTTAGGGTGTTTTTGGAATATTCTAGAATGTATTAAAGTGTTATGTGGTATTTCCAAGTTATCTTTGGATTTAAGGAAGCATGTACCTAAGTGATAATGATGTTAACATAGGTTCATATGACCTTGGGTGTTTACACTACTTGTGAAGTTGTTTGATGTTTGTGGAAGCATGGTGTGGCATGTATGAGTGTATTTAGGTTCTATCTAAGGTGTGTTGTGGTCTACCTTCATTCCTTTGCACTATGGAAATGTTTTGACATTGACCTAATTTGAATTTGCATAGTTGAGATGTATAATCAACCTTGGAGAATTTTTTCAAGGTTGAAGATGATATAAATAAGTGTTGTTTTTTAAGGATGATAAGATAGATAAGCATGATGCAAGTGTGATATTTCACGTGTTATATTATTGAATGCAATGAGTAGAAGGTGTCTACAATTCTTCAGAAATACTACAAAGGTGTTTGTGAAGATGTGGTGGATTTTTTTGTTGTTTTGAGATGGATTTCTCATTCTAACACTGTTCTCTATCTTCTTTTTTATTCTAGCAGTGAGACTTTCTTTTTGGTAGTGATCCCTTCAATAGTGAGCCCTATATATTCAGTGTTGATTTTACTTTATATTATGAATTAATCCTTGTCATGATTTTTCTTATCTTGGGTTTTCCACATAAATCTGGTGTTTCTTTGTGTGGTGTTGATTTGGTTCTTTTCATGTTATTTTTCTTTCATGATAAATTAGTTTAATAGATTAAGGGTTAATTGGATTAATGTGGATCTGAATGTTTGTGATGGTTTTGAAGTTTTAAGATACAAGTGATTCATCCACCCCTCTTAGTTTTCTTATGCATTCAACACATTATGGGTCTAGATTCAAAATTATTTTTAGGGTGCATTGAACACGAATTTAGTTTCCTTGTGAAACTAATACTAAACCTTTTATATGTTTGGTTTAGGTTATCATCCTTGTCCTACTTCTACATCCTCTCCTCCATTATTTTATGTCTCTATTATTTATTATGTTAAAAATTTGTACCTTTCTTCATATTAGAAAAGGTTTCTTCCTACTCCATCTACTTCTTCTAAATTTGTTCATAACATTCAAGTTTCTTCTCTTCAACCTAAACAATAGAACATCTTGTAGAGGCCTCCAAAATCTCACTTAATCACTCTTCCTCCTACACACCATAAATTTCCTAAAAACATCAAACCAACACTTTATTTCTATGCATATCATTAAGTGCTTGCCCATTCCACCAATAAATTTTGAATCTAGACCTATAATGTGTTTAGATGACCTGTATCATAATTTGAGAAAACATGTGCATCATTATATTGACTTTCCCTTGTTATGGAATCATTCCTTAGGATAAGGGGCCTAGGTAGAGGGAGATGAAGTATTCTTCAAGATAAAAGCAACATTTCAAGCCTAGGGGAGATTGAGAAGGGTTAAAGATCCATAAGATGGTATTTGTGTAAGGGGGAAATTAATAAGTGTAATAATCAAATATGAATGAATTGGATTAATCTAATTAAAAAAAAAGAGAAGATTCACACCCATTACTCACAAAATGAAACTATGAAGAAATGAACTCAAACAAAAAGAACCAAAAGAGATAACTTAAAATGAACTCAAAAACTATAGTGTTACCAAAATGTCTTGTGTCAAAGTATATTCATAAAGATGTTGGATCGTTTATTGTTTCAATGTGAAGCCTCCATTTGTGTGTAGCAAAATATTCAAAGTGTGGCATTGTTGATAGAAGATGTGTGTTGAAGTTCTTAATAAATCAATTATAATCTCAGCATTACTTCATTGTGTAAAAGATGTCAATTCTTCGATCCTTTTTGAGGAAGAAGATGATTGTTATATATATTTTATGTTTCAAAATGAATGATTTAGATCGTGTAGTAGAATATCCTTATCAATTGTTCAAAATCGTTGAGAGGATTAGATGGGAAGAATCAGTGGATTTTGATTACCTAATTGGTGAAATTGAAGAAATCAATTTGAGTGTTCAATGGAATTAAGGAAATAGATTGAATAATCTGCGGAATTGAAGAAATCATGTTGATCCTTTAGTGGGATTGAAGAACAAATGAATTAGTTAGGAATAGATGAATCAGTCAACCAATCAGAGTGAGAAATTGGTGGATCATAATTTTCTCAATCATAAAGGTGGGTGAGGGTAATTAATTAATCTTTTTGAGTTAAACGTGCAAATCACGTTTGACTTTTACAAACAAATTTGTATTTGTTTGTTTTGACCTTTTTGAATAGTGTTAGAATAATTTATTTAATTATTCAAGTTTAGGGGAAATTGATTTAATTAAACTATTAAGTATTAATAATTTAATTGATTTAGGGGAATGTGGTAAATTAGCGACATAATTAAATAATTGACATTATTTAATTAATTAGGAGGAATAAAGTTAGATTAGGACTTTACTAAATAAATGAAATTTATTTAATTGGTCAAAAATGATGAAAAAGTGAATAAATTAAATAATGTCATATTATTCAATTAATAGAAGAAATTAGGGTTTTTTATGCAATTGATGTGAAATGTAATGATATTAAGTGATAATGATGTTGATGATGATAAAATGTCATTTAGGATGTGTGACAAGTGTTAGGCCATTTTTACATGTCTACATTTTCCCCTTCTTTGAGACAAAGTATTGGTTGCTTTGTTTCAAAGAATTTGATGTTAAGATCAAGATTTGAAAAAAATTATATGCCCTACTATGCCCTAGTGGTCAGTGGAATGATGGTAGGGCATTGGGCTACCCCCTTGAGAGGTTGGCCAAAAAAAATTTTTTTTTGGGTCGAGCTCGCGACAATGTTTTATTTCAGTTTAGATGCATAGAGGATGAAAAAATAAGCTTCTAGAACTCTCGTTGATAGTGCTAATGTTCCCAAGAGGTCATAATTTCAACCTCAGAGGATTTCTTAGGAAAAAAAAAGGTTTTTCAAGGTTAAAATAGGTAATTAGGGTTTAATTCTTCTCATTTTCACTTTGAGCCTATAGTAATTTCTTGCCTCTGGATTTAGTGATTTTTTGTTATGCCCTTAATATTGGTGTACATTGGGTTATGAATAGCTGGCTTGTGGCTATCTTAACTCCTAATTAAGTCATGTTATCATTATTATATTATTATTTAGTTGGTTGGGTTAGCCTAGGTCTTATATAGGGGTGTCTAAGTCAGCCTAGGTGATATCCTAGGCATAAATAGGTATATATAGGAGATTGTGAATCTTATTTCATTATCATATTGTGAAGTGTGTTCTCATTAGAGATATTTGGAGTTTTTCCCCCTCGAGTGGCTTGTTATTCTCAGTTATTATCAAGTATTTGCAGCATATTTCATATCATATTCTTCTATTGTGCAAGTTATTTCATAACAAATGGTATCAGAGCATGATCTTAGCACTATAGAGGCAAGGTTTTTTCTCAATATTGGAGGCGATTTTGGAAAGAGTTTATCTTTCAGATTTTGGAAAAAAAAAATATGATTTTTAAATGGTTTTTGAAGAATATATTAAAGAAACTACAGTCCATATTTTAGAAGATTTGGAGCATAATTGAGTGAATTATTGCAGAATTAGGGTTTCTCCACAATTTATTTGGAATCTACATATCTCTCACATATTGTTGCATTGGAGCTTGATTTTTGTTGGGTTTCTGAATACATAATAAAGGAGCTTACAATAAAAAATTTGGAGGAATTGGAATGTAAATAAGCAAGTTATTGAAAGATTAAGTTTTTCACAAATATCACTCTCAAGGCTGTAAATCTACTTATTTCTTGGAAATTTTTCTAGGTGAGTTATTTTGGCCCTAGTAAGTTAGAGTAAAATTTTTAGAGAATTTAAATTTCATTTGTGTGATTTATTTCAAAATTATTGGTTCCCATCATGACGGGGCCTGCAACAAGGGGCAAAAAGAATGTTGTCACTCGGGGGAAGATGCTTGATAAGGATGGGGTAACAATAGAGGATATTAATTCTAATGAGGAAATTAGTAAGGTCAAGGAAGAAATTTCCTCAATGAATATGGATATGTGTAACCTAAGAGGAGATATATTAGATATATGAAACATGTTAAGCGCTTATATGACTAAACCAAGAAAGGAGTTCTCAAGCAACCAAGGTGAAAATTCTAGGCCAGCTAACATTGACACAAGTTTTAATACTCCTATGGGCTCTAGGAATTTATTTCCAAAGGTGGATATGTGCAAGTTCAATGGAAAGGATCCTCTAACATGGATAAACCAAATGTAGAATTTTTTTGAAGTACACCAAATCCCAAATGGATAAAAGGTCACGATGGCTTCCCTATATCTAGAACTAGATCAATTCATTTTTTATCATTGGCTTTGCACTCATTGAAGGAAAAAGGAGCTCATGGTCAGTTTTTACAAAGGAACTCCAAGTACAATATAGCAATAGTGTGACAAACAATTTCTTCAGCCAGCTTGCTAAACTTCAACAAACAAGATCAATTAAGGATTATATTCAACAATTCCAAAATTTATCCTTAAGATTGGATAAAATTACAAAGGAGAACTTGAATTATTATTGTTAGTGGGTCTCAAGGATCATATTCAACATGAGGTACACATTTTTAGCCCTAGATCTATAAATGAGTCTTTTATCTTAGCACGCAGGGTAGAGGAGAAGTATTTGATTCCTAAGAAGCAAGGGGCTAATGTGACAAGAGAGAAAGTATATTCAACACAACCTACTGGGTTGACTCCACAAAAAATTGATGAGAAAATATCAAAAGGGTTGTGTTTCAATTGTGATAGAAAATACAGTCGAGGACATAAATGCAGTGAAAAGAAATTGTTCTATATTGAAGGTCCAAGTGAGGAAGAAGAGGAGGAACCCATACTAGAGGATGCAAGGGAGTCAAATGAGGAATCAAATGATTCTCAACCAATCATTTCTTGTCATGCATTCTTAGGTTTTAGTGCTCCACAAACTCTCAAGGTGGTGGGGTTCTTAAAGAAGTAGATGGTAACAATGTTGATCGGCTCAGGTAGTACTCATAATTTCATCAACAAAAAGTTAGCTACTCATCTAAATTATTTTATATATCTAGCTCCAGAATTTCAGGTTTTGATTGTAGATGGTGGTATAGTTAGTTTTTCAAGGAAGTGTCATAGCATTAAATTATCCATTAGAGATTATCAACTTGATTCCCCAATGTATGTGATATCTACGGGTGCAGCAGATATTGCTTTGGGAGTACAATGGATCACTACATTGGGAACGATTGAGATGAACTTCCAAGAACTATTCATGAGATTTCAATCAGAAGGAAGGGTAGTAGAGCTAAGGGGGTTGAAGGAAAAATCCCCAAAAATGGTAAGCTCTCGTCAAATAGAAAAGTTGCTTAAGAAAGGAGTGAATGGATTTGTGGCCCAGCTATGTTCATTAGAAGTCTCTCAATCTAATGCTACTACTCATCCAGATTTGCAAGCTATAATTGATCATCACTCAATTGTTCTTGGAGATATGCCTAAAGGACTTCCTCCTAAGAGGGATCATGATCATGCCATACAATTAGTTCCAAGAATCCAACCACTGAACATCAGGCCTTACAGGTATCCACACATACAAAAGAGAGATAAAAAAAAATGTTGAGGAGATGCTAGAGGCGGGAATTATCAGGCATAGCCAAAGTGCTTACTCCTTGCCTGTGGTGATGGTAAATAAGAAGGATGACACTTGGCGCATGTGTCCAGATTATAGAGTGCTCAACATGTACACCATTAAAGATAAGTTTCATATTCCAATCATTGATGATTTGCTATATGAATTGAATGGAACTATGTATTTTACCAAGTTAGATCTTAGATCTAGTTATCACCAAATTCAGATTAAGGAGGAAGATATTTGTAAGACAACATTCTAGACTCATGAGGATCATTATGAATTTTTGGTGATGCCATTCAGTCTTACCAATGCACCATCTACATTTCAAATTCTGATGAATTCCATTTTTAAGAAGTTCTTGAGGAAGTTTGTGTTAGTATTCTTTGATGATATATTGATTTATAGCAAGACTTGGGAAGAAAATTTGCAACATGTGGATCAAGCATTAAAAATACTTGAAGATCATCAACTCTATGCTAAGCCATCCAAGTGTGCTTTTGGTCTTAAGGAGGTGGAGTATTTGGGACACATAGTTTCACATGAAGGAGTAAAGGTGGACCCTAACAAAATTAAGGCTATCATGGAATGGCCTATTCCAAAAACCATTAAGAAAATGGGGGTTTTCTTGGGATTGACAGGGTACTGAAGAATTATGGTTGTATAGTAGCACCCCTCGCCACTCTATTGAAGAAGGATTCTTTTTATTGGAATGAGTCTGCTAATACAACATTTGAGAGATTGAAGGAGGCTATGTGTACAACTCCAGTGCTTTCCACTCTAACTTCATGAAGGAATTCATTGTGGAATGTGATGCTTCTAGAAACGGGATAGGAGTAGTTCTCATGTAAGAAGGTCGACCAATTGCTTTTGAGATTCATCAATTAAAGGGTAAGAATCAGTTAAAACCTATTTATGAGAAGGAAATGTTAGCAATCCTTCATGAAGTTAAACAATGGAGGCCTTATCTAATGGGTAGACACTTCAAGGTTAAGACAGATCATGATAGCCTAAAATATTTTTTGGAACAAAGACTATCTTATGAAGAGCAACAAAAATAGGTCACTAAGATGTTAGGATATGACTTTGAGATTGTACATAAGAAAGGGAAGGAAAATATTGTAGAAGATGCACTTTCAAGGAAGGATGAGAAAGATGAAGCCTTATTGTATGCCCTTTCAATATTACAAGTAAATTGGGTAGAGGAATCCAAAGCAGAGTGGAAAAATGATGTTGCGACAAGTAATCTCATCCAACAATTAAAAAGTGATCGTAGTAGTTCAGATAAGTTTTGTTGGAAGGGAAATACTCTTTGGTATAAAGAGAGTTTGTATCTTTGCAAGAATTCCACTCTTAAACACAAGATTCTCACAGAGCTGCATGAGTCTCTAGTTGGTGGTCACTCGGGATTTTTGAAGACATATCATTGAGTCAAGCAAGATTTTTTTTTGGAAGGGCTAAAAGCTTATTTTCAAAAATTTGTGGCTAAATGTTTGGTTTGTCAAATGAATAAAGGGGAGACAATTAAGACACCAGGTCTCTTGCAGCCCTTATCTATTCCTAGCTAGTGTTGGGAAAAGGTATCCATGGACTTCATTACAAGGCTTTCCAAATATAAAGGTCATAATGTCATCATGGAAGTAGTTGATTGCCTCACTAAATATGGACATTTCATTGCATTATCACATCCTTTCAATGGGAAAATATTTTTTGGAGAATATCACAAAGCTACATGGTACACCTAAGGTTATTGTTAGCGATTTTGATCCTATCTTCACTAATCACTTTTGGAAAGATTTATTCTCATGTTTGGGTACTCAATTGGATCATAGCTCTTAATACAACCCTCAACTAGATTGGAAAATAGAGGTTGTCAATAAATGTTTGGAAGGATATCTACATTGTTTCACTTCAGAGAATTAGTCTCAATGGGTAGATTGGCTACCACTTGCAGAATGGTGGTATAAAACTTCTTTTCATAGCTCATAAAAAATGTCTCCATTCTTGGCACTTTATGATTATCATCCTCCTTCCATCACATCATCAATAAAGGTGTCACCAAGAGTTCAAGCAGTAGAGGACCACTTGCTTCATCAGCAATAGGTACTTTCAGGACTCAAAGAGAATTTATCCATGGCACAAAATCAAATGAAACGACAGGCATGCCAACATCGTAGTGAAAGAAGTTTTGAAGTTGGGGATTGGGTCTTCTAGAGATTGCAGCTGGTGCAGGAGCACCCATAGGTTGCCATAGATTGTTTAGAAAGTTTGTCTAGGACAACTTTGTCTAGAACAATTAAGAAATCAAATTTAGTTCATTTGTATTTGAATGTAAACCTTAGTGGCATTCTTGTTGGTTTTGATCAGATGAAGGTCATGTTGACCATAGAATAGGTATCATAAGGTTTTAGCTCAAAATAAGGTTTTGGATTTTTAGGATTTTTGGCTAAGTATTTGAACTTGTTGCTCAATTGGAGATACAAGTGACCAAGAAGAGGATAACTGAATTGGAGACCCTATTTATGGAATGCCTCGACATTGGAGTGGGGTTAGAAGCATTTGTTATGTTTTAAAGTTTTGTGAATTCAAGAGAAGCAATTGTGTTTGAGAGTGAATTTCCTGTTTTTTGCTTAGAAGTGTTGCTTTAATGAATTGAACATGGCACTGTAGTTTGTATAGGATGTCGAGTAGTTATTCTTCAAGTTTTTTGTGGCATTTAGATAGTTTTCTAATTCAATTTCAAGCATTGTTGGTAAATATTTTTGTTTTCTTGATGTCGCTGGTCTGAACCAAGCAGTTTGTGAAGAATGGGGTATTAGTTCACTTTCCCACCGTACAAATTGTACGGACCTTTGGGAATAGTGACTAGACTCCATGGCTATAAATATAGTAGGGTTTAGTATCTTTGGAAGCACAAGAGTTACTGTGGAAGTCTTTCCCTAAGCGAGCCAGGGAAGTGCCTGACTAGGAAGACTTTAGTGCAAAGCACTTAATTTGCAGGGGTGTCAAATTCTTGACAAACTCCTTTTTGGAGAAGGCAAGTATGATTCTTGTCAAGACCTGGTGAGCAAGAATAAACTCCATCAATCCATCTGGTGAGGAAAGAACTTAATAGATTGCAGAGAAGTCAGGAAAGGGCTTAAAAACCCTAGTATTGCTCATTTTCAAGTTAGGGCTTTGTACGGCCAGTTGTGACCCAAGACCCCAAAAATCCTTGAGAGGTGGGCATATGAACTAGGAATCCCAAGAAAAGTTTGGGGTGTTCTTTGGAAATATTTTGGAAAAACCCTATTTTCTCAGAGAAGCTGGCCTAATTGGGGCTCCTAGGGCTAGTAGCCTTTTAGGCGTAAGTGAGGGTTTGGTGGAAGCGACTTTGAAATGGAGATAGGTGGACCCTCAAGAACCAAAGTTGGATGGATTGAAGTCATTAGAAACACCTCCACACCCCTGCAAAGTTAAATTCAATATTTTGGAGGATTGTAGCCTTTAGGGTGGATTAAGGGCTAAGTTTAGAGTTGTAAGATTGTACCAAGGTGGACTTGGTAGGAGGAATTATGTTGGTAGTTGGAGTTGGCAAGGCAAGAACAGGGGACCCTAAGTAAGGAAAGGTCCCATAGGTTGAGGTGGTGGAGTGAGACACCTTAGAGGTCTTCCAAACAAGACCTAGAGCATGAATCAATGATTGATTCATCCAACCTCCCTATCAGATTGGTATCAGAGCAGCAAAAGATTTGGGATAGAATATTATATGTCAGAGATTGAGTCTAGTGGTTCTACAGACATGGTGACAAATGCAGAATTTGCCAAGAAGGTCGAAGAATAGGAGGAAGACAATAGGCTATTGAGAGAAAGAATAGCTCAACTTGAGCATGCAATGAATAATGTGCAAACCAAGACCAATGAGGTCAGTGATAGGTTGGAAGGCAGGGTACCCAAGAGAGAAGAGGTTGCAGAGGAAGACAAGATCCCTGAACCTGAACCTATTTTGCAAGAAGAGCCTTTCTTGAAGGCATTGAAGGCTTTGATTGGAAAATCACTTGAAGGCATACCACTGTTTAGTGGGAAAATGGAAGCTGATATAGTCATGGATTGGATAGAGGGAATGGAAAACCATTTTGAATGTGATGGAGTCACTGAAGCATAGAAGGTGAAGGTGGCAAAGTCAAGATTAAGAGGTCCTGCCTTGACATGGTGGAAGTTCATTCAGACAGAGAGGGAAAAGGAAGGCAAGAAGCCTATTTCTACTTGGAAGGGAATGGTTTCCAAAGTGAGAGAAGCATACATGCTAGATGATTATGAAATTAAGTTGCATAAGAAAAGAAAGAGCTTGAGACAAAGAGACCAAGATGTGAATTCTTATACTGAGGAGTTTCAAAAACTTTGTATGAGGTCTAATGTTTCAGAGGATGAAAGTCTTAAGGTGGCTAGGTATATTAACTGCTTGAAGTGGAACATTCAAGAGAAGATGACTCTTCTAAGTCCCAAAACAGTGCACCAATGCTATCAATTGGCTGTAAAGATTGAAGAGAGGAGTAAGAGAAAACAAGACCAGGCTTCTAAGAGCAGAGGTAAAGGCAGAGATCAAAGAGGACATAGAGGTGGATACCAAGGTAGAGGGACTGAATAAAGAAGTCAGGGAGAGTCTAAACTCACAGAGAATGGAAGTGAAACAACTTCTAGAGAAGGCTATGGAAGAGGTAGAGGACCTCAAGGAGGTTCAAATAGAGGAAGAGGAGTAGGCAGAAGTAACTCATACTTTAATAGTATGAAGTGTTACAACTGTGGTCAAGTAGGACGTCCAACTTATAGGTGCCCGGAGAAAGCATCTTTTTCATATACAGAAAAGAGAGTAGCATATGCTCAAGAAGACACTATGAGTGTCGAGTCACTAGAGGATAGTCACATTGAGTCAGAAATGGGGGAGAACTTGATGTTTAGTAGGGTTCTAATCAGACAACCAGTCAAAGAAGAGCCAAAGCAAAGGAGAGCCTTATTCAGGGTAAGATGCAAAATACTTGGAAAGGTGTGCAAGGTTATAGTGGATTCAGGGTCTACTGATAACATTATCTCTAAGGGGGCAGTGAGGAAGTTGAAGTTGGAGATGGTACCCCACACTAACCCTTACAAGGTGACATGGTTGAATAAAGGGCAGAGTGTTCTTGTAAATGAGCAGACAATAGTGGAATTCTCCATTGGAGGGTACAAAGACAAAATGATTTGTGATGTGTTTCCTATGGATGCATGCCATATTCTATTGGGAAGGCCATGGCAATATGACAGAGGAGCCATCTATGATGGAAAGGAGAACAATATCTCATTCAAGAAGGATGGAAAGAAATTCAAACTGCAGTCACTGTCAGATGAGGAAGAAGGATAGTCAAAGACCCCTAGTGTCTTGTTGAGTAGTGGCAAGGAGTTTATCAACACTCTACAACAAGGAGGGGAAGGATACGTGGTCATGGTGCAACCCAAGGAGGAAGATAAGACTAAGAAAATAGTCATACCAGGAGCAGTCCAAAAGTTGCTTGAGAAGTACAAGGACATAGTCAGTGATGGAACACCAGCAACCTTACCTTCAAAGAGAGCCATCAGTCATCAGATTGACTTCATACTAGGGGATTCATTGCCAAACAAGGCAGCTTACAAGCTTACACTAGATTAGAACCTAGAAGTAGTTAGACAAGTGTAGGAGTTATTAGACCAAGGACTAATTAGGAAGAGCATCAGTCCATGTGCAGTACCAGTGGTCTTAGCAACCAAGAAAGGTGGTAAGTGGAGGTTATGCACTGATTCTAGGGCTATAAATAGAATTACAATAAGATATAGGTTTCCTATTCCTAGGATAGAGGATTTGATGGACTGTCTTGGAGGAGCACAGTACTTCACTAAGTTGGATCTCAAGAGTGGATACCATCAGATCTGAATCAAAGATGGGGATGAGTGGAAGACAGCCTTTAAGACAACTGATGGGTTATATGAGTGGAGAGTTATTCCATTTGGAATCTCAAATGCCGCTAGCACATTCATGAGGCTCATGAATGAAGTGCTTAAGGATTTCACAGGTATATTTGTGGTGGTATATCTAGATGATATACTCATCTTTAGCAAGACAGCAGAAGAACATCTAAAGCATGTGGAGTTGGTTCTTAAAAGACTGCAGGAGGAGAGGTTAGCCATCAACCTAGAAAAGTGTGAGTTCTTCAAACAAGAGCTTATGTATTTGGGGTTTGTAGTATCCCAACGATCATTGAAGATGGACCCAAGCAAGGTGGAAGCTATCCTAAACTGGCCTACACCAACCACTAGAACAGAGGTAAGGATTTTTCATGGGTTAGCTCAGTTTTATAGGAAGTTTATATGGAACTTTAGTGGCATATGTGCACCAGTACTTGATACAATCAAAGGTGGCTTAAAAACTAAGTTCAAATGGACTCTCGAAGCTGAGAAGGGTTTTGAGAAGTTGAAACAAGAAGTGGCAACTCAACCCATCCTTTTGTTACCTAGCTTTGAGAAGTTATTCACTGTGGAATGTGATGCTAGTGGAATTGCAGTAGGAGGAGTACTAAGCCAAGAAAGTAGGCCTATAGCTTTTTTTAGTGAAAAGCTCAATGAAGCTAAGAAAAGGTATTCTACCTATGACCTAGAATTATATGCTCTAGTACAATCACTTAGAAAGTGGAGACATTATCTCCTACCTAAAGAGTTTGTAGTGTTTACTGATAACCAGGCACTTCGCTACATCAACACACAAGAAAAGTTGAGTAATAGACACTTGAAATGGATGGAGTACCTCCAAGCCTTCACATTTACTATCAAGCACAAGAAGGGATAGTTGAACAAGGTGGTAGATGCACTAAGTGGGAGGTTGTTGACAATGCAAGAGATACAAATAAAGAGCATTGGGATAGAAAGTTTCAAGGATCTCTATAGAGAAGATGAAGACTTCTCGGAGGCATATAAGGTATGTTCTAATTTTGAGAATCACTTTTATAGTCAATTCTCAGAGCATACATTGCAGAATGGACTTTTGTTCAAGGGAAATCAGTTATGTGTTCCAAAAGGTTCAATGAGAGAGAATCTTATTCAGGAAAAGCACAATGGTAGTCTTAGTGGTCACTTTGGTATCAACAAGACAATGGAACTTGTGCAGAGGTTCTATTATTGGCCTAAGTTGCCAAGAGATGTCAGAAGGTATGTGGAGCAGTGTGTAGTTTGTATGAAAGCCAAGGGGGGAGCTAGTAATGCAGGCTTGTATCAACCCCTACCTATTCCCAACAGGCCATGGGAATGCATTAGCATGGACTTTGTGGTAGGACTCCCTAAGACTAAGACAGGGTTTGATAGTGTCTATGTGGTGGTAGATAGGTTCAGTAAGATGAGTCACTTTGTTCCTTGCAAGACCACCCATGATGCTAGCTATATTGCTCATCTTTTCTTCAAAGAGATTGTGAGGATCCATGGATTGCCATTGAGCATTGTCTCAGACAGGGATGTGAAGTTCATGAGTCATTTTTGGAAGACTCTATGGAGCAGATTAGGTACTAACTTGTCTTTTGGATCAGCCTACCATCCTCAGACCGATGGACAAACTGAGGGTGGTTAATAGAGTGTTAGGTAACCTTCTAAGATGCCTAACCAAGGAGTATGGATAGACATGGGCCTTGGTCATATCACAAGCTGAATATGCCTACAATGATAGTGTGAATCGGACCACAGGAATAAGTCCTTTTGAAATATTGTATGGAATGAACCCAAGAGGTGTGTGTGAACTTAGAGATTTAGGAGCTATGGAGCATAGGATTGGCCATGCTGCAAATTTCTCTCAGACCATGAAGGAGATTTAGGAGCAAGTGAAGAAGACAATTATAGAGGCTACTCACAAGCTGAAAGCTAAGATGGATATGTCTAGGAAAGATCTACAATTTGCAGTAGGGGACTATGACATGATCCATCTCAACAAATCTAGGTTGCAGAAAGGAACATCAACCAAGTTGCAGATGAAGAGAGTGGGACCATGTAAGATGTTATCCAAGTATGGAAAGAATGCTTACAAGGTGGAGCTACCAGCAAACTTAGGCATTTCACCAGTGTTTAATGTGGTTGATTTGATCAGGTATAAAGGACCAGTCACTGACTTGGATCAAAAAAGTGTGGATGTCTTGAAGGATGTGAGTAACATAGCCTTACCTCCTAAAAACAAGCTGCAAGCAGAGAGGATCTTGGAATCAAGGGTGAAGAAGTCTACCCGGCATAAGGAATACATGGAACATCCCATCAAATGGAAGGACAAACCAGAATCTGAGGCTACATGGGTGGATGAAGCTCAGTTCAAGAAGTAGGGTATTGATTTATCTCTAATCTCCTTAGTGTTTGGGTAGAGGGGGAGAATGGTGCAGGAGCACCCATAGGTTGCCATAGATTGTTTAGAAAGTCTGTCTAGGACAACTTTTTCTAGAACAATTAAGAAATAAAATTTAGTTCATTTGTATTTGAATGTAAGCCTTAGTGGCATTCTTGTTGGTTTTGATCAAATGAAGGTCATGTTGACCATAGAATAGGTGTCATAAGGTTTTAGCTCAAAATAAGGTTTTGGATTTTTAGGATTTTTGGCTAAGTGTTTGAACTTGTTGCTCAATTGGAGATACAAGTGACCAAGAAGAGGATAACTGAATTGGAGACCCTATTTATGGAATGCCTCGGCATTGGAGTGGGGTTAGAAGCATTTTTTATGTTTTGAAGTTTTGTGAATTCAAGAGAAGCAATTATGTTTTGTTGGATCTCAGATGTGTTTATGGTTTCTCCTTGATGACAAAATCACTTTCAGTTGGTTCTATTTGATGTCAGATGGTTCTCTTTAATGATAAGTTTCAGTTTGGTTTCTCATGCTTTATCTTGATACAGATTTGACTATATGGTTTACTTGTCTTGGTATTCAGTGGATAGTTTACATTTAGAATTTTAATATCTTATGGTACTGTTCAGTTTGAGCTTCGTGCAGTCTCAGGTTATCTTATTTATACATTGTTTCGGTGACAAGAAAGTTCATATCGGCATGTGTTGGTCAAGGGTTTCCTGGTCCATATTGTTTTTCTACTTGTACAAGTCTGTTTTTCCTATCGTCAAGACTTATTTGATGTCACAGTGATTGGGATCCATCTCCAGGTGTCTTTCGGCATGACATTCATGTGGTTTTAGCGAAAGAGGAAAGGTCTATCGGCATGAGTATTTTTCACTGGGGAGAGGTCTTTCCGAATGAGTTGGGTCTCACTGACTAATACATGAGGTGGTTCATTGACGTATGTGATCCTTCATCGGCATTGTGTCTTGGTGAGTTTGAATTGTTACATCGACCAAAGGAAAAGGAACATATCAACAGGAGTGTTGCATTCAGTATGTGGTCTCACCAAATACATATTGTCTCACCGACCATGCACCAAAAGGTCTTATCAGCAAAGGTTGTGGCTTCGTTGAAATGTCATAGCGATTTCATGGTGTCTTACCGACTTGTGCACAAAGGTTATATCAATATGAGTTAATGATATTCAGAGTGATGTCTCAACGATTTTGTTGGGTCTTGCCGACATAAGGGTTTTATCTCAATTATTGAGAGGAGTCTCACCGAACAACACATTGAAAGATTCACTTTAGCCAGACATGTTGCTTTCGGTGTGAAGTCATAGCGAATTTACATTGTCATACCGACCGACAACATAAAGGTATACATCTCAGTAAGAGTTAGGGTTTTCGGTGTGAGGTCTCGGTGAGTGACCTCCGGTCTTGCCGATGGAACACAAAAGGACTTTGTCAGCATAGGATCAGTCTTGTCTCAGCGACTTACAAGGGATAAAGTCTTTCAGTGAAACTTAATGAAATCTACGAAACGTCTTCCTGACAGTAGAATGTCATAGTGACACATAAGAGATAAAAGGGCTTTCGGTGAAACACAGTGTGATCTACATAGGGTCTTTTTGATATCAAAAGGTTACATTGACAGTGAATGAAATGAAAAGGGGATCTCAGTAAGAAACTTTCTTATGTCTCAGTGATTGGAAAGAACATAACATATGAGCTTTCGGTGTGACATAATGTATTTGTTATGTCTTCTCCCCGACTCTGATGGGTCATGGCGAAAGCGATAACTAAGGGGAATGACTGGAGATTTAATTTCCTTCGGCAAGACTATCTGGTTGTCTCAGTGAATGGTTAACGAAGACACAAACACTGTGGCTGACATGGGAATTTCTAAATATAGGTGCAGGCCGACATCATTGATTGGCATCAAATCTCAGGTATTTATGCGTTTCATGTTGCACATACTAGTCTATATTCACCATTTCTTTAGGACTGCTCTCTACATTTCGGTTACTAATGTGGCAAATGATGTCCTGATAGAGTATAGTTATTCATGCACTAGAGGTTATGATTTACTATGGTGGGCAGTCATGCTTTTTAAGTAGTGAAATGATTTCATACGTTTCAGATTTGTTGTTTTCTGATTATGGGTTTTCAGAAATTCAAGTTTGAAATTTAGGGTTTTCTGAAAACAATTGAATGGGCATTTGGGTCATCAAAAATTAGTTTCTAAATGATATTTGTGCTCATTAAATTTTATTCTCTACAGTTTTGAGGACGGCTCTTAGATGGGTGAAACGACTCTTGTATTGAAAAATTAATTTCACTTTGATTTATGATTGTCAGTTTATTGACAACCTATTGGATAGGCATTACTCCTGCAAACATTTACTTTTCTGACACATTCCTAAAATGGCAAGAGAGTTTCAATTTCCTCTGATAAACGAATCTTTGAAGATTCTTCTTCATGACATACATACTTGAAATGTATATAAAAACCAGTATTGAAAAACTGTAAAAACGTGTGTGGGAACTAGATGTAATTCTAGAATATTGTTCCTAGGGTATTAGAAGTAGAGAGTTATGAGCTTAACTGAAAACAGAGAGATCCTCTAATATATTTATTATTGTTCTCAAAATAATTTGAGGGATTGGTTCTCCTTGAGTTGGTGCTCAGAAATTAGCCTATAAGGCATTGTTAATAGTGGTTTTTGAAGATTAAGCCAATAAGGCATTTTAGGAGTGGTTTTTCTACCCCAGGAGGGTTTTCCACTCGGAAAATAATTTTTCTTATCGTCTCTTTGTTTTGATGTCATAATGTTTCTTGATTGTGATAATTTTTTATCAGTTTGAACATTGTTGAATGATAGTTCCTTCATATCTGCAAATATTTAGTTCAAATATCTTGCACAAGTCATTGTTGAAGAGTCTAATTCAAAAGGAAACTTAAAAGTTCTCATTTGATTCATTGCTCAAGAATAGTTATAATTTGCTAAATTTGTTTGTTGTCTCAATACCTTTCTTGTCTTTAAAGATGCATTCAAATCAATTGTTTAAGAAGTGAGTCAATAATGTTGATCATCATTTGCATAGTCTTATAAGTTGCACTTGCACTATCAACATGCTTTGATTGTTAATCAATGTCAGCCATAATTGTTTTGGAAAATGCAAGATATCTCACTCAAATCATATTTTCATAATTTGTCTAATAGACTGAGTTAATGTTGTCATATCCTTGTGCTTTCAAAAGTGATTGCTCTTCTCTGTTGTTGAAAGAAAAGGAAATCAGAATTAAAAAACTTGGTCGAAGTAGAAAAAGTTTAGACACTGATTCACCCCCCCTCTCAGTGTCTGTCCATAACTCCAACAATTGGTATCAGAGTGTAGGGTCCTCTGATAGGTCTAAACCACTTAGGATTGTTCCTGGTTTCTTGGAGTACTTTGGTTAATATGGGAAAGAACAGAAGGAATAAGGGAAAATTATGTTCTTAGCAAAATGATATTCATCATGTTCAACCTGAATCTAGTATAAGGAATAACGAGGAAGAGTATCCTAGATCTGGAACTCCTCAGTTCGAAGGTACAAACTTTATTATATGGAAACATAGGATGGAAACATACTTACTTTCTTTAGGGTCTGAAGTGTGGGCAGCGGTTGAAAAGGGTTGTACTACATTTGCAACATCTCCCTCCACTCTTGAGGAGAAGAAAGCACTTGAATTCAATACCAGAGCTATAAATGTTGTTTTTAATAACTTGCCAAATAAAGTCATTACAAAAGTCATTCATTATAGCAGTGCTAAGGAAGTTTGGGACAAGTTGACTGAAATGAATCAGAATAGTGAGTTACAAGAGGAGATATCTTTGGGTACTGAAATAAGTTGTGAAACATCTGAGAGTGAAGAAGGTGTAAACCTTCATAGTTTTGAAAAGAAGTCCAAGGAGATCATTAATGAATATTTAAATGATCTAGAAACTTGTGTAAAAGTAGATCAATCTTTGGGTGAAATTAACTCTGAACAGGAATATGATGAACCAAAAAGTGAGGTTGATTTGGAAGTTGAACTCCTATGTGCCTTAGATACTATTAAGCAGCTTAGAAAAGAAAACCAATTTTTAACAAGACAACTTCAGCAAGAAGAGAGTTTGGAAGTCAAGTTAAAAGACAAAGATGAATTGTGTAATAAACTAGAAAATGAGATTGTTTCTTTAAAGAAATGTTCAAATAATGACTCCATGTTAAAAGAACTAACTCTTAAGGATGATATGATTCTAAGTCAAAAAATTGAAATTGAAGAATATAAGAGGATATGAGACGTTGTGAGTTCTGATTTGGAGATTAAAAAGATTGTTTGTCTAAAACTTGAAGAAGAGGTAGTTGCTTTAAGAAAAGAGCTTGAAATTGTCAAGGCTCAATCTAGTAAAATTCAGAAATTTGATCATAGTACTAATATATTGAATGAGATGTTGGGCAGGAAAAAGCATTCTAAAGATCCTACAGGAGTGGGATATGAGGTTGGACAAAGCTTTGTAGACAAATCTAAATATGAAACAATGTTTACTACTTCAGATGGAAAGAATTTTATAGCAAGGAAAACACCAAGAATGAAGGTTGATCTTGGTTACAGTATTGCTGCATCAAAGGATAACATTGACACTAGAAGACAATCTAAAGGTATTCATAGAGAAAGGAAAAATGTCTTCAGATCTTCACATCCTTGGCATGATCATTCATTCAGGTATAATCATTCTTTCCAAGGATATTGTTATGTTTGTAATGACTATGGTCATAAGGAAATTGATTGCATAAGATGGTCAAATAATAATCATTCTAATGTCCCTAGAAATGAGGATGTGGTGTGTTACAACTGTAACAATTTTGGTCACTTGAGAAGAGACTGTAGAATAAATACAAGTGATAATAAAGTAGGGAACAATGCTGGAAATGTCTGTAGGAAGTCTTCTATTTCTTAGTTTAATCACAAAGTCATTTGTTTCAGATGTAATAACATTGGGCATAAAGTACAACAATGCAGATTCAATAGAAAGACAAGTACTTTAAGCAAACAAGTGAAAAATTCTTCATTGGAGTGGAGAAGAAAGAGCAATCAAGATGACAAGAAGAGCAATAAAGATGCTTCTGAGAAAACTCCTTGTGCACTCCTTGCACAAGTGTTTCCTTCCAGGTCTTGAGAAGAAGCAAAGACTAAGGGGGAGTCTATTATGGTAATATATTTTACCCCTATGGAGTCTAGAATGAGGTATGACATCTTGCATTTGCTTTTGGTGGTATAAGATGTAAATAAATGTCTTGTAAATGCCACTATTTCATTATGTTCATTCTGATTGAACTAATTACAGAGGTCTACATTTTTTTTTTGAAATTCAAGTTTGAAGTACATTGATAGTTATTTGGTGAGGTTGATGCTCAATTCTTAAGGTGCTGATGAATCTAGTGTCTAGCCAGTGAACTAGACAGTGATTTGAAGGAAGAGAAATGGCTTATTTTGTCTCACATAATGTCTTTTTCATAACATCTATTGCTATGAACAATGAAGTAAAAGACATAATGAATAATGTTTGCACAAAATTGGTGGACAGTCAGTCCATTCAAGATTTTGGAGGATTGTAGCCTTTCGGGTGGATTAAGGGCTAAGTTTAGAGTTGCAAGATTGTACCAAGGTGGACTTGGTAGGAGGAATTATGTTGGTAGTTAGAGTTGGCAAGGCAAGACCAGGGGACCCTAAGTAAGGAAAGGTCCTATAGGTTGAGGTGGTGGAGTGAGACACCTTAGAGATCTTCCAAACAAGACCTAGAGCATGAATCAGTGATTAATTCATCCAACCTCCCTATCAGCAGCCTTATAAGAAAATCTCACTAAAGCAACAAAAAAATAATAATAATTTGTGTCCAAGGTATTATGGGCCATAGCAAATCATGCAAATTATTGGTAGTGTTTCCTACAAGCTATAGTTTCCACCAAAAAATAAGATACATATAGTTTTTCATGTTTCTTGTTTGAAGAAGGTAATGGGGCATAATATTCCAACTCAAACAACACTACTAGAGCTCGATGAAGAAAGAAGAATCATTTTGGAACCAGAGTGCATTCATCAAACATGCACAAAGAAGCTGAGGAATAGAACTCTCACCGAGTATCTCATCCAATGGAAGAATTTACCAGTTGAAGATGCCACATGGGAGGATGAGGAGTTCATTCAAAAGAATCCAAACTTGACTAGCATTGAGCACAATGCTTCTTTGAAGAAGGGGGGAATTCTACACCCTTAATATTGGTGTACATCGGGTTATGAATAGTTGGCTTGTGGCTACCTTAACTCCTAATTAAGTCATGTTATCATTATTATATTATTATTTAGTTGGTTGGGTCATCCTAGGTCTTATATAGGGGTGTCTAAGCCGGCCTAGGTGATATCCTAGGAATAAATAGGTATATATAGGAGATTGTGAGTCTTATTTTATTATCATATTGTGAAGTGTGTTCTCATCAGAGATATTTGGAGGCTTTCCCCCTCAAAGTGGCTTGTTATTCTCAGTTATTATCAAGTATTTGTTGCATATTTCATATCATATTCTTCTATTTTGCAAGTTATTTCATAACATTTTTCAATTATCGAGGAGCTATGGTGAGGATTCAAGGAGCCTCACATCACACTGATACAGTACATAAGTTTGGTGGCTTGCAGGTGTTGGTGCCCCGGTATGTACCCTTTCCTTTCTTGTTTTCAACTTGTCATTTTTATGTAATAATGCATGAAGTAAAATTAGGTGATAGAAATAATCTTGTGTTTGTCATGAATTTGCATCATTTTTAGCACTTTTGTTGTTTATAACTAGACCGCTCTTTCATTTTGTACTCGCACTTTTCATAGATGTTCACAGTTGACATAGTTTTCTGCTTCTATTTTCACATTTCCTTAAAAGTTTCACTTTTGAATCTTTTCAAAGTAGATGGCTTCTCTTGTGATAGAAGTTCGCTTTCGAGATATATGTTCACATTTGTTATTTTTAGTTCTTTTGATTTTCTAAATTGTAGTTGACAAAGTAGTAACTGTTTTTTATAATAAAGTCACCACTTTTGACAAAAAAGTGACTTTGTTTGCTTTGAATAGAATTCTGAGTCATTTTTTTTTCAATTTGAGGTTCATTTCATGTTTGTGTGGAAATTTATTAATGTCATGGGTTGAATGGTTGTAGATGGTTCTCAAACCACTTATGTCAAGGGAGCGACAATCACATGAGCTATTTTATTTGATCACTGGGTTCCATGAGTTGGATTGAGATATTATATATGCTATGGGGCTACAACACATTTGCTACATGTCCATGATTAGATGTTATAGAGCTATGATGACTTCCCTTGTGGAGCGATAAAATTCTGAGACATTGTCCTTTCACTTAACTACAAGGGAGGCCTCCATTATCTTGGAGGATGCATGGATGATTCTTCGTGTACCTATTAATGGAGATCTTGTGACCTATTCCGTGGGATGGGGTACATGTGCTATGCATCGAGTACTTGGTCTTAGACATCTTTAGTTTTGTGAGTTTGAGATAGCCCTATTTGAGTTCATTGGTAGTACGTATCTAGTATCACTTGTTCTATGTGCTTTGGTTTTGGGGCTCATCATTCCTAATTGGCAAGGCAGGTAGTTTCCCATTGGTTGGGTTGTGTGCATCAAGTAGATGTTCGAGCATGGCACTAGATATGCATGGGGACCATGTATCCTTGTGCATTTATACTGAGATATGCACAAGGTCACCTACCAAGGAGGTACATCCATTTCTATTGGTGTGATATTGCTTCATGTATAGGCATGGTAGCATATCCCTGTTACCAACCCCAGTGGTATTTTTTATCAAGATCCAAAGGATCTATATTCTTACAGATATGGTGACATTTTTGCATTACACTTGGCCCTGCTAGCTACCTTACTGGCATCGTGTGATAGATGACATGTCTAGTTTTGTTTGCAGACCATGGTTGGGATGTGAGGCATGGCATGATGACCAAGAGCAGCTCCCATATTGTAGACAGGCATGGTGGTTGATTGACTATGTTCATTCTTTGTTAGAGAGATATCTTCCTAATCCTGTTTGTTTCCAATTCGGTGAGAGACGAGGCCAATTTTTGGATGGTTATGAGGGTCATTTTGGTAGGACTACATGAGAGGTCTAGGTATGGGCACTGTAGGCTGATTGGGATGCAGGAGTTGTAGAGTTTGGAACACGTGTTCCATTCGGATGGGGGTGGCCACTTAGGCTTGTAGATCTTGGGACTACCCTACACTTTGATCAGTGGTGGGCTAGGTGTATTCCTATCTACTTTACAGATCTTGCAGGTGGTGCACCAGCCATGGGAAAAGTGGGTATTACCAACTATTGAGGGGAGAGACAACGAGATAAGATTATTGTTGAGCAACTTGCTAGAGCTAGGAAAGATGGGCAAGACAATTCGATGCAGCAAGATCAAGCACAAGTTTTAGTTCCTCTTCCACCACTTGGTGATGCAGTAGTGGCTACTTAGATAGTTCGATTGATGGTTGCTCGAGATGCAAAGGTTGTGTGACGATAGGCTACTTAGGCACAAGTTGTTACTTTGATGATAGAGAGGGGTGGCTACAAGGTAGAGCATGACATTGAGAGTGGCCAATGTTATGCTATCAAGGAATAATTATAGGTGATTATAGCTGAGTGGGATACCCTCAAATCATAGCATGATGTGCTTAGAGTAGAGTGGGGTCAGTACATGGGAAAGGCCACCTATTACCAAACTCTTTATGAGGCCTTTGTTCCCAAAGGTCAACAACAACCTCGTTTCAGTGAGCCTAGGATAGCTAAGGGTGTCTATTTAGGTGGGCACTTAGTTAGATGTTTTCCAGTCATGCCTCAACCATCCCCTTGTCAGAGCGAGCATGATTTGAGGTCCCCACCTTTGGTTAGGTAGTAGGATTATATATTCTTGATCATTATGATGTTTATTGTTTTAGAGATATTTTGTAGACATGATTTTGTATATAAATTCATTGGCTTAGCTGAGGCCTCGTTTATATCTATTTTTTTGTATTATGATATCACATATGTTTATATGATGATGTACCTAACATTCTCATTTTTTATGATGATATATATGAGATATACATGTTTCAATTCGACTCCATTATGTGTTCATGAAATTATTATGGATGATAATGTATGCTTATACATGTTTTCTATACTTTTTTGATGTATGCATATGATGTGGATGGATGGATGATCTATATATCGTTATGATATATGATGTTTTATTATGTATATGATGGATGTTGATATATGGCGGATGTTGATTATACATGATACTTGATTTTTTTATTGCTTTATTATCATCATGATATGTATTGATGAAATTGTGGATGTAGGATGGATGTTTGTTAGTTAGAAGAAATGTTCGATGATGGATAAAAATTTGATGTTTGTTAGTTTGATGAGTTGTTCTTTTTCTTTTCATAGAGGCTTTGTATTTTTAACAATACTTTTTGATGTAGCAAATAGACATGATGCACCAGGGTATTGATAACCAAGGTGGCTTTTGTATCCATTGTGTGGACTTTGACTCAACATACAAAGAATTTTCTTACTCATACCAAACATATGGAAACCTTGTTAGGATATATAGTTGAGTTGTGTTAAAACTTTTTGTACTAGTTACACAGAGAGGTATGAAATACCTAACATATAAATGCTACATGAACTATCTCAAAACAAATTTCATACACTAAACAAAGAAAGTATTCGTCATGATAGTATCAAAAAAAATCTTACAAATAGAACTAAAAAAAATTGATTGTTAATACCATCATTCCTTCTTCTCTAAATCCTTATGGACATCCTCGAGCAATTCTGGGAATGTGGTATTACAATAAATCAAAAAGATAAGACTATAAAAAGATAAACAATGTCAAGCAGTATCACTTGCCATATCCGTTTTGAGGTTTCAAAATATTATCTGATGTTGATGATGTCTATTTTAGGAATGGATCTGTCAAGAGATATCTTAGGATGTTGTTGGTGAATTGTCAATAGATAGGTAATTTAACACTTCAACATTGTTTTCATTTGATAGTTATTTAATTGTTTTGATCTTTTCTTTGGAATTTTTGATTTTTGATGTTTTGTCCTATGTGTTGTTTGTGTTTTTCAAAGGGTGAGTGTGATGATTTGTTTATTATGGATGAAAATTTTATTGCAGTTGGTGATGATGGAGGTAGGACCTTTTTGGTTTTATGAGTTTATATGATGTTGTTTTTGTTGTTTCTAGGGGACTAACCTAGGGCCTTGGGGACTCATCGAAGATAACCTTTTCCTGCATTGTACACACAAAGGCTCGTAGTTTGCTTGGTTTGATAAGAACATGTTTTTTACTTTTCTATTTTTTGGATGTTTTTTGGATTTTTTGTTTTGTGAATGTTTTTGGATTTTGCTTTTTTTTTTACTAAGTTGAAATAAAGCATGATAGAAACCTAAGGGGATTGACCTACGACATCGGGGGATAATAATCCTTTCCTACATTTTGCATGCAAAGACCACGTAGTTCAACTTGGTTTGATAACATGTTTTTGACTTTTTTGTTTTGTGATTGTTTTTGAATTTTATATTTTTTTTACTAAGTTGAAAGAAAGCATGATAGACACCTAAGGGGATTTATCTACAGCCTTGGGGGTTGATAATCCTTGGATACATTATACACACAAAGACCACATAGTTCAACTTGGTGTTGACTCAAAGCATAACATGTTTTTTGGGATTTTGATGTTTTTGAATTTGTTTTTATTTTTGTTCTTTTTTGTTGTTTTTTATTTTGATAGTTTTGACTTGATTGGATGTATAAGGATCCAATCCACTACCTGTTTTAGGAATTTTCCACTAGTTCAAGACAAGATTACCTTCCTTAATCAATAATCCATCCATGGTTGGACACAAGTTTTATTATGGGACGAAATGGTTGGATGTTTCAAATAGAACAGATAGATAATGATATGAAAGTCTTATTTAAACATAGCACCTATTTGCTAGGTTTTCACTATGGTACCTATTCTAGAAGCACCACAAAGTGGTTTTCACATAAAGAACATTTTATTCCTCTTTACTATTTTTCTTGCTTTTTTTTTGCTTTCTTAACTTTTTCATTTTTTTGGATGTTTACCCTTTTACCTAGGGTATTATGACATGCTTCAATTATAGAACTTTTTCAGATGGATGTTGATCAGCAGTTTGGATAAAGGTTCTCCTTCAAGAGTATCCAATTAATAAGCTCCAAAGCCATAGCTTGCTGTGATGATGAACAGAGCTAACCAGTTGGGTTCAAACTTACCTTTTCCATCTTGATTCACCTATAAATTCTAATTCTCTTTGAGTACCAAGTCACCAATTTGAACACTCGATACTCTTCATTTCTAACCATTCCTTTTAGTGATATTCATAGTGAGGGGATTTCAACTAAAATAGGTAATACAACTTCATATTTGTAGACCAAGGAAAATGGTGTGGCACTGGTAGGTGTACAGATACTAGTTCAGTAAGCCCATAGGGTTGGGTTTAGTTGTAAATGCTAATCATGGCTAGCGTCATTAACAGTCTTTTTTAGTATTTTCAGGATGATTTTGTTAGATTATTCAAATTGACCATTTCCTTGGGGGTAGTAGGGTGTGGAGAATCTATGTTGGATAGAGAACTTGGAACAAAGCTCTTTGACATCTTTTCTTTTGAATGAGGTCCCATTGTCTGTTATGATGGTTTGGGGAATTCCATATCGACATATTAGTTAATTCAAGATGAACTTGGATATTTGTTTACTAGTGATGTAGGTTAATGTTATTGCTTCTATCCACTTAGTGAAGTATTCAATTGTGGTAGTAATGAAATTATGTCCATTTGAGGAAGCAGGAGATATCTTACCTACCAAGTCTAATCCTCATTGTGAAAAAGTCCATGGTGTTGTGATAGGTCTTAGCTCCTATGTAGGTGTCTGAATGAGGTTACTATGTTGTTGACATTGGTGACATTTTCTGGTGTAGTCAATATATTCTCACTCCATAGAGGGCCAATAGTATCCTATTTTTAGTAACTTTTGTGCTACATTAGGTCTACTAGATTGGGACCCACAAATGCCTTCGTGCACCTCTTGTAGGGTGGTTTGCTTCTTCTATGTCAAGACATTAGAGTAAAGTACCCTCTAACCTTTGACGATATAAGGTGTCTCTTAGGACTGTGAATCGGGAAGTCTTATGGGAAAAGGTTTTCTTTTGGTTGCTTGTTAGATGAGGGGGTATGATACCATGTTGCATATAGTCAAATGTATCATGATGCCATGGTGAATTAGGACCAACAACAACACATACTAGTTCTGATTTTGGGATATCAAATGATGGTATGAGCAGTTGCTCCACAGGGAATTCGTACTTAGAAATGTTCTTTGAGATATCAAGAAGTGAACCTATCGTTGCTAAAGCATCAGTTACTTTGTTGTTGATTTAGGGAACTTGTTCAAATTTGATAGTGACAAAATATTTCTTAAAAATATCCACCATCCTTTTTATCTAGCATCAACTTATCATCCTTTGTTTGGTACTCACCATTTACTTGCCTAATTACTAGTTGAGAGTCTCCATAAACCTATAGTTCTTTAATCCTCCATTCGATGACCATTTTTAGTCCTGTGATTAGGGCTTCATACTCGAAGATGTTATTTGTGATGGGAAGTAAATTCTATAAGCCTTAGGTATACTATCTCCTCGTGGTGTGAGAAATAATATACCCGTTCTTGAGTCATGTTGAGTGTGGGACCCATAAAAATACAAGGTTCACTGGCTTGTCTGTTATGTTAGCAATATGCTTTCATTTGGAAAGTCTGTTATGAGAGTCTAGTGATCTTCCATTGGTGCTTCTGCTATGATCTATCCTTTGATGGCTCTTCTATCTACATACTATATGTAAAACTCACTTAGAATCATCACCCACTTAGTAATATTTCCTATTAGAGCTACTTTTGCTAATAGGTACTTTAGTGGATCTACTTTGGAGATTAGCTTTACTTGTCTATTCAAGATATAGTGTCTCAACTTCTATTCCACAAAGACAACAAAGAGACATACTCTTTCTATGGGTGAATAATTCAATTTGTAGCCCACCAGTGTTCAATTGATGTAGTAGACTTCTCTTTCCTTATTGTTATCATCTAATTGTAATAGGAGAGCTCCTAATGCTACTTGTGTTGTAGACACATAGAGTATCATTGCTTTATTTGGAATAGGGGGAATTAGTACTGAAGGAGTGAGTAGATACTCCTTGAATTGTTTCAATGCTTGATCACATCTACCATCCCACTTGAATGTGATGTCCTTGTGTAGGAGATGGGTGAACGAATGACACTTGTCAGCCAATTGCACGATGAATCACCTAATGGACTATAGTTTCCCTTGTAAACTTCTCATCTTTTCTAATGTATTTGGAGGGGGAATCTCTATTATGGCCTTTACCTTTTCAGGATCTACTTTGATGCCTCTTCTCGATACTATGTACCCTAGCAATTTTCCAGATGTTACCCCAAATACACACTTTTTTCGATTGAGTCTTAAGTTATATTGATCGAAACTATCAAATAGTTTTGCAAGGTTGGTTAGATGGTCTTCTCTTTTGATGTACTTTTCTAGTATGCCATCCACATAATATTCCATAGTTGTATGCAACATATCATGAAATATTGTAGTCATTGCTTGTTGATAGGTTACTCCTACATTGTTTAGACCTAATGGCATGATATTCCAATAGAATGTACCCCATGCACACGTGAATACTATCTTATTTTGATCGTCAAGTGATATCTTTATCTAATTATATCCTAAAAATTTATCCATTAGTGATAACATTTCATGCCTTACTATTAAATCTACAATCATATCAATTCTTGGAAGAGGGAAGTCATCTTTTGGAAAAGCT
Organism: Sequoia sempervirens; assembly: GCA_007258455.2. Lineage (NCBI taxonomy): Eukaryota > Viridiplantae > Streptophyta > Pinopsida > Cupressales > Cupressaceae > Sequoia > Sequoia sempervirens. Next base: position 668,575,160 of record VDFB02000003.1, on the reverse strand, counting down.
TTGTTTAGATCTTGGAAATCTATGAAGATTCTTATGCCCCTAGTGGGATTTGATACTGGTACTAGGTTTGATATCCATTTTGGATAATCAATTGGTCTGACGAAGCCTACATATAGCAATTTATTTAGTTCTACTTTTACCAAAAGTGTTATCTGGGGATGCATCTTATGTAGTTTTTTGCTTGATGGGTTTAGCTCTAGGAAATATGGCAAGCTTTGTTTATATATTGGAAATCTATGAAGATTATTATGCCCCTAGTGGGATTTGATACTGGTACTCAGTTTGATATCCTTTTTCTGGATAATCAATTCGTTTGATGAAGCCTACATATAGCAGTTTCTTCAGTTCGACTTTTACCAAAAGTGTTATCTGGGGATGCATCTTATGTAGTTTTTTCTTGATGGGTTTAGCTCTAGGAAATATGGATAGGTGGTGTATGACCAATGTTCAATCTACCCTTGGAATTTCTTCATATGTCCATGCAAATTTTATCTTCCTTTCATTGATGAACACTAAGAAGTTCACTTTCTATTCATGGTCAAGTGATTTTTTATGGTATGTGATCTTAGGTGTTTCCGTTGTGCCAACATTTGTAGGTTCCACTTCTTCAACTAGGAGTGTCGACTTCTCTTGATATTTGGAAATAGGGAGATTGAATCCTCCATCCTTAGGTGCCTCAGGGAGGTTTTCACCCTTAGATTCATCCTTTATTTTTCTCTTTTTAGGATCAGACAGAGCCACATCGTGGTTTTCCCTAGGGGATCTCGTTTTGATTTTTACATTGTATTTTTCAATTTTGTGACTAGAGAATACAATCTCCCCTCTAAAATATGCTTGTTGTTCGAGTTCCATGACAAACCCTACTTTATGATCTCCTAACGGTATATCAGTTTGAAACCCCATAAACTTTGCAATAGCTTCATCATTTTGGAATTGATCCAAAATAGGTGTATGGTGGTGTTGGTCCCAATCTATTAGCTATGGGTAGAAAAGGGGTAGGTTGTCATCGTTATTTTTAAAGCTTACAAAAGTCTTGGAAATTATCAATATGGCTTTGGAATCATTCTTCCATTGGGTATCTAGGTCATCATTGCTAGAGGTGACAAAGGAAGGAGAATCACATTCATATTCATTAGATTTTGTTTCATAAGTACAATCTTTGAATATAGGTTTGCTAAGTCAGATAGGGAATATACTTATGTTAATGCCTTCAAATAAGTCCTCAATGGGTAAATTTTTGTCCATAAGATGGTAGATATCTGAAGTCTTAATGTCAGTAGAAGGAGCTCCTTTCTTACAAGAGGTATGTCTAGTGTTTGGAGTAACCACATCTATTGAGTCATAGCCTAGTCCCATGTTCTTCTTTCTTTGTTCCACTATAATAGGTCCCCATCTGCCTTTTTTGTGTCACCCAAGGCCACCTTTCCCAATGTATCCCATTTTTTTAGCCATTTGGTACCCTTTACTACTAGGATCAATGAGAAGGTGTTATATCTGTTTTGGCTCTTTTTGTTCTTCCTTATAGATCATTGACGAGAGGTCCTCTTTGAATATTTACTCATCCTTCATATCTCCTCACTTGGTAAAGATTGTGGGTTTGGCTACAATTTTTACTGCTTGAACATGTTTGATCTCTTTAGGCCCTCCATAAACCTTTGGTGTTGGGGGAAGCATTCCAATGGAAAAGGCTTGATTGAAATGATAGTTCTTGTTACCTTTTTCAAGTAATTGAATCTTGGGCTCAGATTTTGGTTTCTCACTTGGTATGGGTTTAGCTAAGGTTGGTGGTAGTGTCAATGGGTCGACATATGAGGAGTGAAATGATATACCATTACTAGGTATGTGTTGTATTTTGTTGTATTTCTCCTCCAATTTTGCATGGTAGTGGAAGGGTTTAGGATCAACATATAATGTAACCTCCTTTCCTTCATGGGGAATTTTAGACACTAGTGGAATGTTGAAGGAACTACTTGTAGTGCATGAATCCATGGGAATCCTAGAAGAAGGTTATATGGTAACTAAATATCTAGTACTTGACATGTCATTTCTATTGTTGTGGATCCTATTTGTATAGGTAGCTTGATTGTCCCTTCTAAATTTCTTTCTAGGTTTTCATAAGCCCTTATAATAATGTCCTTGCCTTTGTTAATTACATCATCAAAATACCTCAACTGTTTAACGAAATTCAAAGTAAAAATGTTTAATCCTACACCATTATCTATCAATAATCTTTTGATCATATATTTGTGGACATTGACCTCTATATAGAGGGCTTGGTTGTTGAACGACTTCTGTGGAAGGTCTTTCTTAGAAAATACTAAATGATGATTGGTCATGATTTTTCCAACCATAGCTTGAAATTGATCAAGATTGAGGTCATTAGGGACTGATTCTTCTAAAGATTTTTCTAGTATTTCTCTATGTGTGGGCGATAATTTCAATAGCTCAAGGATGGAGATCAAAGCGAGAGTCTTCTTCAGTTGTTCCACAATACTATAGTCATTGGATGACTTAGTTATGGGTTTAGGTAGGGCTCCTTGTATTATGACTTTCCCTCAACTAGTAGTTATGTTACATTCAGGGTCCCTACCTTGTATAGTTAACACATTGACCATATTTTCATCCACTTGGGAGAGGGTACCTAAGACAGTGTCACCATAGGTGTAGTTGGCATTGTGATAGTCTTGTTCTTTCCCTTTGTCATTTTTCTTAGCATGGTTAGGAATTGGATTCATGTACATTTGGAGGTCTTTGTTTCTAGGCTGGTGTTCGACATCCACTTCTCCTTTGTCGATTTCTTCTTGTATTATATGTTCAATTCTCATGTAGTTATTTGTCGTATGCCCCTTGATCTTGTGGAACTCACACAAGTCCTCATTTACCATGGTTTCTTAAAACTTGGCTCTTCATATTTTGGATGCTCATTGACTTTGATGAGGCTTTGTTGAACTAATTTTCACATGAACATCTCAAGTGTTTCTCCTAATTGAGTAAATTTCCTCCTTGGTTGGCCATATTGTCTTTGTTTTGCTCCCTGATTTTTTCATTGGTTATCCTATTGATTATTTTTGAGATAGGTGAGTTAATTTTTTTGTATGTTGTTGGGAGCCTAGCTCATTTTTGCAACTTGAGGTTTGTTTTGTGGTACATTGGGATTTTGTATGTTCCATATAGTGCTCGCATCAACTACTCCATCATTTGTTACATTTTTTTCTTGCCCCAAATTTCAAGTTTTTCATTCAAACTAGAAGGGTTGTTTAGTTTAATGACTCCCCTTACTATGAGATCTCTTTCAATATCTAGTCCATTTTCAATAGTCTCTTTGAAGTTAGTAGGGAAAAACATGGTAAATTGGTAATTGATTTCCTCTTGGACATTGGAAACAAAAATATCCACTGGTTCTTTGTCAGGAATAGGCCACTTGCACCTACTAGCTTTATGTCTGCATCTTTGTAGGTAGGATGTAAAGGATTCTCCTTGGATTTGTTTAATCTTGCAAAGGTTAGTGATGGTGACATTCTATTCTATGTTGAACAAGAAGTGATTCACAAACTTATTATTCAACTCATCGAAACTCCTAATGCCTGGTGGTAGATGGGAGAACCATTCCATAGTGTGACTAGTAAGTTCCTGTGTGGAAAAAGTCTCATTAGGTAGGAATCATTGGTTTGCACTTCCATGTAAGCTTCTGAGAAATCTCATGCATGTTCTATTGGATCTGCTTTTCCCTTGTACTTGTCAAACTTTGGTATTTCAAAAAATTTATGGAAAGGAAGCATCATAATAGAGTGATCAAAAGGGAATGGACATATATCCTATAGAGTGTAGGTCTTCTTGTGTTTTCCAATTTGGATATCCAATATATTTTGAATTAGAGCTTGTAGTCGCATGCCTACGTCTATGTTTGGTACATTTATTGTGGACCTTGTTTATAGCAGTCTTGTTGTACCAAAATGTTCGTTTGGTCATAAGTTAGGTATTGTTGAGGTATAGGAACTTGGTAACCATGGTGGGTGGAAGGAGAGTTAAGTCCTTGTTGTATGAAAGGAGGGTTAGATCTTTGTTGATTGTAAGGAGGGTTAAGTCTTTGTTGTATGGAAGGAAGGTTAGGTCCTTGTTGATTGTAAGGAGGGTTAAGTCATTGTATGGAAGGAGGGTTAAGCACTTGTATGGAAAGAGGGTTAGATCCTTGTTGAATGTAAGGAGGATTAATCCCATGTTGATTTTGTTGAAGAGGGGTACCGTGATAGTGTGTTAGTGGTACACCTTGCTGTTGGGATGCATTGTTTTGAAGGTTATCTTGGTAGTGCATTGGTGGTACACCTTGTTGTTGGGATGAATTGTATTGAAGGTTACCCTAATAGTGTATTGGCAGTTCACCTTGTTGTTCGTACTATTGATTGGAAAGGATACCATGTGGTGTACTTTGTTGATGTTGATTGGGAAGGGTACCATGTGGCACACCTTATTGATTGAAAAGGGTACCCTGTGGCACACCTTGTTGATGTTGATTGGGAAAGGTACCATGTTGCACACCTTGTTGGTGTTGATTGGGAAGGGTACCATATGGCACACCTTGTTGATTGGAAAGGTTACCCTATGGAACACCCTGTTGATGTTGTTGATTTGTTTAAAGTTTTCCTAAGTAGTTTGTTTGTGGCACACCTTGTTGCAAATTTTGTTATGAAAATTTCCCATGTTGATTTTGTACATTTTGGGAAGGGTCAATATATGAAGTGTTTTGGGGTATGTATTGAGATGGAACTCCTTGATATTTTTGGGCCACTACTACTTGTTTGATTTGGGTTTATTTCATAAACAAAAGGTTGTCCATCGATGGATCATTGCTTTGTGAGAAGATGGGTGGCATGTTCAAAATTTCCAATGGTTTGGGTATTTCCCTCAAAACTAATTTAACCCCTAAAGGAATGAGGTGAGGATCTTTAAGACTTTCCACATTAAAGTCTATGATTATTTTAGCACCACTTTGTGCTAATTTGAAGAAGCATTTGGATACTTTCTTCGAAGTTTTTCCATTAGTTTAAGCACCTTGGGATTGTTGGAGTGTTGAAAGAATTCTTCCTCATCCAATTCTTCCTTACTATATCCTTCTTCTACGACCATGTCCTCTGGGTTTTGGTTTGAATTATCCATCATTTCTTGTTTTCTATGGATTACCTCCTCCTCACTTGGTAGTTGGTTGATGCTTCTTTGAATGTTGGTTCCTTTCGAGGGGTTATAAGGTCACTTGGTCTATAACCCCATGGGTCACTTTTGTCATTTGTGGTGTTCTCTAGAGGTACACTAGAGATAATTTTGTTGGCTTCCATCTTTTTTCTATGTTGTGATCTCGTAATTGTCATAAACAAGTGCTAAGATTTTGTGGAAGTTTGGTGATTTCTAACTGTGGAAAGAATGCTTTGTTTTTGGGATTTTTTTTGTTTTTGGAGTGTTTTGGGATTTTCTATTTTAAAGAATGGTGTCTATTGCCATGTACAAGGTGGTAATACGAGCCTTCTGGACACAAGATCTGCTTTTCATTCCTCTTTGTCTAGGATGTTAGCTGTGTTTCTCCACTGAGTTGTTGTTTCATTTCTCTCAAATATGAAACTTCTCAAACTACTGATGATGTATGTTCATTTACCCTCAATTCGTGTGAGAGTTGGTTGTATGATAGGTGGTGTAAGAATTGGTAGTTGAATTGGAGAAATTGGACACAAAATGGTCATAAAGTGAATAATGAAAGTGTTGGTGTTTTGATATGGTTTTTGTGATACTCAAGACCCTAAAGTTTGAGTGATGTTTTGGATGACGCTATTTTTGGAACTCAAAATGTTGAAAGAATTGGATCGATATTTCACCTATTTTTCTAGAGGATATATTGCGGGAAATTTACCTAAACTAGCCTTGAGGTTCAAGAAAATGTTGATATCTTAGAAGTTTGAGTGAAGGAATGATCCAAGTTGTTTATTTTGATTTTGAATTCTAAAAGTAGGATGAGGTTTTTTATTTTGCAAATGGATGATGGACTGATGTAAATTATGATGTGTTTTGGGAGTCTAACTATTTTCATTCAATATTTATAACTAGTTTTGGATTAGTCTTCTGACTGGTACCAGGAAATAGAGAAAAAGCAACAGTTTTAGTGCAATAGTGGAAATTTCTATCAAAGCGGCCAGATTTTCGTCGACAAATGCGAAATCAAAAAATCAACTTCGACTAAAAAAATAAAGCTACCTTTGTGTGTAAATTTTCTAACACGTAAATTTGTCCTAGAAAAAGCAGTTATTTTGGTCAAGAGCAACCAGATTTTGGTTGACTGTGACCAAGAAAATTGGTCAAGTGCGGCAACAAAAAGATCAATGGTGGTAATTTTTAGATCAAGTGCATTCATTTTTTTAAAATCGGCAAGTTTCTGATAGTCACTGTCAAAATCCAAAGAGAAAAATTGACATTTTTTTGGTTGACTACAACTAGATTGGGTTAAGTGGAAAAAACAATAGCAATAGTGGTTATTTTGTGCACATTTGTTTTCCAGTTTCTGTGTTGGCAGCAACTTTGGATTTTTTTTAGTTTTGGATGACTTTGTTTGATCTAATTTAAGATTTTGGAAAGTGATAAAATGTAACACAACAATCAAAAACTATTTGACCCTAAATGTCTATTACTTAAGCAATTTTCCTTCCATAAAAGCTCAAAGTTTGTGAAAGTCAAAATACTAATGCTATAGTTTCCAAGGTTTACTTCATTCTTAATGTGACTTGAAATGTGAGCCTAAACATTTGGAAAGCTTCAAAGATATTCTTTTAAGATATCTTTTAGGGAGTGAAAACATAGGGCTCTTTCCAAAGTATTCACACTAAGTTCAAAGGGTTTGATGTTTGATAACCATGTTTAATGCTTGTTTTGATGCATTCATTTTATTCGAACAAATGTTTGATGTCACTATTTGGTGAAGATCCCTTGTATTGTTTATAGAAGATAATTATTCCTAGAATAGGTACACTTTTTGTCAATGGGCCTATCTCATGCCCCGAAGGGGTGATTTTACATGCAAATTTATAGAAGAGTGTAAAGGTATGTTAAGAATGAATTCTTAAGCTCTACAACCCAATGACAAGTCGTACTTGGTAGATAACTTCTCAAAAATAAATTCTAATGCACCACTTTCAAATAACGTTATGGAAAAAATTGGATAGGCCTCTACAAAATGTTTTTTTAATGACAACTAATGAACACCCTAACATATAATTCACTAGTTGGCCACTTAAGGCTCTTTAGTCATTCTATTTCAGGCCTCTAAAGCCTTCTGAATTTAGATTAGGCGCCATGTGTTATATTCACCCTGGATTGAATCTACTATTTCCCAAGTTCGCAATGATTTATTTATCATTGGTAAACATGCTAGAGGGATGCTTCGATGAGTTCTCCATTGCAGGATGCATCTAATTAGCAACGATGCCTCAATCTTAATTGTTTTGACTCATAAATATGAAAAATTCCAAAGTGTTTTTCTTCACCCAAGAATTCCCTAACATGCGAGGGGAGAGGATATGCACTTGACCCGCCACTCACGTAAAACACATAATACAATTCATAACAATTTGACTTTAAACCCAAACTTGAAATGTGTGAAAGATATCAATTCATGTTTTATGTGCACCAATTTCAAATCATTTTGAGACTTCAAGAAGTATCATAATGTACAACCAACATAGATTTGTTCATTTTTAAGCACCAATCTTGAGTGTTTCTAACAATCCTTGTCTTAATTGGTTAACAAAATGAAATCATGTCTTCGTCAAAAAATTTAAAGCATTGGTCAAAAGAAAGCATTTTATTTTAGAGCACCAATAGTGAAGTGTTGTTCTATTCTACAAAATATTTTGAAAATTCTTTATAGAACACCAAAACAAAAGCATGTAAGTTTGCGGGGTTCATTTTATAGCACCAATTGAAGATTTTTCTAAGCTAGAAAGCTTTTGAAAGATTGTTTTTAAGTGCCAATTGAAATATTTTCCTTAGCTAAAAAGCTTTTAAAAGATTCTTTTTAAGCACCAATTGAAAAAATTTCCTAAGCTAGAAAGCTTTTTGAAAGATTATTTTTAAGAACTAATTGAAAGCATGTGATTTGTGGGGTTCATTTTATAGCCACCAATTTTAAAGTTTTCTAATCTAGAAAGCTTCTGAAAAATTTGACTTGGACCATTCACCTTCTTTGCAATAAAGTTGTTAGTTTGTTCTTGGATAAATACATTCCATGCTTCTATAAATCCTTCATAAACAATGTTATCACCGTAAAAACATTCAAACCAACAATCATTAGTGTTAGAAATTGAAAAATGACTTGCAACGTTTAGACAATATGTTAACAAAGCAAGTACGGCCCTGTCATAAGCAACTACGGCCAAAAAAATCAAAAGTGACATATGTTTATCAAGTAGAAGTGGTTGGAAAATGCAAAAGTGACCCTAATTTCATATCAAAAGCATTAAAAATGGCATAAGAGGCTGAAAAACAAGTGACTGTGGCCAAAACAACAAAGTGATTATGTGAATTTCCTGTAGCTTCTACATGAAAATTTTTCAAGTACGTTTCAGGAACCTACAACTATTCAAAACTTACTCAAGGACATGTTAGTGTTAAGGACCATGGTCCCACTAGACATGCTAGAATGTGTAAGAGGTAAATAAATAAGCGTAATAATCAAATATGAATGAACTGGATTAATCTAATTCAAACAAAAATAGAAGATTCATAACCATTACTCATGAAATGAAACTATGAAGAAATGAACTTAAACAATGCAACTAAAAGAGATAACATAAAATGAACTCAAAAATTGTAGTGTTACCATCCCATGTTGAAGTATATTTGCAAAGATGTTGGATCGTTTGTTGTATCAATGTGAAGCCTCCATTTTTGCATAGAAAAAGTTTCAAAGTGTGATGTTGTTGATCAAAGATGTGAGTTGAAGTTCTCATGAAATCAATTATAATCTTAGCATTACTTTTTTTTGTAAAAGATGACAATTCTTTGATCATTTTTTAGGAAGAAGATGATTGTTATATATATTTTGTGTTTCAAAATGAACAATCGAGATCGTGTAGTAGAATATCCTGATCAATGGCTCAAAACCATTGAGAGGAATTAGATGGGAAGAATTAGTGAATTTTGATTTTGTAATCTGTGAGATTGAAGAAATTAATTTGAGTGTTCAGTGGAATTTAGGAAATAGATTGAATAATTTGTGGAATTGAAGAAATCATGTTGATCCTTCAGTGGGATTGAAGAATAGATGAATTAGTTAGCCAATCAGAGTGAGCAATTGGGGGATCGTAATTTTCTCAATCATAAAAGTTGGTGATTGTAATTAATTAATTGATTTAATTAATTAATCTTTTTGAGTTGAGCATGCAAATCATGTTTGACTTTTGCAAAAAAAGTTGTATTTTTTTTCTTTTACCATTTTGAATAGTGTTTGAATAATTTATTTAATTATTCGAGTTTAGGGGAAAGAGATTTAATTAAACTATTAAGCATTAATAATTTAATTGATTTAGAGGAATGTGGTAAATAGTGACATAATTAAATAATTGATGTTATTTAATTAATCAGGAGGAATAAAGTTAGATTAGGACTTTATTAAATAAATAAAATTTATTTAATTAGTCAAAAGTGATGAAAAAGTGAATTCATTAAATAATGTAATATTATTCAATTAATAGAGGAAATTAGGGTTTTGATGCAATTGATGTGAAATGTAGTGATATTAAGTGATAATGATGTCGATGATGAGAAAATATCATTTAGGATGTTCGATTAGTGTTAGGTCATTTTTACATGTCTATAGTATTATTAGCAGGGGTTTTCAAAAAATGATGTCTATAGGTAATAGATAAGGTCCTATTACAAATGAAGGTCCATTTTACCTGGAATGATGTTTTGAATAGAAATCTCCAAATATTGAAATAGAGAGAATGTGAAATTAAGTTTCTTCCTATGATTCATATAGTTTAGCATAGGAAAATTGTAAGATAATATAGACTATTTTGTATTTTCCCTACAAGGTTATGTACCTTATAAGTACATCAACATGGCTTGGGGAGGTCATCCTTTCTAAATCAATTTTGGAGGTAGAAAAATAATTCCCTTTTCAGAGGAACATCTTCATATGTTCAACATTTCTAGGATTTTGTTTTCCATCCATTTACCTTCTTTGTTGAGCCCAATGACATGTACTATAATTTCTTCTAAGATAGTATAGAAGAGGCCATGAGTATATACATCCCAACTCTTCCATGCTTAACAAAATTTATTGTATAATATAGGGCTATGTTTCCAATAAGCTAGTAAGACCTCCCCTTCACATAATGTTCTCCACAACATGATTATTACTAACTAGCTCATAGTATGAAAGTTCAATCCTAAGCATATCCTCTCCCATTGTGGTAAAATTCCACTAGTCCCTATTTGGATAACTATAAACTAAAAATATTTCAAATTATTATAGAAAAGAGTTAGAGATAATTAGTTTGTCTCATCTACTAAGATATTGAGCATTGGAATGATTATTCATATTTTTTTAGTAGGAAATGTGATCCTAGATCCAATTAACTAGGATTATCTCCTTTTCACTTGACTCAACATTGAACATAAATTGACTAGGGTTTGATGATTAGCTTTTTGCTACAATGGAGAGCCAATCCTCTAGTGTTTATGTTTGTTTTCTAGTTGTGAGGATGATAAATTTGATATGTGATTTCACAAGCCTAGTTGACATACAATCTTAGATTTGAAAATGTAATTTACCAGATAAATGAAAATAGAAAGTTACAAAACTCACCTGGATATGATAAATGACAACAGTGAGGATTTTATGACTAAAATTTAAGCTTGAATTGGCTGGTATAGGGCACTCTATGCCCTATATTGGTCTCCTTTTTTGGATCTAAAAGTTCCAAACTAAAATTTGTAATCTACACTCTATTTTACCAGATTGTCTTCTACTAAAACCTCCAGATTTGGCATGCACACATGAAAATAGGGGAAAGGTTGTGTTGTACATTGTCTTTCCTATGTCAAACCCCATGTTAGTATTTCTACCTCAGTGTACAATGATTAATGATGATCAAGAAGGTATGCCCTCAATCGAGTAGAAGCGCAAACAACAATAATTAACTGAAATGATAATGTTACCTTGATGTGAACCTTGATGAAGTGATGTCACATAAATTCACACAAAAGTTGATTGATGGATGCCTTGATTTCTTGATTAACTTACAAAAGGTTAGCTCATAAAACATAATGGATTGTTGAAACTTTCATGTTGGGGATAACTCAATACATCTTCATGATGTGGCATGATAGATCATAAAATCTCCTTGAACATAATTGCTTCCTTCATCTTGATGTCTTGTAATCTATAACTTGATTAATGAAAGTGTTGTAATAATACTGCTAATTTTTCTTTTGACTACTCTTGAATGCTTGATAATGATATTAATTTCTTCCTCACAATTGCTAGGATTAAAATGGTGAAATTACTTTGTATTTATATGTAATTCTTCTAATTTCTTGAAAATCAAATATCAATAAACGACAATTAAAATTATATTACCGACACTAAAATATTTTAACTTGAACCCAAATTAGGTGGTCTAGGGTGTAGTGTTCCCTAGACTAGATCCACTTTTTTGGGGGATTAAAAGTGTTGAGGGAAAAATATTAAATTCATAGTTTTGTTTCCCATTTTTCATTTTCCAAGAATATTTATAAAATGGGTGATTAATGCATAATTAGGTCCAAGAACATAGGGGGAGCTAAATCTAATGTGAAATTGTGAAGGGTGACAATTTTTAATGCTATAATATTCTTCTTTCCCTTTGACTCAATATTGAAATGATTTCTCTTCTACTTGGAAATAACTTATCTCATATGGGATAAATCAAACATCGAGCATGATAAAATATCATTATTTAGCATCATTAATGTATGTTAACCATAACCTTTTCTAAGGCATCAAGTGGAAGGGAAAGAGGCTCTTTCCAATATGCATGATCGTCAATTGTACATCGTAAGTTGACAAGGGAATTAACCACTTGGTTTCCTTCATGGTAAGGATGAATGATATTTATCTTATCAAAAAAATTAAGAAAAATTGTTTCATCCAACAATATATTCTTGATATACCAATGAATCAAGGCTCTTAAATTAAGTATTACCACAATCTAATGTGAGCCCCCTTCTATAATAATATTAGGAATGCCCACATTTATTGTAATAGTTAGGCCTATAAAGGAAATTGAATCCTTGACGATATTGATGGTTTGAATTTTTAAATCCTAGGAGAATCTCTCCATTATGATCTTCAAGGATTACACTAGATCCAAATTTACTTAGGTCCCCTTTAGAATGGCCATCAAATTTTAATTTTATCAAAGTAGATTTGTGTCTATATTATCTAAGGGTACACCATACTTCTATTTTTTAGTCACCCTTCTCTCAATTTTAGAGGGGAACATCTTTGGTTTCTTTATCAAAGAGGGATCCAATATTTCTTGAATAAATCTAATTATTCTTGTAAGAACTATATTCCATGGTTTGCATTTCTCTCTAAATATATTGTTGTTCCTCTCCTTCGATACAACCCAAAAAGGATGGCGGAGAGATTGATTCCAAAGTTCCTTTATGAATGGGAATCTAAAAAGGGGATCTTAGCCATTACCCAAGGGGAAAAAGTCTCTAGCCTAGGCCTAAAGAAGAGCTTGATTAAAATTCTAGCCAAATAGGTAGTCAATAAACAAGTGGTTGATGGATTCCTAAGATTTCTTATAGAAGATCCACATATTGGCATGGAAAAATCCTCTTTGATTTAGATTGTCAATAGTTAGAATCTTAACCTTGACAAGTAGTCAATTAGAAAAAATAATCTTTATGAGATGATCATTGTGATAGATTAATTTATAATTGAAGTTAGAAACATATTGAACCTTGAGAGGTTGAGCTTTATTTAAGAAAATAAACCTCTCTAGGATTAGTAGACCATATTAAAGTATCTATTATAGGATACTCTTATATTTTATATCATTCCAAACAACTAAATCAACAATATCAATTGCATCTTTAGAGATCTACCAATCATGAGTACCTTTATCATTAGATAAATAGTTAGCAATAAGGAAACATTATTTATAAATCATGATACCTCTTATTTGAGCACAAGGGATGAAGTAGGTCAAAGGGGAGACAATAATATAGGATTCCCTTGTTGAGAAATCATCTTAACTTAGATATATTATTCCAAATGGCAGATCTGACTAGAATATGACTCATGTGGATAAAAGAGAGGCTATCTTTATTTTTTAAGTAGTTTTCTGACATGATTATAGTGCATTAAGTGCTACTCATCATGAATTTCTAACCAAATTTGGTGAAGAGGACCCTAATCATATATTTGACCTTCCTCAACCCTAGACCCTTGTGACACTTAGTATAGAAAAATTGATCCCAAGTCACAAGGGATATTCTACCTTTTTCTTCCATCTCAAACTAGAGAAATCTTCTCTACATTTGTCCCACCCTATAAGCCATGTACCTTGGAATTTTAAAAAGAGATAAAAGGTAAATGAGGATAATCTAGAGATGGCTCTCAATGGGAAAGAAAAGGAAAAATAACTTCTCTTATGGGTAATCTAAGATAATCAAGTAAATGAAACAATTAATCATAAACCAACCTATATCAAATTAATTGATAGATTGGCTCATGGATTAGATCAAATAATATCAAGAAAAAAGTATAATCATTCCATAAGAGAAATTAATAAAGAGAGAATACTCAACTCTATGATCAAAGTGTTAGCACATTGTTGTCATTGATGTCAAAAAGGGGATCAGAGGTGAGATGGAACTGATCCTATATGAAGGTTGTGTTGGTATTGATGTCTAAGGTGAGATATGGTTGTTGAAATGTGCAAGAAAATTGAGAGGGGGGGGTGAATCAGTTGTCACCAATCACATTCACAAAACTCAAACAATTATTAACTTCACATCCACTTTAATCTATTATTAAGTATGAGCATGAAGTGAAAATAACAGAAAGCAATATCAACACAAGAAACACCAAATTTATGTGGAAAACCTAATAAGGGAAAAACTATGGTGTGGATTAACTCACAATATAGAGTAGTTGCAAAATCAATTACAAGAGGATCACTGCCAAAGGGCTCACTGCCCAAAATAGGACTCACTTTCTGAATAGGACTCACTGTCTAAAAGGGAGACTCACTGCCTACAGATACATAAAGATAGAAAGAATAATGTTACACAAAGAATACTTTCTCAATGCAATAGAAGATCCACCACAATAACATCCACACATATGCAACCTTGATTAGAGAATTGTAGACACCATCAACTCACTACTTTCAAGAGTTTAACACATTAAAGTTCTTGTTGCCTTAATTCACATTCACACTATCTTCACATCTATCTTGCTTCTCACACTTGTGGCATAAAAAGCTTAACATCTTGACTTTTACTTATACCATCTTCAACCTTAGAAAATTTCTCCAAGGTCAACTACACACTTCAATTTACAAATTCAAATTAGGTCAAAAAATCAACATTCCTACGGTGGAAGAGAATGAGAGTGGACAAAACCAACACTTAACCAAGACCCAAAACAACATATTGGATCAATCACACGCTTCCTTAATTGATACTTATTAGGTTTGCATGATGTGTAAACACCAGGTCGACCAAATGTAATGAAAACACCAATGGAATTTGAAGTATACGCTTCCACAACAAGAAGATAACATGTGGACCAAACAACATGCTTCACCATACACTGGAACACATCTTATATTCCTTCAAATTCATCCACAATGAATGCAACAATGTTCATACACAAAACACTTTCCATCAATCCATCTAGATTGCATAGGCACATAGAGTAACTTTGAAACTAGTCTTCCAGAGCACCAAACCACAAATTTCTTTGAAAGAATATAGGTAACATCAATACAAGCCTTCTTCCAAATCCAAAATACCTAAAAAAAAATAGTGGTAGACTGCAGAGTACAAACATTTATCCTAGTCCATAGACAAATAACTCTACCAGACCAGTTCACACACCGGTGAACACAACTTTCAATCTTCATCAAACCAAAAGATATAATCTAGGATATATCACCCAAGAGTGCACATAAACAACACTTCAGATCTACACAAGCATAGGAGCAATACAAAAGAAATGTGGAGCACCTACCAGAGCACATTCTGAACACACACAATTCTATCTTCACTATTTATTGATTTTCTCAAAAGAACTTGGCAACTCATCATATCAACACACTTGCAACACCATAAAGATAGCTTCATGTACTAACAACATCTCAAAAATATCTCAACTATATGTGTACAACCTGCAATCACTTTTTTTCTTTCTCTATAGCAAACTATATTGTGTTGACATCAATGACAACATTAATGACAACACCACCACAATCATTCATACTTGCAACAATGGTACACTATGGATCTGGTTCTGGAAGATGGGGTGTAAGTTGCAAACGTTGATTAGAATGTTGCATTGTTGTCATGCAAATCTATCATGGTATTCTAGTAAATTCTTTTGGTGTTCAAAAGTAAAATCAAAGGCTAAATTTGACATGGATTTTTTGAGAGCTTCTAAAAAAAGTGCAGTGTAGGTCTAGAGGATGTAAAATACACTCAAAATTGATTTACATCTACACTCTAGTTGATTTAGGGTTTGGATAGATAATCCCTAAGGGTTTAAAATCACATCATTCAAGCAAGATTCTATTTCAGCGATGACTTCTATTTGGTATTTGTAGTTGCTTAAGTCATAACTTAAGCCTATTACACCATGAGGGGAACCATCCCCTTTACCTTGTCTTCCGGTTGGTGTCACTCATAAATATTTTTGAAGATCGGACGGTGCATGTTCAATGTTTACACATCTAATTGCTATCATTAAGGTCCCATTCATTGTGGAAAGTTCTTTGAAGCTAGCTTATAGTTCAATGATGTGCGATGGAGTTTGATCAACGACTACGATAAAAAAGATCTGATAGTTCCCACTAGCCCGTGACACATGTGGTGGTACTCTATCTATACCTTGTAGGGAGCGGGGAATGATGGAGATCAAACAAGGTTTTCATCGAATGATGGATGAAGTTGGTAATGGATCCTAATGATGCAAGTTGAACATGTAGAGACATATCGCTTGGTTGCTTCACATCACTATTGTGAATCGAAGCGATAGGATGGTTCTCACAATGGGCAATGAACAAATGAAGGTGATGTCAAAGGTGGAAAGATAGTTGTTTCCCACTAGCTCACTAAGCTTTTGTGGCCCCATGCTTTCAACCAGTGATATAGTGGGGAATGATGCAAATCGTTTGGAGGTTGATCCAACAGTGATCGCTGAATGCATTCACATTGTAGGAATGACATATGAAGTCATATGAGTTACAAAAATGTTCAATGAATGACAATCAATGGTGTATATTTTAACGATAGATGATCTAATGTTCATTACCAGGGTTACTTGCATCGCGTGATTAAATGTTGGTGACTAAAGAGTTGGAGCGATATGCGATGGTCATGAATGACAAGATCAAGGATGGAGATTTAAAGAACATTTATCTAATGGTCAAGTTTTAAAGATGAATGATTAAATTGGAGTCATAAGATCATTGCACAAAGACAGGTGATCGATGGCCCAAATTTGAACATGAAGATCATAAATGGCTAAGTTAGTGTGAACAAGGGGTTCAACTAATAACCAACACAAAGGTGAAAATTAAATGTTCTACTAGCATCTATAAAAAATGTAATGAATATTTGATGCAAAAAATGGCAACACAAATTGCTACAAAGGTTGGGATCAAGATCAAATTAGATAATCAAAAGGATGCATTAAATGCATATTTGATCCTAGGGTTTGATAGAGAGAGAATGAGGGAAAATTTTGTTGGGAGACTATTGGATGTTGTGGATGTGTCACTAATATGTGGTTGTCATTTATGTCAACACTATTAGCATTTGGTGTATCTATTATTGTGTATGTCGAGGATATTGAGAAAATTATAAGAAAAAGTGTTTTAGGTTCCTAGTGGAACTGTGCAGGTCGTGTAGGCATTTTTTTCTGTACGTAGAAGATTAGCTTATGTGGATTAAATGGTTTATTGTTGAATGTTTCTAGATCATCTACTAGAAGTTTCAAAGGTCCACGTGAAGTTCTATGTGAATTATGGTATGATAGTGTTTTGTTGGTCTTTGTTAGTGCTCCTTAATGAAAATTGTGTGATTTTGGTTATCTCAGTTGTTGAGGATGCTTCTTTGTTGTTTATTGATGTTCTCAGATGTCTCTAGTTCATTCTCTATCTTTGTGGTACATCCACATTACTCAGTGAGCTCGTGGTTGAAGATATTTCTTGTGCATGTTTAGTTTTTCATATTCTTGGTCGACATGTTGATGGTAGCATGTTGTGGATCTTTGAGGTGAAATTAATTAAAGTATTTTTGTGTTGGAGATATTAATTTGGGTCTCCACTATGTTTTGGCCGACCTTGGTGGTTACGCATTAAAAATATTATTTGTAAATCTGGGCTGACATTAAAATTATATTTTATTTTCTTGGTCAACTAAGTTGTGATGGAATCTCCTGTAGCAGATATATAAGAGAAATTGTGTGATCGGTGGAAAGTGTGCTTTGTGTGCTCATATGTGCATATGTACAAATATCATTACTGAGCATAGTGTGAAGATGATTGTGTGAAGTGTGAAGAAGTGTTGAGCTTAATTGGAATTGTAATCAGGCTTGTGAAGAAGCTATTTTCTCAGTTCATACCCTCCATATTTTTAATCCAAAACCTATTGTTGGACAGTGAGTCCTCTTTTGTAATTGAGTAGTGAGCTCTAGGCAGTGTGCCTGAATGCATGTGCATTCCCCTTATTGTTTTCATTATACTTTTAGCAGAGTATAATCTTGTGGATTAACATCCACAATGGTTTTTCCCCTAACAGGGTTTCCACATAAAAAATATTGGTGTTATTTGTCTCTCTAATGTGTTAATTGCTTATGGTTAATTGTTTATTCATTAGATCTAAGATTAAGGATAAATTAAGATAGAAAAATTTTAAACTTCTAAGACAACCGATTCACCCCCCCTCAGTTTTTTGTCCTTGTTTTTCCAACAATTGGTATCAAAGCTTGTTCCTCTGAAGAAGTCTAACAGCTTGAGGTGATCTGAGATGGCAACATTCAAGAAGGACAGTCCTAGATTTGATGGCACCAACTACTCACTATGGAAAGCTAGGATACAATTTCATCTATAGTGCATTGGTGATGCTTATTGGAAGATTGCAAAAGATCAATATACTATTCCTTAGAATGGTCCCTCCACTACTGATGAGATCAAAGATGTTGAAAGTAATACCAGAGATATGGAAGCATTGGTGATCGCTCTAATAGATTCAGAGATGGCTAATGTGATAGGTCTGTAGATAGCTCATGCGATTTGGATGAAGCTGGAAACTTTGTATGAAGGAGATACACAGGTGAAGATGGCTAAGCTACAGAGCTTAAAAGGAAAGTATGAGAATATGAAGAAGGGTGAAGATGAAAATATTACTTCTTTTATGTAGAGAGTAAATGAAATAGTGCTAGGTATTAAATGTGTCAGTGGTTCAGTGATTGAGGATGAAATTGTGGCTAAGATACTCAAATCCTTGCCTCCTTACAAAATGAAGGTTCATGCTATTGAGGAATTTATGTTTGTAAACAAGATGACAAGAGATACACTAATAGGGAAGCTTGCTGCTTTTGAAATAAGTGAATTTGGTGAATCTACACCAAAAAATTAATTTGCATTTAAAGATACTATATTCTAAAGTTACAAGAAAAGATATAGTTTGGGAGAGATCTCTAGAAAGATATCTAAATATGATGAAGAACTGAAGCAGCTCGAAGACCAACAAAGAGAAGTACAAGAACTGGAAGCACTGATTGCAAAGCAAGAAGGAAGAGGAAAAGGTAAGTATGAAGATGCATTTCCTATTAAATTTTTTTCATGTAGTAAGATAGGTAATTTTGCATCAAGATGTCCTAAAAGAGTTCCTAGGTCTAAGCTTAGAAAACCTAGATTCCAAAAGAAATGCTACTTTTCCGAAGAAGCAGTAATTGATGATGAGGCTGATAAAGATAATGGAAATGAAGATGAATGGGATTTCATTGCTACCATTGAAAATAACCTTGTTCCTACTGAATCTACTAAAGATAAGAAATCTCTTACAACCCAAGTTGAGGAGAAAGATGAGTGGGTCATTGATAGTGGATGCTCACATCATATGACCAGTGATAAAAGCAAGTTTGTGAGTCTAGAGAAGTACGATGGTGGGGTTGCAAGATTTGGAGATAACAATGCTTTTTTATTCATGGAAGAGGTTCTATTAGCCTTGGTGGTGAGGAAAAGACTGATGATGTTCTCTATGTTGAAGGCCTAAAGCATAACTTGTTAAGTGTTGGACAGATGGTACACAAGGGATATGATCTATAGTTCAAGAATGAAAAATGCAAGATTCATGGGAGTTCCAGAAACATGATTGCTACTGGTGTACAAACTAAAGGTAATATTTTTCACTTGAATACTGCTAGTGGAAGTTGCTTAATTTATCAAATAGATGAAAGTTGGTTGTGGCATAGAAGGTTGTGTCATGTAAACTTTGACAACATTATCAAAATAATTTCTACTCAAGCAGTAAGAGATCTACCTAGGTTAGTGAAGCCTACTAATGTAATCTGCCAATAATGTCAAATGGGTAAAAAAACTAGAGTCTCCTTCCGGATTTCATTCAAATAATGTACTGGAACTACTACATATTGATCTTTGTGGTCCCTCTAGAGTAGAAAGGTATTTTATGTTGGTCATTGATGATTACTCTAGAATGATTTGGGTTTCCTTTTTAAGAGAAAAGTGTGAAGCATTGGAAAAGTTCAAAAGTTTCAAGGCCATGGTAGAAAATGAAAAAGGTTTGAAAATCAAATGCCTGAGATCTGACAGAGGTTTCAAAAGAGTTCAATTCTTATTGTGAAGAACATGGAATTAAAAGATAGTTATCTGCTCCTCGAACCCCTCAACAAAATGGAGTTGCAGAAAGAAAGAATAGAAAATTTTTGGATGTTGCCAGAACAATGATGATGGAAGGGAATGTGTCTCAGATGTACTGGAGTGAAGTGGTAAGCACTGTTGTATATACTTTGAATCCGGTAATTGTGAATGGTAATTCTGGTAAGACCCCTTATGAACTATGGTTTGGTTACAAGCCTACTGTTAAGTATTACAAGATCTTTGGACACAAATATTATATCTAGAGATATGATGATATAGGAAAGTTTGATGGTAGAAGTGATGAAGGGATATTCCTAGGTTACTCCACAAAGACCAAGGCATACCGATGCTATAACAAGAGATTGAGAAAGATTGTTGAGAGTGAAAATGTCAGAGTTGATGACTCTGTCAAATCATCCAAACGATGCAGCTATGA
Organism: Sequoia sempervirens; assembly: GCA_007258455.2. Classification (NCBI taxonomy): domain Eukaryota; kingdom Viridiplantae; phylum Streptophyta; class Pinopsida; order Cupressales; family Cupressaceae; genus Sequoia; species Sequoia sempervirens. The sequence goes on along the minus strand of VDFB02000003.1, from coordinate 668,554,583 downwards.
TTTAGATGAAGACAACACAAATCAAGGGAAGAACACTCAAAAACCGAATCTTCTTTAGATTATTCCATATGTTCTGGTGAAGCAACCACAAGTTCTAGCAAATCAAGTTAGTTAGGAAGCACAGACAAGTGCTAGTGTAGAAGAAAGTCCCAAGACTCCAAGGTATGTAAAGTTGAATCACTCTGAAAGTCAAATCATAGGAGATAAGAGGAAAGGAGTGAAAACTAGAAGAAAAATTGCAGAAGAATACTATTTGATTTCCAAGATTGAACCTAAGAGTGTCACTGAAGCCTATCAAGATGAACACTGGCTGGAAGCCATGAAAGAAGAACTGACACAGATTGAAAAGAATGACACATGGACATTGGTTCCTAGGCCCAAAGACAAGAATGTGATTGGTACTAAGTGGGTATTCAAAAACAAGCTAAATGAGGAAGGCGAAGTAGTCCGGAATAAGGAAAGACTAGTATGTAAAGGGTACTCCGGAAGGTATTTATTTTGAAGAAACCTTTGCCCCTGTTGCTAGAATTGAAGCAGTAAGATTATTTCTTGCTTATGTTGCTTATAAAAACTATAAAGTCTATCAAATGGATGTAAAGTCTGCATTTCTAAATGGGGAACTAGAAGAAGAAGTGTACATTGAACAACCAGATGGATTTAAGCTAACAAATAAGGAAGATATGGTTTGCAGATTCAAGAAAGCTCCGTATGGACTCAAACAAGCCCCCAGAGCCTAGTATGCTAGATCAAACAATTATCTACTGAAGCTTGGATTCACTAAAGGTACTATTAATAGTAACTTATACTTCAAATTAGATCATGATAAGGAGTTAATCATAGAAGTCTTTGTTGATGACATCATTTTTTGTGGAAATGATAATCTATGCATGAAGTTTGTTGATGAGATGAAGAGTGAATTTGAGATGAGCATGATTGGTGAAATGAAGTTCTTTTTGGGATTGCAAATTACAAAGTTGGACCAAGGGATTTTCATATCTCAGTCCAAATATGTGAGAGAACTATTGAAGAAGTTTGGAATGGAAGACTCTAAACCTGTTGGTACTCCCATGGTAACCAGATGTAAGTTGAGTCAGAATGATGACTCTCTTAAGGAAAATCAAACCAAATATAGATCAATGATTGGCGGATTGCTCTACTTGACTCAGACTAGACCGGATATTATGAATGTTGTGTGTATGGTCGCTAGATTTCAAGCTGATCCAAAAGAATCACATGCGATTATTGTCAAAAGAATCTTTAGATATCTAAAAGGAACAATTGACTTTGGACTTTGGTATCCAAAGGATGATGATCTCACTTTGTGTGCATACACTGATGCGGATTTCCCTAGTGATGTAGATGACAGGAAAAGTACTAGTGGTGGTTCTTTCTTTCTAGGGAAGAAGTTGGTGTCCTGGTTAAGCAAAAAATAGAATTCCATTTCTCTATCCACTGCTGAAGTAGAATATATTGTTGCTACAAATAACTGTACTCAAGTGATATGGATGAAACAAATGGTGAAAGATATTAGGGTAATATATGAAGAGCCTATTTCCATATATTGTGACAATTCAAGTGCAATAAATATATCAAGGAATCTGGTACTACACTCTAAGACAAAACATATATCAATCAATTTTCACTTTCTGAGGGAAAAAGTAAATGAAAAAGAAGTCAGATTGGAGTATGTGCCTACCAAAGAACAAATTGTAGAAATATTTACTAAGCCATTGCTGAAAGAAACTTTTGAGTATCTTAGAGGAATGCTAGGGGTAATTATCCCTCTTGATAAGAACTAAATGATGCATTTTCTTGCATCATTCTGTGAGCCCCATTGCTATATTATGATCCAAATTGATGTTTTTGAGGCTGCTACTCAGGGGGAGTAGTCAAATGTCTAGATATGTGGTTCAGAGCATATGGAAAGGTCGTGGTTACATTTTCCATTGATGTCAAAGGGGGAGAAGAGTAATAAGAAAAATATCTTAGGGGGAGAAGAGCAACATGACAAATCCTTTCATAAATAAAGTGCAGAAGAAGTCTGCATGTTGGGTTGATGGTATTTTTCACATTATGTGCTGCCATCAATGCCAAAGGGGAAGATTTTTAGGATATTGTTGGATGCTATGGATGTTTTTCTGATATTTGGTTGTCATTGATTTCAACAGTACTAGCATTTGGTGTATCTATTGTTGTGTATGTCAAGGATATTGAGAAAATTAGAAGAAAAATTGTTTCAAGTTCCTAGTGGAACTGTGCAGGTCATGAAGGCCTTCTGTTTTGATAGTAAAATATTATCTAATGTGGATTAAAGGGTTTGTTTTTTAATGTTTCTAGATCATCTACCAGAAGTTTCAGAGGTTTGCGTGAAATTCTGTGTGAATTATGGTTTGACAGTGTTTTGTTGGTCTCTTTTAGTGTTCCTGAATGAAGATTGTGTGATTCTGGTTATCTCACTTGTTGTGGATGCTTCTCTATTGTTTCTTGGTGTTCTTAGATGTCTCTAGTTCATTCTTTATCTTTGTGGGACATCCACATTACTCGGTGAGCTCGTGGTTGAAGATCTTTCTTGCGCATGTTTAGTTTTTCATGTTCTTGGCTGACATGTTGATGGTAGCATGTTGTGGATCTTCGAGGTGAAATTAATTAAAGTATTTTTTTGTTGGAGATATTAATTTGGGTCTCCACTATGTTGTGGCTGACCTTGGTGGTTACGCATTAAAAATATTATTTGTAAATTTGGGTCGACATTGCAATCATATTTTATTTTCTTGGCCGACTAAGTTGTGATGGAATCTCCTGTAGGAGATATATAAGAGTGATTGTGTGATCAGTGGAAAGTGTGCTTCGTGTGCTCCTATGTGCGTATGTGCAAATATCATTACTGAGCAGAGTGTGAAGATGATTGTGCGAAGTGTGAAGAAGTGTTGAGCTTAATTGGAACTATAATTAGGCTTGTGAAGGAGCTATTTTCTCAGTTCATACCCTCTAGATTTTTAATCCAAACCCTATTGTTGGATAGTGAGTCCTCTTTTTTAATTGAGTAGTGTTCTTGAATGCATGTGCATTCCCCTTATTGTTTTCATTATACTTTTAGTAGAGTATAATATTGTGGACTAACATCCACCATGGTTTTTCCCCTAACAAGGTTTCCATGTAAAAAATATCGGTGTTATTTGTCTCTCTGATGTGTTAATTGCTTATGGTTAATTGTTCATTCATCAGATCTGAGATTAAGGATAAGTTAAGTTAGAAAAAGTTTAAACTTCTGAGACAACTGATTCACCCCCCCCTCCTCAGTTGTTTGTCCTTGTTTTTCCAACAAATTATTTGCACCAAAATTTAATGTTGTGTGGCTCAATGCAAGATTATGGTAGTAATCAAGATATATTCTAACCCTAACTAAAGATATATAGGTGGTAGAGAGTCTTGGGGAAATCACCAATGGTCAACAACTACAAAAAATAGAAGATCAATTAATTGGCAGTTGTTGTATCTGTGTGAGCAGAGAGAAGAGTGATTACACACAACAGAAGGTATTCTGGGCTCCTATGGTAGACAAAGAATACACTGAAATGAAATAGTGTGAGTTGTAGAAGGTGTGTGAGGATGCATTAAGAAGGATAGAGAATGCACTAATAGAAAAGGAGAAGAACAGAGTAGAACATATGGGTGCAGAGCAAAGAAGTGAGTTGTTGTGGTAGTAGCAAATAGGTGAGCAACTGCAAAGTAAGTTGCAACATTGATTTGAATTCTCTGTGAAAAAATTGTGATAGTCCTTTATGTTGTATGTCTAATTGGTTGGTGCCATCAGATAACTGAGTTGGTGCTTAGAATAGGGGATTGTTGTCTCCTTAGGGTTGGTTCCCTTAAAAGTTGTAACAAAAGGTTTTTCTATGAGGTTGGATTAGGATAGTAGCTCCTAGCAGCATTTTCTCATAGTGGTTTTTTCCAACTTGGGTTTTCCATGTATACCTTGTGTTATGAGTTTTTGTTTGTGTGCTAGTTTAGATTTTTTTATTTCATGTTTCAATGTACACACTAAGTGTTTAATAGTCAATCTGCTCTAAAGGTTAAAGGGTTAAAATTTTAATATCTATTGATTCACCCCGCCTCTTAGTAGATTGTTGTGTAAAAATAATTGGTATCAGATCCCTAGTTTCCCTAGGAGAATCTTAATAAGCTTGGCTAGATCCTTGGTTTTGTGAACACAATGACTAGTTAAGAAAGTTCTTCCACAAACAAGCCACCATGGTTCAATGGAACAAATTATACCTTTTGGAGATCATTAATTAAGGAATATTTAGGATCTTTAGGGTTTGATGTGTGGATGTCTATTGTGAATGTATACACACCATAGGCCACACCTCCTATTGATGCCATGGGTAAAAGGGATTATGAGAACAATGAAAAAAATGGTTTTCCATTATGAATAGTTTGTCTAGATCCGTGCATAGCAAGGTTATGTATTGTAAGATGACACATGATGTGTGGGATACATTGAAAAATATCTATGAAGGAGATGAAAAGGTAAAATCGGCAAGGCTTCATGTACTAAGAGCTAGATTTGAAGGCCTAAAGATGACAAAAGAAGAGAAGATTGCATACTATCTTCTAAGAGTTAATGCTATAGTGAACTCCATTGAAGTATATGGAGAATATGTAAATGAATATGTCATTGTACCTAAAGTTCTAAGGTTAATGACAAATAAATATGATCCTAAGACCTCTACAATAGAGGAAGGAAGAGAAACATACAAACTTACTCTTAATGAGTTGCATGGTATATTCACTGCATATGAAATGAGGATGGGAGATGTTGAACCTTCTAGGAAGGAAGATTCCTTCAAGATTTCCAAAAAAGTGAAGGATAAACCACCTAAGAAAGAAAAATATGAAACAACCACATCTGGACATGATGAGACTGATGAAGAAGAGGCAAACTTCATCAAAATACTTAGAAGAGGATCTAGAAAGTACAAAGGTAAGTTGCCCTTTAAATGCTTTGAATGTGGTAAAGTAGGTCATTTTTCTACTAAATGTCCCTACAATAAGAAAGTTAAAACTAAGCATGAGGAAGATGATAGAACAAAGAAACCCTACTACCCTATGAGAAGGGGATTTCAAAAGAAGAAGAAAATTATATACATCCAAGAGGACAATGATGTCTCAAATACTTGTAATAGATCAAATGATGAGCAAGATTGTGCCTTTATTTTAAAAGAAAATGAATTCCTTTTCATGGAAAAAGAATCTGAGGAACAAAAGGTTGGAAATGTTGAAGATATTGATGAAGAAGGTGAAGAAGAAGGAGAGGTTACACTAGAAGGAGAACTCATTTGTGCTCTAGATGAGATTGAGAAGTTGAAAAAGGAGAACAAGCAATAGAAGAAACTTGCACAAAAAGAATCAGTCAAACTAAGCAAGGGTCTAGAAGAATCTACCTAGAATGTAGTAAATTTTAAGTTGCATCTAGAGGAATCCAAATGGGTAGAAGATGTAATTAAGTCCAAGCTGCAATCTGAGGTTGATAGATGTATGAAGCTTGAGGAAGAGATTCTTGCTCTAAGAAAAGATTTAGAAACTAGGTAAAAGAGCGAATAGAGAAAGGACTCAGGCTGAAAAGTGAATCATATATTTTGGATGAGCTATTAAGCACAAAAAAGCCCTCAAAGAAAGAGAAATCAAGTCCAGGGCTTGAGAAAGGTAAGATTACCTTCATATAAACTTCTACAAAATTATATGAAAGATTTAGAGCAGGAGAAAAGTCTCATTCAGTTGATGAAGAAGATTGAAAAGGGAGTATATCTACTAAAAAATCTATAGAGGTAGAGAAAACTAAAGAAGAAAAGAAGCTTGCAGTAGACAAGAAGAATAACCAATCAACTCTTGATCATCAAAAGAGAAGGAAAATTTCTAGAAGGATTGATTTTGATGGATTCACTAGGGTGAAAGACACAAGAAAGTAGATTCATAAAAGACCACCTCATCTGACACAAAATGTTATGACCAGGTATTCTTCATACTTTTATGGATATTTTTATACATGTAATCAATTTGGTCATAGGCTATACAATGTAAAGTCATTCCTAAGAGGAGTACAAACTTTGTAAGCAAGAATCCATTTTCTCCTTTAGTGGATATGAATGTAGATTGCTATAATTGTAACAACTTTGGTCATATAGCTAAAAATCGTAGAACATTGTTTACAAGACCAAATGTTAAGAATGGGAAAATGAAAGATCCACCTCCTAGAGTAAAAAAAGAATTTGAAACTATGGAGGAAAAGATAGAAAAGAAAGATAAGAAGGTGTGGAAAGAAAAAGTAGAAAGCTCCACAAAATAAATGATTGCATAAACAACACTACATGCCAAGAAGAAAAATCTATGGGTGATAGATAGTGGCTTCTCCAAGCACATGACTGGAGATAAGAGTAAACTCATCAAACTCAAGAAATGTAATGGAGGATCTGTGAGTTTGGGTGATGACATGGCTCAAGATATGTGGAAAGAGTATACTAAGACTAGATGGTAAAAATACCATAAAGGATGTCTTTAAAAATACCACAAAGGATGTCTTATATGTTGAAGGATTGAAGCACAATCTGCTAAGTGTGAGTTAGATGTGTGAAAATGGATATAAAGTCACATTTGATTCAAAAGGTTGCAAAATTAGAAATAATGGAAAGATATTTGCACAAGGATTGAGAAATGACAACAATCTATATAATCTTTCTGAAGTAAAGGGTCAAAGCTATTTGATAGGAGAAGATGATGAAAGCTGGTTATGGTATAGAATATTAGATCACATAAACTTTGATAATCTAGTGAAAGTAAGTTCAAGAGGTGTAGTAAGACACATGCCCAAAATAACCAAGCCTACAAATGTCATATGCAAAAAAAGTCAAGAAGGAAAGCAAACAAAGGCTAGTTTCCCAACTAAAGAATATTCAACCACTAAGCATTTACAATTGGTTCATACTAATTTGTGTGGACCTACCGGAACAAAGGGACTAAAAGGAGAAAGGTAGCTCATGTTGCTAGTTGATGACTACACAAGAATGAATTTGGTAACATTTCTAAGCGATAAGTCCCAAGCGTTTGAGAGATTCAAGATATTCAAAAAAATGGTTGAAAAATAATTAGGAGGAAGAATTAAATGTTTGAGATCAGACAGAGGAGGAGAATTTACTTCAAGTGAATTTGTTGAATACTGTGAGGTACATGGAATTAAGAGATGGTATTTCGCACCTAGAACTCCACAACAGAATGGAGTTGTTGAGAGAAAGAATAGAGTTGTCAAGGACATGGCGAGAACAATGTTAAATTAGGCTAGATTAGCTGATATGTTTTCGAGAGAAGTTGTTCACACTATAATATATATTTTGAATAGAGTCCAAATTAGAGAACATAGTGATAGCAACCCTTATGAATTGTGGTATGGTAGGCCTACTTATGTTAAACACTTTAAAGTGTTTGGAAGCAAATGCTACATCAAGAGAGAAGATGAAATTCTAGGAAGATTTGAATCAAGAAGTGATGAAGAAATATTTCTTGGATATTCCACCCAAAGCAAAGCCTATAAATGTTATAAAAAAAGACTATACAACATTGTGGAAAGCATCAATGTCAAGATTGATGAAAGCATAAATCGTATCAAGTCCGATCAAAATGAGTTTGAGGATGATTTAGATTATGAAGACAATGTGGCAAATAATGAAGAAGAATCTAAAGAAGAAATTGAGATGTCACTTGCAAAATATGTGCAAAAAATCATCTTGCAAATTAGATAATTGGTGACAAAAATGGAGTTCAGACTAGGAGAAGACTTGCAAAGAATAAGGAACAAGTTAATTTTTCTCTCCTATCTCAAATTGAACCAAATATTTTCAATGAAGCTAGCAAGGATGAGAGCTAGATAGAGGCCATGGATGAGGAACTAAATTAGATTGAAAAGAATTATAAAATATGGGAGTTGGTTCCTAGACCACCAAGCAAAAATGTAATTGGCACTAAATGGGTGTTTAGAAAAAAATTGAATGAAGATGGAGTTGTAGTAATAAATAAAGAAAGATTAGTGTGCAAGGGGTATGCACAAGTTGAAGGCGTTGATTTTGAAGAAACATTTGCACCTGTGGCAAGAATAGAAGCAATTAGAATGTTTCTTACATTTTTCAGTACATAAAGGAATTAAAGTGTATCAAATGGATGTTAAATATGCATTCCTTAATGGGAACCTAGAAGAGGAAGTCTACATAGAACAACCAGAATGATTTTAGCTATCAGAACATGATGATTATGTGTCTAGATTAAAGAAAGCATTATATGGTCTTAAGCAAGCACCTAGAGCATGGTATTCTAGATTAGACTAGTACCTACAACAACAAGGATTTAAAAAGGGATGTGCAAACAATAATTTATTTTTTAAATCAGAAGGTGAGCACATGCTTATTGTTGTTGTTTATGTGGATGACATCATTTTTGGAGGTAGCAATGATAAGTTGTGTAAAATATTTGCTACACATATGCAAGATGAATTTGAGATGTCAATATTAGGGGAGTTGTCATTTTTCCTTGGCCTACAAATTGTACAAATTGAGAATGGCATATTTATATCTCAAACCAAATATGCTAAGGAAATTCTTAAGAAGTTTGGTATGGAGGATAGTAGACTAGTTATTACCCCCATCATAACTTGCTATAAGATAAACAAATCATATGAATCACTAGATGCAAATCAAACCATGTATAGGTCAATGATTGGTAGCTTGTTGTACTTAACTACATCAAGACCAAAATTTTTGCAAGTAGTATGTTTAGTTGCAAGGTTTCAGGCTACACCAAAAGAGTCTCATGTCAACGTAGTGAAAATAATTTTCAGATATATCAAAAGCGTTCTTAATTATGGGTTGTGGTATCCCAAGTGCAAGGATTTTTCTTTGATAACATACACATATGTTGATTGGGTAGGAAGTGTAGATGACGTGAAAAGAACAACTAGAGGAGCATTCTTCTTGGGAAAAAAATTGGTTTCCTGGATAAGAAAGAAGCAAGAATTAGTTACTCTATCCACAACAGAAGCATAATATGTAGCAGTAGCAACATGTTGTGCTCAAGTCTTATGGATGAAGCAACCACTTAAGGACATCAAGGTAGAGTACAAAGAACCTATCTCAATTCTTTGTGATAATGCAAGTGTTATAAACATATCAAATAATCTTGTGATGCACTCAAGAAAAAATGACATATCCATCAATTATCACTTCATCAGATAGAAGATTGTAGACAAGGAGGTCAGCATGGAATATGTCCCAAAAAAAGAACAAGTGGTTGACATTTTCACCAAGCCTCTTCCTAAAGAACAATTTGAATATCTGAGGCAGAAACTAGGAGTGATTGCTCCCACAACATATCACTAAATATCAGTGATAGGGAAGTAATCTAGGGCGAGCTTCATTTGTATCTTACTTATCCCTGGTAATGGAGAACAAGATCAAGTCAGGTAAACTAGTGATTGCTCCCACAACATATCACTAAATATCAATGATAGGTAAGTAATCTAGGGCGAGCTTCATTTGTATCTTACTTATCCCTGGTAATGGAGAACAAGATCAAGTCAGGTAAACTAGTTTTACAAAATTCTAACGACTTGATGGTTGCATATTCAAGGATTCCCACTTTCTCTTTAAAGGGAGGGTATGTTTTCAGTGGGAGTCTGCCCTTTACCATTGATTTCAAAGGGGGGGAATGTGAGAAAATGCTCAAAATAGGAGCATGGTGAGCAAATAAGAGATGCATGTCAAAGGGGGAGTGAATTTTTGTGTAAATGGTTAAACTGGTACAAAGCCTTAATGTTACATGCTACAATTGGTATCAGAGCATTTAGTTAATTATGAGCATTTAGTTTTTCCATCAATGACAAAGTGGGAGATTTTAAGCATATTATTGTCATTAATGTCAAAAATGGGATCAAAGGTGAGATGGATTTGATCTTGTATGAAGGGTGGGTATGTGTAGGATCATCATGGAAAAAATAGGCCCTTAAGTGGTAAAAAAAATAAAAAATCAGAGTTTAGAAACTTGACGTAAAAATTTGAATAAGTTATCTATATTATTTCAAAAATATGTAAGAATAGAATCTGTAGCAAATTGAATGTATTTTCTAAACTACTAGGTTTATTTTTATTTTTAAATCTATTTAAGTGAAAATTTGAAATTTCAATGCAAGAGTAATTTTAAATTTTAGGGAAAAAATAAGAAGTAGGTGTCCTGTTGACCACCCTAACCACATAAAGTGATAATACTTTTTATAAGATTTTATATATAAGTAGAGGAATCGTCCCAAGCAGGATGTATATTTTTGTAATTTTTTTCCAAGTAAATAATTAATTATGAATTTTTATTACAACTTTTAAAAAATATAAAACCCATATGTCCTAACCACCTTAACTTGGTCAAAATTTCATGATTTTTTTTAATCCTATAGTATGCAAAGCATAGAATGTGACACATGTTCCAGATTCAAAAAATGTGATACCGTTTGAAAGCTATAGATTTTTTTCAATCAGCCTATCAATCAAGACTTTATTTGTAATTCAAATAGAAAATGAATAATAATTATTTATTAAATTAAAAGTACATCATAATTTATATTGGTGGAAAGCTGAGAATCTCCTTTAAAAACCCTTTTCATTTCATCAATTTTGGGTAAAAAAAAGTCATCAGCCACATACCCATCATATCACTACTTTTTGGCCCATCATGATCTTGCACATACCTAGGTGTGTTGGCATTGATGTCAAAATGTTGGCATTGATGTCTAAGGTGAGATATGGTATTCTATGGATTTGGTTCTGAAAGATGGAGTGTAAGTTGCAAAAGCTACTTAGGATGTTGCATTGTTGTCATGCAACTCTTTCATGGTATTCTAGTGAATTCTTTTGGTGTTCAAAAGTAAAATCAAAGGCTAGATTTGACATGGGTTTCTTGAGAGCTTCTTAGAAAAGTGCAGTGCAGGTCCATAGGATGTATAATGTGCTCAAAATTGATTTATGTGTGCTCTCTGGTTGATTTAGGGTTTGGATAGATAAACCCTAAGGGTTTATAGTCATAGCATTCAAGCAAGATTCTATTTTGGTGGACTTGTATTTGGTTGTTGCCAGTTTCTTAAGTCATAACTTAATCCTATTACACCATGAGGGGAACTGGCTCCTTTACATCGTCTTCCAATTAGTGTCACTCATATCTTTTCGAAGATAGGACGGTGTGCGCTCAATGTTTACACATCCAATAGCTATCGTTAAGGTCCCATGCATTGCAGGAAGTTCTTTGAAGCTAACTTATAGTTCAGTGATGTGCGATAGAGTTTGATCAATGACTGCAATAAAAAAAGATCCAACAATGCTCGCTAGCCCACGACACCTATGGTGGGACCTTGTCTATACCTCGTGGGGGAGCATGGAATAGGGGAGATCAAATAGGGTTTTCATTAGATGGTGCACAAATTTGGTAGTGGGTCCTAATGATGTAATCCAAACACGTGGCGACATATCGCTTGGTTACTTCACATCACTATTGTGAAGCGAAGCGATAGGATGGTTCTCACGATGGGTGATGAATAGATGAAGGTGACATCAAAGGTGGACAGATGACTATTTCCCGCTAGCTCGCTAATATTTTATGGGCCCATGCTATTAGCTGACAATATAGTAGGGAATGGTGTAGATTGTTTGGAGGTTAATCTGATGGTGATCGTTGAATGTATTCACATTGTGAGAATGACATATGAAGTCATATGAGTTATAGTGATTCCTAATGAATGAGGATCAACAATACAGATTTGAATGATGGATGATCTAATGATCATCACCAAGGTTACTTGCATTACGTACTGATTAAATGTTAGTGACTAAAGATTTGGAGCGATACGCGATGGTCATGCATGGCAAGATCGATGATGGAGATTTAAAGATTGTTTATCTGATGGTCAGGTTTTAAAGATGAACAATTAAATTGGAGTCATAAGATCGTGGAATGAAAATAGGTGATCGACAACCCAAATTTGAACATGAAGATCACAAACAACTAAGTCAGTGTGAACAAGGGGTTCAACTGATAACCAACACATAGGTGAAAATTAAATGCTCTACCTGCATCTACGACAAATGTAATGAAGATTTGATGTACAAAAAAACAACACATTAATGCTACAGAGGTTGGGATCGAGATCAAATTAGATAATCAAAAGGATACATTAAAGGCATATTCGATCTTAGGGTTTGATAGAGAGAGGAGGGAAAGTTCTCTGCACCAAAATTTAATGTTGTGCAACTCAATGTAGGAGTATGGCAATAAAGAAGATATCTTTGAACCCTAAATGAAGATCTGCAGGTGGTAGAGAATCCTGAGGAAATCACCAAAGGTCAACAACTACACAAAATAGAAGATCAGTTCATTGACAGTTGTTGTATCTGTGTGAGTAGAGAGAAGAAGAGTGATTACACATAACAAAAGGTATTCTAGGCTCCTAAGGTGAACAAAGAATACAATGAAAAGAAAAGTGTGAGGATGCATTGAGATGGACATAGAATGCACTAATAGAAAATGAGAAGAATAAAGCATAGTAGAGGGGTGCAGAGCAAAGAAGTGAGTCATTGTGGTAGCAACATAAAGTTGAGCAGTTGCAGAGTAAGTTGTAACATTAATTTGAGTTCTTTATGAACAACTTGTGATAGTCTTATATGTTGTATGTCTGATTGGTTGGTGCCATCAGATAAATGAGTTGGTCGTTAGAATAGGGGATTTTTGTCTCCTTAGGGTTGGTGCCCTTAAAATTTCTAAAAAAAGTTTTCTTTGTGAGACTGGATTAGGACAATAGCTCCTAGCAACATTTTCTCACCGTGATTTTTCCCATCTTGGGTTTTCCACATATATCTTGTGTTATGATTTGCTATTCGTGTGCTAGTTTAGATTTTTGTATTTCATGTTTCAATCTGCACACTAAGTGTTTAAGAGTCAATCTGCTCTAAAGGTTAAAGGGTTAAAATTTTAATATTTACTAATTCACCCCCCCTCTCAGTAGATTGATGTGTTCCAACACAAAGCTCATATGAGGTTTATGACAATAGTGAAATTGATGTGCCTTGGAATTTGGGAATGTGCTAGATAGTTGTGTGTATGGATGAGGGTGAAAACATTCTTACATATTCTATCTTGGGTCACCTTCACAGTTTTGGATCTAGTTTGTGTTTATGAAATCACTCTATGCCTATGAACTCTACTTGTGATGTTCATTAGATTCTACCTCAATTCTCTTAAATATAGACTACTAGATGATATTTTCTATCACACACTTAGGTTTTTAATCAAGCTAGTAGTGTCTAAAATGCCTTGATATAATGCAAGATTTAAACATGCACATGAATTCTATAATGATTTTTGTGTAGTTCATATGTGTTAGGATGAGCATGATCAAATATGCTAGATTTCGCACTTGATTTTAGATATTTAGTGTAAATGCAAATGATTATTCTCATGATAACTAATGTTAAGTAACAATGGATGGATTATCTTTGAAGATGAGAATGAACAAAATAATATATTTTTTTGTACATAAGCATAACATCAACTTACAAATATTTGCACAAACTTAGCTTGGGACCAAAGTGTAAGCTAGGGCTAGTCAGTGAAGTTTTAGATTTTGATTTTGCATTCATAATGATGAAACTTGTGGCTACAAGGATGACCTCACACTTACAAACATGAGTTGGGTCAAACAACCAAGTTGGATCTATGCCTTAAAGGATTGGATTAATGGTCATAATTAGACATATACGTCAATTTGACTAAGAATACATACAAATAAACATGAAGATAAGTGATAAGCATATAATAAGACTCAAACAATGCTAGATATACAAGTTCAACTATAGACAAAATATGCACCATTTACATACTTATATAAATGCACAAATTAAACACAACTAAATCTAAAATTAAATATATAATTATTAGATGTTAAATCAAAGATCATATTTTCCTTTGTTCCATTTTCTCTCTTTTTGTTTTAGCGTTCTTGGGATGTGACCACTCTACATTATCTTTTTCAATCCCACAAAATAATTTAATCTTTCCATAAATATTTAATACATAAATTGAAATAATAATAAAAATACAATAAAGAAGACTACATACTAAATAAACAAACATATCTAGGTGTTTGTCCGTTAGTGCCATACTAGCAACACGTGGATAAAAGTTAACATTTGGTCAAATGATACGTGATGGTGATTCATTCCAACCATTTTGGAATACCCTATCGTTTTTTGAGCATTTTTTGGTTCGACTTGTTTTAATGTTAAATGAATAATGACAGAAAGCCAAATGGAGACAGATGTCCCGATTCCAAGCATATATCTCGTGAAGCTTCCTATATAATAGGCTTTGGCCAAGCGCTACTTTTTCAAGACCTGCAAGTTGAATTATAAAAGCCCTCATGGGTTGTGGTCTAATTATTGTTCCCCAGTAAGGTGAGGTGTTCCTTCATTTTAAAAAAAAAACAATAATTGTTGTGAATATCATTTTAAATTTATTTTTTGAAATTGTTGTAATGGTGAAAATCATATATTTTAAATATATTTTTTCATTTTGTGCTTATTTTCATTTGATTTGGCTATTTTTAATGTAATAATAAGTGTATAAGCGACAAGCTTTTCTTGAAAGATGTTATATTATTTGAGTTTTACTTGATCCTATTTGTAGTCATTGTTAGCGACTAGTGCTCTTTTCTAGTTTATCTATTTCTTGCTTAGGTTTAGATGCATTGCAAGCTTGACCTAAATTAGATGCATAATCTATGAAAATGAACCCTAAACTTTTTAAATTCAACTTCAAACTTGATCTTGACTTAACCCATCCAATTAGCCATGTGTTGCCTTGAAGTATGATATGTTTCATTTTTTTCCTTTAAGTTGTATTAAAGAACGTGTCATGGTGCATTTTTTACACGTCTAAACATCTTAAATTTAGAACTTACATTGATTATTCAATTAGAAAAAAACTAAAGCATTAACCACATGATTATATCACTTGCATCAATTATAGCCATTTACACATAATTGCTTGCTATATTGAATATATATTCTAAGCTTTTAAACCATCCAAAGATTTAACCAAAGGAGAGCTAATCCTTACCTAACAAACTCAAACATAGTGCCTCTAGGCACCACCTTCTATAGATAAAGGTTTTTTTAGATCTACTTGAAGAAGATCCAAGTAATAAAAAGCACCATAGATCAAATTTGTGTCACTTTAGTTCTACAATTGCACAAAGTAATTTTGCACTTTATGGGAGTGACCTAGAATGAGTAAGTTTCTAGATTCTAAAACATATGGCCTACTACTAAATTTTTTGTGCCTTGAGAAATCAAGTGCATACACCTTGCATTGCATTTTCACTAATAGTATTTTACATTAGTGTAAGAGAGGAGGACCAACCATGTTCAAGGCCCTAGGTCATGGAGGGCCAAGAGTGGAAGGCTGCCCTAACTTACTTTAGCTTAACAAGATGTCGAGGAATGCGAGACAAGAATGATGAGGACTATAAAGTCCTTCAATCACCCTACAGACCCGAAATGCAAGATGGGGCTAGGTGAGCTGGTTTTCGGGTTCAACACTATGCCTCAAGAAGCTCTTTGCCTGAGGACGGAAGCACAGTCCTGGGATGACAACGTGGTGCGCTGACGTCTCTTAAGTGCATTGGCGTCTGTACGACCAAACAACTAAGGAGACAAGGTCAAACTTAGGAAAACAAGCTAATGACCCAGCTAACTACTACTAAAGGGCCAAAATAACATGATTAAGTAACCAATATACTCTCTAATGTGATAAAGTAAAAATGTAAGAGTTGGGGTGGCAAGGATGATCTCACAAAGAAACTCATTTACTAGCTAGCTCCTTTGAAGCACATTCACCTACACACAAAGAGGAGGAAAAATATTGGGTGGTTGTATAGGGGTCTGCCTCAGTCAGACCCTTGTTTAGGTGCTTCCACCTCTACAGATAGCCAAGAAAGTGAGATAAAGAAAATAACGTAATAAAGAACACTAAAGAACTACAAAACAATAAATGCGCTTACTCTACCAAGTAATAGAGGAGAGGAATGGGAAGCTTATCACCTCCACCAAAAGCACTCAAGGCTGATGGGGGATAAAATGAGAGTACTTGAGCCTTTTTTGCAATGGTGTGATCCCAAACTCGCTATAATGAAATGATGGAGTGAAGTTGTTGCTACAATGGAGTGCAAGAGTGCTACTAGAATGATTGAAGTGAGGGCAAGAGAGTGAAGAAGATTGCTTAAAGGTATCCAAAAGAAGTTGTGAAGCATGTAGGAGGAGGGAATTTGAAGAGGAGATGAAGAAAATGACCATATACGGGTTAGCTGGCTAAAGAGGGCATTACAACTTGACCACCAATGAGAAGTGTAATGCCTTTGCAGGTTCAACCGTAGGAATCTGCTAGGGACGTAAGCACATTGTGCAAACGTCTACATGTCGCGCATGCATCCCTGACAAAAAGGCGCCAAGCGGGATGAAAGCAATGGGCTTAGGTGTAATTAAGCCTCTGAACTTGGTTTTCTAAGGTGGAAAAGGAAAAAGGGGAATTTGCATAAGGGGTACAAATTCACTCTTACACATTTTTCCCCCACTTTAGCAAGCATGAGTATTGATGAGTGCTTCAGTAAAGTAGATCAAGGAAGGAGTAAGGTTAGAAATGTATACATGAATTTTTGAGGAAGCAGACCGCGATCTGATGAACCTAAAGGTACAGGATGAGAAAAGGACTTCATAGCTTCTAGAACTATGAATTTGAAGAAAGAAAGCATCTTACAAACCCACGGACCTGCAAAGAGGCAACCCCTAAGATATCTCATATGAAGTAATCCCTATAAAGTAAGCTCCTTATAGGCCTATAGACCTATAAGGAAGGTATCCCCTAAGAACTCTCGCATGGAGGATACCCGGGAAGTGTCCTCCAAGATCTCTCACATGGAGGAAGCGAGGAAGGCACCCTATAGACCCGTAGACCTAGAGGGAAGGTATCCTTCGAGATCTCTCACATGAAGAATACCCAAGGAAGTGCCCTACAGACCCACAAACCTGTAGGGAAGGTAATCCCCAAGATCTCTTGCATGAAGGAAACCCAAGAAAGCGCCCTACAGGCCCGTAACCTGCAAGGGAGTCGCCCCCAAGATCTCTCGCATGGAGGAAGCTCAAAGGAAGCACCCCATAGGCTCTTAGACTTACATGGAGGTATCCCCAAAGATCTAGATTGCATGGAGGAAACCTTGGAAATTGGACTCCATAGATTTAGGAAGTGGCCACATAGGCAAGTAAGTGGATAGTCACACAAACCATCAACAATTTAGAAGACTTTCAAAGGGGTCCCTTGGGAACCCGTCATGAAGAAGAGGTCCACTCAAGGAATGCACAATTTGAAAGTAGATATTTTCTCTTTCTCAAATTGATCCATCATCAAGGGATCCTTTTGAAAGATGTTCACTTCATCAAGGAATTTGAAAGGAAGAACATGCTCTCACATGAGGGGAAGGTCAATTCTATTCCCGCTTCAGAGGAAGGGTTTCAAGTCCTTTCTTTATGAAATCGTGATGAAGGAAACATGTCTCATTAATGTTCCAAGTTGAGAATGTGATTTTGAAGAAAGGTTTTGTAGAGATTTTTGAGAAAAAATTCATTGGCAATGAATGCGTTTTCCAAAAATCAGAATGTTGAAGAAAGGAATTGTCACACATGAGAGGGACAACTCAAGCAAAGAAGAGAGAAAGATGAAGAGAAAGCAAAAGAGAAAAACATAAACAAAGGGAACAGGGGTAGCCTAATATTTCAGGTTCAGAACTACTCATAAATATATATATATATATGTATAGTAATAGTATATAATTGAACTGTCATCAACCCCCTACTATATCAGACCACATGAAGAAAGCATGAGAAGACAAAGTAAAAAATAAAAGATTGGGTCAACATGGAAGGGAATGCTAAATTCTCCCAACACTTTGCGTCATCCCCAATTTATCGAAAGTCAAGCACAAACATGGAAGAATGATGATAAAAATAGAAGAAGGTTTACAACACAAAAACCATGCCTATATCCAAGCATCAATAGGGGTTACAAGGGTTATCTAGGCACACATAGCATGATCATGGGGAACACATCACAAAACACACACACACACACACACAAGATCAAGAAGAGGCCTCCTCCTAACATTGATCGACTAGGAGGTCATCTACTTCCCACTCTAGATCATCATAGGGGGAAGGAGAATGAGCCTACAATGGTGGAATGCTAAGAGGAGGAGCATCTAGCCCTCCCGCAACAAGGGTCAAGGAAGAAGGCCCTACAAGGTCTTCTTCACTGAGCTCTTGTGGAGCTAGGGTTAGTGATTTCGTGAAGATTGTTGATAAGACCGGAACTTCATCTATATAGTTAAACATGCACCCCACAAGAGTGTCATGTTTAACTTCAATGGATGGGGCAGGCTACACCTGAGATTCATGGCTAAGCTCACTGAATGACTCAAGAGCGGTGACAAACTCAGGGGAAGCTAGAGATAGTTTCGTCGCCAAGACAAAACAAGTCAACACAGGACCACCTTGTGAAGAAGGTGGGATTCTCTTATTCCCTTCACTTCTAGAAGGACCACATTCCACCTTTTGCTTCATTAGAGGATATGAATTCCCCAACGGCGAGGCTAGAGGTGTGGAGGAAGAGGAAAAAATTGCAGTGGAAACGATCGAGGTATTAGTCATATCCACTGGCTTCAGGAAAGGCAGAATATCTAGAATAGACATAAGAAAAGGAAGCTCCACCAAAGGAGCGATGAACACCTGCGCCCCCTTGGGGTTAGGTTCATTCATGCTCACAGTGAAAGTTAGAAGCAATGTGGAACTAGACTGAAGAGAAGCAGAAGGAAGGGGAGAGGAAGACACTATAGGAGGCCCTAAAAAAGGGGTGATCATTTCTTCCTTGTTCCTTTGTGAGGTGGCCTACTCAGCCAAGAGAGCCTTTCACCAGCACTTGCACTCATGTGCAAGGTGGTTCCTACAAATCTTTGAGTTGGAGGCTAGAGGCTATGAAGGAGCAAAAGGCTCATGCTCAACCATGGGAACATCCACTACTCTCATCTTTGATGGAGGAACATATTTTTGAATAGGAGTAGGAGGAATAGGTTGAGGAACAATGGGTGGAGTCGACTCAAGAGCCTCAGCAATAGGCCTCTTCTAATTCACTTTTTTAGGAGTAGGAGCGGTAGGAGGCCACAAATCGAATTCCCTTCGGGAACCTTTCTTTCTGCCATATAAGTAATACCATGGTCTAGGGTATCCATTAAGGAGATTCAAGATCCTGAGCTTAGGCCTATGACAAGGAGGTATCATTGGACTCAACGGATAGTCGTTGGGCCAACTCATCCAATACTCCTCCGAAGAAAGGGGAGAGGATGAGACAGTTTGGGGAAAGACAACCTTCTCTTTTCCTTTACATGAAGGAGAGGGAGCTTGCACAAACTTCTCTTTCTTCTGGGAAGGGGGAGCGGTTGGTGTAGACTTCTCCTTCTCCTATTAGGAAGAGGAGGAAATTGACTATTGTATCATAGGATGGGTTAGTTTCGACTATCTCTTTCCCCCAATCTTATACTTTACATAATTCAAGATTTTAAATTAGGTCCGTTCTCAAAGGGAGCAGACCAACTGGGGTGGGCCAAAAGTGATCCAACAGATATCCACCACGGGATACCAAGGGCTGATATCCAGTGTCATGCACTACATGCATGATACCTTCATGAGAAAATTTTAAACACTTGTGAACAACGAAGGTGATTCCATTCATAGAAGCTAGCTAGGGTATGCCTAGCTTCAGCCTAAACAAATCCAACTCTGAAATAACATCAAAAATTGTGTCAATGGCTCTAGATCCAACTAGGATGGACAAGGTTATTGAGCCATACAGTTTGAGACACATACCATCGTGCGTACAAATGGTAGATTTTTTTTCTTCATATTCTTCCCTCTATAATGAATTTAATACTAATTTTTCCTCCATGATGACATTCACACAGCTTGCAGGGTCTACCAAAACCCCTGTCACAATGTTAACATTAAGGCGAGCGAGAATGTAGAGGGGGGAGGGCTTGTTGTTTGATGGAAAGTCTTATGATGTGAATGTTATGTCCGATGAACCAAGTGCAAGTAGAGTAGTAGATGTCACCATGACCATGTTAACATAGGCCTTGGGTTGAGTAACAAAATAAGTAAGATCAATAATCATGTTAGCAAAATTTGACAGAAATGGATTTTGTGTATATCTAAAATTCACTACTAAATTTTTCCACTGATTTGTCAGCATTTTGTTTACTCCTATTGAGACAAATGGTACCATCCTCAATGCAGTCTTGTATCTCATGATGCAGCCACATACAATGTTTGGTATCATGTCCATTAACTTGATGGTACTGACAATCAGTGTTCCCATCATACCAATTAGGTCAAGGCTCCTTAAGAGGCTTAGGACTTGGCAAGGTTACAATCTTATCCTTCAACAACTTCTGTAAGATAAAGGAATAAGATTCTAATAACTTTGTGAAATTTCGGTTACATCTGAGGTCATTGTCATCAACAACAAATGCTACATTCATAACGGCCTTACCTTTCCCAAAGATTGATACAATGGACTTTCCCTCAGAACGAGAGCACAAGGAGGATCCCCTGAACTAGATCACCGTCTATTGGTATTCTCATAAGGCTACATGCAAATGCATGAAAGAAGGGTACTTCATAAGGGAAAAATTATCTTTCCAAGGCCTTTGTAAGTTCCCTATGAAATACCTTTTGCACATTAGAATTGGGAAACTGATACAAGATTTGTAAAAGAAGTGCTTGATAGCACGCTATAAAATAAATGATTTTTTTTGTTATCTCCTTGTTTACATCAGACAAGATTCGAGAAGGTCATCTTCAGCCCAATATTAGCTTGAAACTATCTAAGGAATTGATTTACAAGTTGGTCAAATGAGAAAATATAATTTTTAGGCACGAAACAGTACCACTCAAGTGTTATATCCTTGAGTGATCAGGGAAACAACTTTTCCATTAATACATAATGGTGGAATAAGTCAATGCACAAGGCATTAAAAGTAGAAACATGTGTCTATGGATCCCCTTTACCACCATATTTTTCAAACTTAGGGATCTCCATTCCTTGCAATAAGGGAGTGTTCAAAATTGCAGCCAACAACGGGCTATGCTGGAAGAAGGGTTGAAAGATAGGATAGGAAAAGGCTTGGGAGAGAATCACCAACTGGTTATGCATCTTACCCATATTCTGAAGGAGGGTATTCAGAATAGGGTCATTAGAAGATAGAGGGATAGAGGAACCTCCTCTAGAACCACCACCAAAGCCTCCTTCAGAACCACCACCGGTGTGACCTCTGCCATAGCCATTACCAAGGCCACTGCCACCAGTAGGGCCTCCGTCGGAACCACCTTCACTTCTGGAGCCACCACCATGACCTCCGTCAGAACCACCTCCACCAACACCACCTCTGCTACCAAATCCATCACCACTACCAAAGCTTCCACCACTCATCCTGCCAATACCTCCACTACTAGAGGTGATAAAGGGGATGAAGCTAAAGCCCAAGGGGACCTTGTTTACTTTGATAGTTTCAGGTTTCTTGGAGATAGAAGGGATGATGATAGAAGAGACCACATCGGCCATGTAGATAGATGTGGGAGGAATCAATACTCCTAACTATCCTTCATAATCCTCAAAAGTGGCTCCTTTCATAATGCTAGGAGCATTCGAAGGAGCACATGCTTCTATCAGACTAGTAAGACTAGCCAAGAGTTCCAAGCCTATTCGATATTTCCCAATCATGTATTTTAGTTCACTAATGACCCAAGTGGCCCTAGCCATCTTCAAGTTTCTTTCTAAATGATTTTCCAAAGTGTCCAACCCTTTGCTAAGGGTGGAAACATATTTTGAAGGGATTTTAATAGCCTCATACTCATCCACTAACGATGGTGCAGGATATGTAGGAGGAGTGGGAATGTGCTCAATCTCGTCAAAGAATCCTATCTCACCTCCTGACAACTACTCCTGCATGGCCACACTAACAACAAGATCAAAGAAAAGGCCTATAGAGAAACCCATAGTGATATTTTTCCTTTCCATTGGGAGGTATTGTACACTTCTCCTAATGATATACCTAGAATTTGTAGATTGTGTTGTGATTGTCATAAACCTCCACAACACTCAGGAACACAACTGTCGCAGAGTACACAAGATAGGTTTCAACACCAATGGATGAATAGATGTTGGTTCGCACCAGGCTCACCAAAAATGTAATAGAGGGGGACAACCATGTTCAAGGCCCCAGGTCACAGAGGTCCAAGAGTAGAAGGTTTCCCTAGCTTACCTTAGCTTAACAAGATGTTGGGGAATGCAGGATGAGAATGATGAGGACTATAAAGTCCTTCAATCACCCTATAGACCCGAAATGCAAGATGGGGCTAGGCGAACCGGTTTTCAATTTCAACACTATGCCTCAGGAAGCTCTCTGCCCAAGGATGGAAGTGTGGTCCTCAAATGATAGCATGACGTGCTGGCATCTCTCAAGTGTGTTGGCGTCCGTATGACTAGACAACTAAGGATACAAGGTCGAATCTAGGAAAACAAGCTATTGGCCTAGCTAACTACTACTAAGGGCCAAAATAATGTGATTAAGTAAACAAAATACTCTCTAATGTGATAAAGTAAACATGCAAGAGCTAGGGTGGCAAGGATGATCTCACAAAGAAACTCATTTTCTAGCTAGCTCCTTGGAAGCACGTTCACCTACACACAAAGAGGATTAAAAATGTTGGGTTGTTGTATAGGGGCCTGCCTTAGTCAAACCCCCATTTAGGGGTTTCCACCTCCATGGACAACCAAGAAAGCGAGATAAAGAATATAATGTAATAAAGAACACTAAAGCACTACAAAATAGTAAATGCACTTACTCTACCAAGTAATAGAGGAGAGGAATGGGAAGCTTACCACCTCCACCAAAAGCACTCAATGATAATGGGGGAGAGAATGAGAGTACCCGAGCCTCTTATGCAATGGTGTGGTCCCAAACTTTCTCTACTGAAGTGATGGAGTGAAGTTGTTGCTGCAATGGCGTGTAAGAGTGCTACTAGAATTCTTGAGAATGCTAGAAGTGAGTGCAAGAGAGTGAAGAAGATTGCCTAAAGGTATCCAAAATAAGTTGGGAAGCATGTAGGAGGAGGTAATTTGAAGAGGAGATGAAGAAAATGGCCATATTCAGGTTGGTTGGCCAAAGAGGGTGCTACAACTTGACCACCAATGAGAAGTGTAACACCTTTGCAAGTTTAGCCATTGGAATCTGCCAAGGATTTAAGCACACCGCGTGGATGTCTATGCATTGTGCGGGCATCCTTGATAGAAATTACCCTACCAATGCTAAAAAAAGGTGCCAAGTGGGATGAAAGTAGTGGCCTTAGGTGTAATTAAGCCTCCAAACTTTGTTTTCTAAGGTGGAAAAAGGAAAAAGGGGAATCTGCATAAGAGGTGCAAATTCACTCTTATATAGTTAGTACCATTTATTTATCTATTTAAATTCCATACTTACTTGAATGCATTACTCCAATATTTCTATCACATTCATCAATCCTATGGGATAATTATCCTGTTATTATTGTTTAATTATTTTACCCTAGGATCTTATATAAAATGATTTATTTTCATTTTCATTTTGGTGAGTCCCCATACTCTTATACCCCTATAGGGTTCATTTTCTAAATTAATTGTTCATTATTATATTTAAGGTTGAATTTACATTTGAGATTCAAATTTCCTCTTTTACCCTTGATTCATAATTATTTATAAGGTTTGTTTATGCAAAGAATTAATTGAAACCCTAGTTTTCTTGTGAGAGGAAGTATTCACCTAAAATATCATATGACTTCTCACTCAACTAACTATGAGATCCCCATTGATTCTATTGATAACAATAACAACAAAGAAATTAATTTTGATCATGACGTATGGGTGGAAGCATAAAGGTGTGTCCCACTTGTGGCCCACATGCTAATTTGACAATTTATGTAAAATAATGTCTTGATGTTGTGACATAAGAAAATTTAGATTAAGTTCATTATAGATGACAGTCTTAACATGCATATGTGTGTCCTGTAAACATTGTACATGATACCTTTTTCCTTCCAATCACATAGAAGAATTTTATTAGGCACAAACTGTTGATTCATACCATCCTTTTCATTTTCAAACAAAGTCATACTAACATAATTTTTTTAAGAATATAGCCTTTTAAGTAAGCTTTCTAAAATATAGGTATTTAGTATATATTTATTTTTGATTTTCTAATCAAAATAAGTTTATTACAAAAATCAAATACCTTTATTTGACACATAAAAAAAATATAAAATGATGAAAAAAATTCTAAAAAATAAAAAGGCCCTTCGTATTGATGCATTTAATATAATAATATATACAAAATGAGTAGTGCATTAGTTAAAAAATGTGTCCAAATTAATTATTTTTCTCACTTAAAAAGTTTATAATAAATAACATATACAAAATAAATTTACAAAACACCATGTGTGCCCTAGATAAGAGTGTTAATAATCTATGTTAAAAAATCATGAAGATTTTTTTTTCTACCCTAATATTATGCATTACTCTTTTGTTGGGAAAGGAGATCCTAGGTCTAATGGATAAATTACTAAAATCAACCTTTTACAAGAACATGTGGGATAATCTAGATCAAGGATATGAGATTGACTTAAACATAAAAGGTGAATCTGGTGTAGTCACAGATGGAGATTTCAGAAAGAACAATCCAAATTGTGTAACTTAGAGTCAACACAATGGAAATAACATAAGAAAATAATTTACAATCATGAATCTTTATTGAATTGGAAATCTTACATGAAACATATGCCTCATGGGTGAATAATCAAGGCTCATAGGCCTTCCGCAAGGGCATTTGACATTACAACTAGCCAAATGACTTATTACATTCCCCCGAAGTGTTGATGTGAAAATCTAAAATTTGATAATGAACTCTAAAACTAACTAATTATCTACAATGAATTATAATGATCTTAATTATGCTTCTCAAGCTCCAACAAAGGTCCACGTCAACCACAAAGGTTCATAAACCCAATGAATGATCATACATGAAGGTCGACCACAAAACATGAAAAGATAATCTTTTATGAAATGAAATGACTTGTGAATCTCCAAGTTAGATCCCATAGGACCCAAAATTCTTGTATGATGTCCCATTAAGCTTTGCATGATCTGGAATAGGTTCGTACTAAGAAATCTAGACCAAGTTGGCCCAAATACTTTGAATGGTAATTATTATGAAATTCAAAGAGTGATAACTTTTGGTAGACAAATAGAAATGATTTGAAATCTAGATATGTGATAGGTGTTGATGTGTAGATGCTATATCCTGCTCCATGAGTTGAGAAACAATAACATAGTGAAATACAAAATGAAAATTTGAAACTGCTACTAAATGAAATGCAAGAAAATAAATGTTTTTGGTTGACATAGGATTGCTTTACAACTAGGGATGCTCTTGCATTAGACTCATGGGATTGGAAGAAAAATGAGTCCCTCACTTTCTAGGGCTAAGGGGAAAACCAAAATAGTCCACCTCAGCCTAAGAAATCCATGATGAATCCTCCACTAGTCTTCCTTTCCACTTCACTTGAGATATTCTTTATACTACTTGTTCCTAGTGCTGCTTCTAGTTCCGGTATCTAAAATCTATTCAATATCCTTTGATGCTTGATATTGCAATTGCTCCTTCAAATCCACTTGGTTTCTACTGCCACTCGACTATCCTTCATGAAACTCATATATGTTTGTAACATTGAAAATAGGTGATATACCAAATATCTCTGGTAGCTCCACTTTATATGCATTTCCAGAATCAAACTTCCTTAGAATCTTACATGGTCCAAGCTTCCTCACCTTCAGCTTACTATATGCTCCTACTGTAATTATCTCCTTCCTCAGATACACAATCACTTCATCTCCAACAACAATTTCCTTATGTGTTTGGTGCTCATATGCCTTCTCCTTATACTTATTGTTCATTTCTTCCAAATGCTTCTAGACCTAATTATGCAATGTCTCCATGAAGTCTACAAACTATTTTTCCTCCGCACTCCTTTTATTCTCCATGTCTCTTAGCTTTAAAACTCCTCTAGGATGTACTCCTGTCACAATATTGAATGTTATCTTCCCTATACTTTGGTTTATTGAATTATTGTATGCAAACTCTGCTTGCAATAAAACTATATCCAAAATTCCTATCTTGTCTCCAACCAAACATCTCAATAGGCTACCCAAACTTCTATTTTTCCATCTGTCCATGGTTAATACATTGAATTGAACTTCATATCTATCTTCATCTTCTTCCACAACATTCTCCAAAAGTATCCAATGAAATTTTTGTTTCTATATGAAACTATACTCTAGGTAATCCATGCAATCTCATAATATCCTTGAAAAATAAGTCAACAACATGCACAACATTATTAGTCTTCTTGTAGGGAATGAAATGTGCCAATTTATAAAAAATTTCCACTACTCCCATAATAGAATCATATCCTTTTTGTGCTCTCAAAAATCCCAATATGAAATCCATGCTTATATCTTACCAAGGTCTCTTTGGTACTATCAAAGTATTACACAATCTAATATTATGACTACTTCATTTTACAACTTGATAAATTCTATAATTTTGAACATACTTCTTGACATCCTTATATACTTACGGCCAAAAATTGTGTTCACTCACCAAATCTATTGTCTTATCCACTCCAAAATGTCTTGCTAATCCTCCACTATGCTTCTATTTGATCAAATTATCCTTCATTGAAATCCTTTTAATACATAACTAATTTCCTTTGAACAACATACCTTCTTGAATGAAATAATCCAACCATTGGCCCTAGTTTGTCACTAATAGTTCCTTAGATGCTCTCCATCCTTCAAAAAAATCTACATCATCTTCATACATGTGCTTTAGTTCTTCAAAACCTAGTACTTCTACCCTCATCTTTGTCAGTAAATTTATTTTCCTTCTTGTAGAGGAGGGGGACCAACTACTCAGTACCCCAAGTCACAGGAGGGTCTAGAACAATTAGTTGCCCTGATCTACCTTACACTAAGGATTTCTTAAGGTAATTTTAATGTTTCAAGAGGGTAAAAAGGAAGGAAAAATAGTATTTCACTATCCTTTTACCAACCTGAGAGTTCAGGGGATCAGGTGAGAAAATTATTGAGTCTAGACTGTAGCCTAGGTAGCTCTCTGCTAGATGACTCCAGTGAAAAAGATAGACAATAGCATGTTGTGCTAGTGTCCCGATCGGGTGTTGGTGTTTGTATGGATAGAAAGTACAAAGTATAGTTAAGAATAACAGGGAATTAACTAATCAACCCGATAAATATAGTTTTTATGTAATGGCAGAAAACTAGAAATAACTAAATAGCTAAAACAACAAGAAGAATACTTTAACTAAGAAGATAGAAGTTGATGAAAAAAAAGGTGGTGAGAATCAAACTTATGATTGGTCCAACCTCTTGCAAGCTCCACATGAACGCGAAGCCTACTAATGGGGAAAAAAGTTGGGGTTGTTTTAGGGCTTTCCTCAGTCAAACCCCCATTTTGGTGTTCCCACCTCCACGAACAACCAAAATAGCCATAATAGAGAAAAAAATATGATAAAGAAAGTATTGGAATGGAAGAAATGCCAAGCAATGCTAACAACACTATGCTACAAAATCAAATAAAAATAGTAAGTAAAACATGGACTATTGATGACTAGCATACCTTGGGGTCATTTATGTTGATACAAACCTCATCAACACCTCCATTCATATCATGAGAAATTTTGTGTGAAGAGCCATATTCCTCAGATTGTCTCTCTATTTCAATCTCTTGGAAATTTGGTTTACACTACTCATGAGGAAAACTAGAAGTTGCACACCTAGAAAAAAGGTTCTCATATGCATCCATGTGATTGACACAATCACATTCTTCAAGTGTAAAATCATCATAAAAATTTTCATCAGTTGAACCAACATTTGTCCTTACATTTTCACTTTCATGTACAACTACATCTATGCTATCCTCACACAAACATTCAGTGAGAACTTCAAAACCAAAAAAAGGGATAGAAGAAGGTAAATGATCAAACAAGAAATAAATTCCTTGTTCACCACTTACATCACCAACATATGTATGCTCTACACAATCAACTACCTAAATTGATTCATCCAAGGAATCTCTTGCACATGTATCTTCCTTGTCCATACTGCTACAATAATCAATAGGGTTATATTCTTCACTATCAAACTAAAAATCACCATTTGTTTCTTCATTGTAGCTTCTCATGAATGGTATCTCTAACTAAAAATCATTGTACACTTTTTCATTTGAATTTGATATGCTTCTAATCTCAAGAGTATTCCCTAGATCAACAAACTCCTTTTTCTCATCACCATGAAGACTTGCATCAATTCCACACTCAACACTTGTAGAACTAGCATGACTAAGTATACCATAGAAATGTTGATTACATATCTCTTCTTCAAATATTATGTTCAATTCATATACCTCATCATACTCTTGTCTAAGAGAACTTGGAGTCCCATTGTTCTTCACAACATCACACTCATTTCTTGAAGAGATGATATGCAACTCACCCTGGATTTCAACATCTAACCTTTCCATACAAGGTTCCAAAAATCTAATATCATCAACACAATTTGAACTAATATAATCACTCAAAGAATTGTCAACACCATCACAGATTTTTATAACATCACCTTGCATTTGTAATCCTTAAAAAATATTGTCATCATCTTTATTGAAATAATTTTCACTTAAGGAGATCAATTCTACCTCTTCTTCTTGAAAGGATTCACAATCACTAGGGCTGCAAACAAAATTGTAGTTTCTTTGATCATTTGGACAATAATGTTCCTCATTTGGTTGCACACTTACATCTACAACACTAATGTTGTAATCATGAAGACATGAAACTTCAAAATCAACATAATCAGTAAGATGACCTAAAAATAGATCTTCAATTTCCAATGCACTTTTAGATGACATTAATACATTTGACTTAAAGGATTCATTATATTATATCCTTTTCTCATTAATGAGTGAGAGCATGTCTTTAGCATTATTTGCATTAATGCAGCCTTCATCTACAAGTTTTGTGTTTTCAAATTCAATAGAAGGCATGAATTCACACACCTCATCCATTTCATCATTTCTTATATCCTGGCTATTCAGGCTGCAATCTTCATCTACATATATCTTCCCCATGGGTTGATAAAAAAAAAGAATCTTCCCTTATGTCAAATACAACACCATTTTCTGCTATATTATGTTCACTCCTTTGGTCACAAAGGAAAAAATCACCATCACTCATTATAGAGATAAAATAATTTCCCCATTTAATTTGGATGTATTCATAAATTGAAAGCCATTGGCATATACATTTAACATTTGGAGGCTTTAAATAATGTGATATAGTACTCAAACCTTGCTTAACATTCTCACAAAATAAATCAATGCAAAATGATTCATTAGGTCTTTTTGATTCTGACACTACAAATAAAGATTTCATAAATATTCTATGAAAATAATATGAGATTTCACCCTCATATACCTTTATATCACACAATGCATCAATAGGTGATATGGATCCAACCTTGTTTTCAGGTTGTTCTTTAAATTCTTCTTGGATAGGCAGATGTCTATTGTCAAATAGGCATACATTGTATGTTGATATTCCTTCAAACTAATCAATGAAAAGTATCCTAAGCTCTAGCCATGAACAAATATAATGTGTTGGAAGACTAGAATACCAATCTCTAGCATCATTTTCTAAAGTTCTTACAAAAAATATTCATGACAACATCTTCCTCTTGTATCTGGCAATCCACCATTAAACTAATGAAATCTTGTAGATGTTGTGTTGTTGATTCTTTGAGATCTCGTCTAAACTTAGGCAAGTATTCATTTATTTTTCTTGGGATGGAGTGTGGATAACCTTGGATTTTACATAAATCTATTGGGTTATATTTTTCATTAGAAAACATTTTTCATTGAGAACATGACTACTGTTCTATCATGACATTAAAGCTTGTAGAAGGAGAACCATAATAGTTATACATATTTTCAAATGAAAAGTTATTCCCTCTACAACTATTTGCTTCTCAATACTTCCTCCTTTTAGAATATTATGATTTCTCTATTCCCTTTCTCCTAGTTCTAAAATCACTCAATGAGGAACCATTTATTCTTCAAATTTTTCAAATATGGTTTTCATAGATAAACTTTCCCTTATTGAAAACTAAAAAATACCTAGATATGTTGCAGTTGCTGCAAATTTTCTTCCTCAACTGGAAATCTTTATAAATATGAACCATTCTTCACATCATCAAGTTCTTTTGACAGAGTCACCACCTCTCTTTATAGAGGACTAAACTACAAACAACATGAAGCTCTTTTAAAGCATAATTTCATTCTGGGTCTTCTCCAATAGAAAAGTCACACATAACACCTTTAAATCAACTACAAAAACACCTCTTCCAGGTTTGAAAACTTCAATATCTGAACTAGATGATTAGATTCACCAAATTCTTGAATCTTTTCTCATAGATTTGTCATTGTCCCTAGCAAAGTCACCAATCTATTGGTGGTTTTACTTGCAACCCCCAATCCTAAGGAAAAACACAATGCCTAAACCAAGGGATCAAGAGGTTATGACAAAGGTCTTGCACTATCAACACATCAAGGAAAAGAAAGGTCAACAAATAAGGCTATAATCAACCTTCTACACTTTGAGCTCCACAAGACTCAAGAGGGTGTTCCTAATTAAAGATCTACTCATATGATAAGACAAAGTCTAAACAAAACATTACAAATTTCTAACATGTGGATGGTTCTTGGATTAATGTATAAAGGATTTTATACATTTCATTACATTTAGGCATGATCCCTTTGCACCTTAAATAAACATTGTGAACAAATAAGTTAAGAGAAATATTCATCTTAGATACACAAATGAATTACAACTAGATCATACCCAAGCATAACCCCTATGTTCTTTAATCTCCATGAAGATACAAAAAAACAAAATTAAGTTAAACCTAAAAATGTAAAAGATTCATTAATATTTTTGAATGGTGATTCCTTCTAGGGTTTGCACAAAAGAAGCATACTAGACCAGTTCCTTTTCCATAACAAATTCAAGATGAAATAACCTATCTAGTAATATCCTAAACTCAAAACAAGTGACCATTAAATCATTATTGCATTATAATAATGAGGTCCCTTTAGGACACATTTGCAACATTCTTATAGATCCTGAATGCACCATAATATATTCAACATTTAACTACTCGAGCACACTTTGACCTATTCTTTGAACAAAAGCCATCAACTAAATACTTGTTACAACAAATGTCCAACAAAAACCATTATAATTTTTTATTATTTTAATTAAAAACGTAATGCATACATTCTGGAGACATTACAGTATGACACAATTCTTCCAAAGCTACAAACTAATTTACTGGCCATTAAAAAAATGGATTACAACATTGCACTCTTAAATTTGAAGAACTCCTAACCTAGAGACAACCCTGTACAAAATTACAAAATATTCAACCTAGAGAACTTGGAACCCCTACAAATGAAAACAACTTCTCATTTAAGAGAAAAGAGAAGAGAATAGAGAATCCCTAGAATCAATCCATGATGGAGACATGACACATCTGAGCTCACTTGATCTACAAAACAATAGTATTTGAAGAATGCCTTCTTCTTCATTATTTTCTTGGTTTTTTTATCTTCATTCTTTCCACTGAAAAGTTCTTGTCCTCTTGCATTTGCAAATCCCATGCAACTTTTTACCCTATTTGTAAAAGTAGTTTTACTGCTACATTTTTACCTAGCAAGCGAAAATTTTCACTTTTGGGTCAAAATCCATTTACTGCTAGTTAAAATTTTCATTGAACTTTCATTTTAATTGAGTATTTTGGCCCATAGAGCCTTCATTTCAACCTTTGTTTCCTTGCAATTAACCAAACATTTATTTTAAACAACATATAGCCATTTCATATATTCCACTGATTTGACATTTTGTCAAATAGCTGGTCTACAATGCCCCTTCATGTGTATTATGTCTACAATTTGTATACACATTCCCAGTAGACACTCTTATTTCAAAGTGTATGACTCTCTTTTTGAGCACTTTAATTGATACCAGATACATTAAAATGTGTATGGTCGTGAGAAATTATTACAGGGCATTTTCCTCATGTCTAAGCTTACCAAAATCATTTCAATAATGAAAAAAATTGTCACCCAATCATTATATCAGTCTTAAGAAAAAAAATGGGAAGTAATAAAAACAAATTTCAACTCAAAGAAAAGCCCAAAATTGGCCACAAGAAGTTGAAGGTTCTAATTATTGCATCTAGGATATTTTTTAAGCTTGTAGGCAGCCAAAAAATGCATAAAACATTGTTAAAATCACTGTCCAGGCATGGGAAATGCTTCAAGCATCCATTTGCAGGTTGAAATTTTTCTTTTCAAGCTAATAAAATCCCCAAAAATCTCCATAATGACTTTTCACACCCAAGAAAGCTTTCTTTCATACTTCCTTACTCTGCAAAGTTTCATTTGCAGCCTCTTCTCCTTCTGTTGGATGGTGGTAAAGAGTATTTTAAAAATAAGCTTCATTGTTGCAGATATTTTATAAAGCTCCATTGCAATTATTTGAGCCTCACACATATTTCCCATGCCTCTCCCCACTTCCTCGGTTGTGGGTGATCACACAATACTTGTTTACAATTTTTGGCGAAACTGGACACTGAAATAATTTTTTCTAACTAAATCTTCACTTTTGGGCAACTATAGCAGCTAAACCGTGAAGAATTTGAAGATGATGCAAACTAGTGATTTGTGACATTTTGTCTACAGATTCTAAATATATATTTTTAAAAAAATTTGGAATCAAATTACACTTCTTTTTCAATCTCCTTCAAAAACTAGTTTTCTCATTAAACACCATTTTTAAGGAGTGATGCTCACTGTGTACAACATAACTTTTTTCCATGAAGGATAAAATTCGATTTTTTTGAATTTAGATTTGAACTACAATATCTAGTTCTTCCAATTGGTTTCATAGTGTTTTTTGAATATTTTTCCTTAATCAAGTTTTAAGTCAAACCAATTACAATTCGGACATGAAAACCGTATACAACATAACTTTTTGTATGTATCAAAATTCATTTTTTGTTGTTGGATCAAGGACTTCAATATCTGGTGCACTCATATTTTTAATTTTTTTTATAATATGCTATTTTCCACATGTGCAGAATAGAGCTTGATTTTGGTGAAAAACATATGTTTAATAAAACTAAGAAAATGAATACATAATAAAACCAAAACATATTAAAATTATTTGTTGGATAGCTCGTTTTGAGGACTACCATCATCCAGTTGGGTCTATGAAGTCTCCTCCATTTTCATCCTCAACCTGAGCTTTGAAGGGAAAAATTCTAGAGTTTTTTGGTGCCAGAGGGTGAGAAGGTGGGAAAAGGGGGGTTCGCTCGAACCAAGGGGTTTGAGTGAACCCCCTTTCCACAAAGGTTTTCTTTTTGTTTTCTCCAAGAATGGTGGGACCCTACATTTAATGGGTTTGCTTGACCTAGGGTTCTAGCAAATTCCCTTTGGGTTCGCTCACACCAAAAGTTTGTTTGAACCCCCAAAAACCAATTTTTTTTGCATGGGATCATTTTTTGCAACTTTTCCTTCCTCACTAGAATTGTAAGCCACTTTTGTGGGTTTACCCTTGCATTTGATGATGACAAAAATATTGTTGTAGGCTCATGGGCAAGCACTCATTTGAGCACACAAAACATTATAATGCTTTAAAAATAAAATTAAAACCATTAATAATGTTTTCATAAAGTATTTAAAACCTTAGACTCCTCCATACACTCTTCCCCACTCCCCTATTGGCTTTTGCTACCGTTAGCAACCTTCACTATTGCGGGTTGGTGGGGAAAGGCTATTTAATAAATGTTAACTTTATAAAGTATGCAAATATTTAAATTTTTCCTAATTTCCTCCTATTCATGGGAAATTTCATTTTAAAAACATTTAAAACATTAGCATTTGCGACATTAAGCAATATGCCAATATTAAATTTTCCTTGCTACCCAAACGAGGAAAATTTACTATGCACAAACGGTAACTCCTAGAGCCAATATTTTTTGCGAGCAACCATAATCAATTATTTAAATCATGGGTTTTAAATTATATTTCACCCAACAATTAGAATTTAGGTACCTCCTTTGTAAATTGCCCTGCTAGACGTGTTTGCTATAACCAAAACACATTAAAACAATACATCATACGAACTCCATTTTTGATGAAAATGAAATTGAAGATGTTTTAGACCAAAATAAGAAATGGGTTGTCTTCATATTTGTGAAATTTGTAACTTTCTAGAACACTAATTTTAGCTTGGTCCCAGTCAGAAAAGACTTAAATAGCCCATCAAAACTCATCCTAGAAGCATGAAACTAAACAGGAATATTACCATATGTACCAAAAAACATTCCACTTCATGTATTTGCAATATGACCTCTAACTTGCAAAATTTATTCAAAAAAGATGGGCTCTGGGGTAGATTTAGTAGTATGTTGACCTAACCTCTATCAACACATTGAAAGGACTTAGGCACTTCAAATTTGCAAAATTTAAAGGTGTCATCACTTATGTTTTCAAACTTGATCTTTATATTTTGCATCTTTTCTTGCTTGACCTTATCATCTCCTTCATAGGTACTTTCTAGCTTTTTCTAGATTTCACTACCAGTTTTAAGACTCATATCTTTCACAAGTTCTAAATTAGAAAGACTAGTGAGCATACCTTTATTTTCTATTGTTCTCATATTCCTTAATTTCATCATCAGTACTTGGACCATTTTCAGCCATTGTAAATCTAGTTTCAATAGATTTCCAAACTCCGAACCCTAGAGAAATAAGGAAACGTTCCATCCTATTTTTCCAAAATGCATAATCAGATCCATCAAGGGAGCCTCCTTCTTGTGTGCCATCCTAGATCTACCTCAAGTGGTTAAGATTTATTCTAAGGAACCTTGCTTTGATACCAATTGTTGAATGCACAAGACAACCAAGATAGGGGGTGAATCATTTGTACATTAAAAAATAAAAACTCTAAGTAGCATTTAGATCCTTATAAATCCTTACATTGTTGTATTGATTTAGCATTAGTCTCTTAAATCCTTAACAGCCATTAAACCCTTATCATGCATTAGCATAATGTAAACATGAGGAATAGTAATGCAAACACATCCAAACACATGAGAACACCAGATTTATGTGGAAAACCCAAGAAGGGAAAAACCACAATGAGGATTAGATCAGAATATAAAGTAATTACAATACTGAATATAATAGGCTAACTACCCAAAACAAAATAAGGGCTCACTTCCAAATTAGAAAGAAGAAGATAAAAGACTGTTACAATGAGAAATCCATCTTAGAGCAATAGAAAAGATCGACCACTGCTTCACCCTGGAACATTCACACTCTCTATAGAATGTAGACACCTTCTCACTACTTCAAGTGGTCTTAGGCATTAAAGTTCACACTGCATTTCCCAATTTCTCACTTCACATCTCAACACTTCGTATTACACACTCAATCATACATCCTTCATCAACTCATCACTCATATATACCATCCTTAACCTTGAAAATAATTCACAAGGTCGGTTATGCACCTCAAACATGCAAATTCAAATTAGGTTGGCACCAAAACATTTATGTTATGGAGAGGAATGAAGGTAGACCACAACACACCTTAACTCAAACTAAAATACACACATACACACAACATCGTAGTTTCACAAACACTGAAGCACATCTACAATTAGTATAACCACCCAAGGTCGGTTGAACCTATGTTAACACTATTAAACAATTAAGTACACACTTCCTTTGATCCAAAGGTGACTCACATACCACACACATCACTTGAACATAATCTGGAGTATTCCATCAACACCCTAGAATCCAACAAATTCTTCACAACAAATTTCACCTAAAGAACATACGCATCCTATACACCCAATTAACCTTTCATATACTGTAACACTTGAATCCAACTTTGTGGAGCACCAAATAATAAACAAATTAGATTGCAGATGGATATGAGAAATTTAAGCACACCCTCAGATCTACAAGATAATAAACCAAACTATAGAGAAATGCAGAGCAAAATCATTTCTCCCAGACCAACAATGTTTTCATAGTTCACATACTAGTGAACATAACTTTCTCTACACAATGATCTAGAACAAGAAACTTTGGATATAACACCTCTAAACACCTCTGATCAACATATATGAACCACACAAGAATATATTCAACCATGAAGAAATACAGAGCAAAACACTGAACACCACTCTACAATACTAAACACTCTTTACCACATTGTTCCTTCTTTTATTCAAATTTTCTAAAAATCACTTGGAAACCAAGCACCACAAACAAATTCTCATCATCTACAACACTTCCTCATTACAACCAAACCAACCATACACATGCTTATCAAGGAAACACTAGAGGTTGACACCAATGAGACTACTAATGGAAGCATAATATAACAAATCAAAGCATCTCTATAGGTTGATCTCAATGCAACAACATAGACTGATTGACATCAATGACAACACAAACTACACAAACTTCCAACATGTAAATATTAAAAATTATTCGAAAAATGTTTGACATGTGAAGTATTGGATGCACATATATGAATTTCATTTAAATATTTCATAAATTATTCCTATTATATGATTCCTAATTCATAAAATATCATTTGTAAAATAGTACATGAAAATCCTTTGAGAAATGTAGTGATTTAAGACCTCAAAACCAAAGCTTGGGATTGTAAAATTATGTACCTAGATATAATTTTCTTTTAAGAGAGGCAAAGTTCATTGTGAATTTTATTTGAGTTGCATGTGATCATAAAATAACTCAACAAAATTGACACTAGAAGGAGGGCTTACATGAGCTAGCATTACAATGAACTTTTTAGTTATTAATCTAATAAGATATATTAGATCTTTGAAAATTATTAAACAAAATTAAAAAATTTCAAATGAATAATCAGTGGTGTAATGAGCCTTATTGTGAAGACAATTTTCAAGTTAACTTATTTTTCAAGAAGTTTTAAATGAAAGACTATATCCTTAAAATTTGTTTAATTTTACCCATCAATAAAGTGTAAGGTGCATGATACTAGTATACATAGTGAAATTAAATATTTAACTTTTCTAAAACGGTTGAATTAATATTTGAAATGAATAATACCTTTTTAGAAGTGGATAGAACTAAAAATTTTCAAGAAAAATAAAATAATTCTAAATCAAGAAGATGCAATACAAGAAGGTTTTCTAAAAAAATTCTAGCAAGATTTGTCAGAAGCAGAGATAAATTTTTCATAGTAGATCTTTTGCTAGCAAATTATTATCTTTTGAATTAACATATTCACTATTTTGAATTCTCGACTAAAGTGAAGGAGATCTACACCAGGAAAAATATCCAAACTATTGATGATTCTCCATCACCTCAAAATTTTCCTACACATCGGGAAGAGCTAATTAGATCAAAAATAGTTTAGCTTAATAAAAAATAACTACCTTTCTTTATTTTTATTCTAGAATGTTATAGAGATTAATGGTATCATAGTATATGTGAAATTTCCTATTTTCTTGGTCAAAATCCACATACACATGAAGCTAAATGTAGGTATGTACCATTTGTTGACTATATGAAAGAACAAATACTTTTTTTAGTCATTAAATAGAAATAAATAAAAAAATGATGGTAATTTATTAATTTATAACAATCAAAAGAGATTTGAAAATGAACTATATGCATTTAATAATTAAATTAAAAATATGAGAACAATAAAATGCATGCCAATTAAATGGTTTTGGATGTGATTTTAACTCTAAAATTGTTGGAAGTTCTTTTTTTCAATTGGCTAATATAACTAACTATGAAAGTAAGTGTGAATGGAAGCTAGATGGATTTCATTGTGTGGTAAATAAAAGTAAAAATAGCCTATTCATTGAAGGAGAGTCTAGGATAGCAAAAAAGGAAGTCATAATAAATAGAGAAAATGAAGTATTTTTATATTTCTATAAGTTAAATGATCAATTACATGATGTTGTAGGTCAATCCAAATAGATAACTAGTCATACCAAACCAATACCTCTCTTTGGGATATTTTACCAATCCACTGGAGAAAATTATATTTGAGCATTAAATAGTAAAATTGAAGGAACCAATAATGATTATCAAAGGTACACATGAAGGAATATTTACAAGATTTTAATATTGGTGTACATTGTCAAACATGTATCCAATGTCAACTAGAAGCTAAAACAAGGATTTTTCTCATCCATCAAATGATGTTTCTATGTTAGAGTTAAATGAATTAAGTAGGATAGACTCATGTTATTGATGAGATACATTTATGTTCCATTTAATAAAGTATTATAGCCTTTTTCATACCTCATAATCCTCACATTTTACACTTCATTTCTATGTTATATCCTATCCTTTTTAATATTTTTGTTTCATATTGATAAATATAAATGAGGGATATTTAATATAGTTTTAAGGTAAAATATGAAAAATAATTCTTGGATTGTATTTACTAGTATGCATTGACATTTTATCCTTGGAAAAAAAAATTTGTAGCATGCTATTGGAGATGGAAATGACAAACTTCCTATAGCTTGTGAGTGCACTTTCCAAAAATATAATTCTATCTAATAAATATTTTTCTACTTGAGTTATATTTCAATATTTTATTATGTTGTTGTAATGGATACAAGCCAAAAATAATTATTTATATTGTTGTAACCAATAATATTTTTATTCTATATTATGTTATTATTATAACCACTAGTGAATTCCCTATATTCATGGATAATTATAAATTGTAAATTTTAAAGCATGAAATAAAAGGAGAGGCATACAAATAGGAAATAGTATTGTAAATTTATTAATCTATTATATAAATTTTATTTGGGCATTATTATTATTGTTGTTGTTGTTATTATCACTTATATATAGTTCTATAAAAGGATACTATTGTAATCTACACAATTCTTAGTGGCCTAAAGAGTTCCAATATTCTACATAGTTCCTATAATGATTTTTGACAATATTCAAAATTCATGTATTAGTCTAAAGAGTGGTTTTATTTTCTAAATTCATGGTGCAATCACAAATGGAGGGCTCAAAAATAACTGTCCAAACCATGGAGCTTAGAGTCAACACAGTGAAAATAACACAAGAATGTAATATACAAATATGAATCTTTATCGAATTGGCAATATTACATGCAACATATGCCTCATGGGTAAATAATTAGGGCTCACAGGCCTACAGCAAGGGAATTCAACATTACAACTAGCCAAAGGTCTTATTATAGTCCCCCCAAGGGTTGATGCAAAAATCCTAAGCTTTTCACATGAACACTAAGAATAACTATCCATGAATGATTATAATAAATTACAAATGCTCTTAAATATGATTCTCCAACTCCAACAAAGGCTGCATCAGCCACAAGGGTTTACAAACCCAATGAAGGATTAATGTGAAAGTTAGCCTCAAAACATAAGAATATAATCCTTCACAAAATGAAATGACTTGCGAATATCCAAGGTAGATCCTATTGGAACCAAAATTATTGTATGATGTCCCATCAGGCTCCACATGTTCTAGAATAGGTTCACACTAAGAAATTTGGACTAGTTCAGACCCAAATGCTTTGATAATTAATTACAGTGAAATTTTGAGAGTGAACTTTAAAAAAATAAAATTCAAATGATCTAAAATTTGGATATGTGATAGATGTCCATGTGTAGATTCTATATCCTACTAGATGATATGAGAAAAAATAATACAGTGAAATGTGGAATAAAAGACTGAAACTGCTACTAAATGAAATCCAAGACAAGAAATGTTTTTGGTTGATATACAATTTCTTTACAACAAGGGATGCTCCTACATTAGACACCTAGGGTTGGAAGAAAAGTAAGTCCCTCACTTTCCAAGGCTAAGAGGAAAACCAAGATGATCCACCTTAGCCTAAGAAATCCATTATGAATCTTCTACTAGTCTACATTTCCACTTCACAAGATATTCTTTGTACTTGTTTCTAGTGCTCCTAGTTCTTGTATCCAAAATTTTCTCAATATTCTCTTATTCTTGGTGTGGCAACAACTCCTTCAAATCCACTTCACTACTACTATTACTTGACTATCCTTTATGATAATCACACATTTCTACAATATTAAAAATAGGTGATATACCCAATGTCTCCGGTAACTCCACTTCATATGCATTTCCTGAATCAAACTTCCTTAGAATCTTACATGGTCAAAACTTTCTCATCCTAAACTTGTATGTTCTCATTGGAAATCTCTCCTTCCTAAGATATACCATCACTTCATCTCCAAGAAAAAACTCCTTATGTCTCCTTTTCTCATCTTCCTTCTCTTTATACTTACTATTCATGCCCTCCAAATTCTCTCGGACTTGATTATGCAATGTCTCCATGAATCCTCCAAAATCTTCTACCTCCACACTCCTC
Source organism: Sequoia sempervirens (assembly GCA_007258455.2). Lineage (NCBI taxonomy): Eukaryota > Viridiplantae > Streptophyta > Pinopsida > Cupressales > Cupressaceae > Sequoia > Sequoia sempervirens. The sequence continues at coordinate 668,513,720 of VDFB02000003.1, read as the reverse complement.
TTGTTCTCCATATTGATGTCTCTTATTTCTACAACTCCTCTAGGATGTACTTCTATCACAATCTCAAATGGTGTCTTCCTTGTACTCTGGTTCACTAAATTATTGTATGAAAATTATTCTTGCGGTAGAATTATATCCCAATTTTTTTCCTTATCTCTAACCAAACATCTCAGTAGGTTACCCAAAATTATCTTTACCACTTATGTTTTTCCATCTATTTGTGGGTGATATGTTGAACTAAACTTTAGGTTTGTCTTCATCTTCTTCCACAATGTCCTCCAAAAGTAACCAATAAACTTGGTGTCTCTATTTGTAACTATACTCTTAGGCAACCCATGCAATCTCACAATATCCTTGAAAAATAAGTCAAAAACATGCAAAACATCATTATTCTTCTTACAAGGAATGAAATGTGCCAGTTTAGAAAAAAATTCCACTACTACTACTTTATAGAATCATAACCTCTCTGTGTTCTTGGAAATCCCAATATGAAATCCATGCTTATATCTTACCAAGGTCTCCCTGATACTGTCAAAGGTTTTTACAATACTCTAACTACTCCTTTTTGTAACTTGAAATTTTTTGCAACTTTGAACATACTTCTTGATATCCTTATATATTTTCAACCAAAAATAGTGTTCATTCACCAAAGCTACTACCTTATCCACTCCAAAATGTCTTGCTAGTCCTCCATTATGTCTCTCCTTGATCAAATTATCCCTCATTGAACTCCTCAAAATACACAATTGATTTTCTTTGAATAAAATACCTTCCTGAATGAAATAGTCCAACCATTGGCTTTGGTCTATCACGACTAGTTCCATACAGGCTCTCCAAGTTTCACCAAAATCTGCATCATCTTCATACATATTCTTTAACTCTTCAAAGCCCAATACTTCTACTCTCATATTTTTTAGCAAATTCCTTCTTCTACTTAATGCATCTGTAACCTTGTTTGACTTGCCACTCCTATGCTTCAACACAAATGTGTAACTTTGTAAGAACTCAACCCACATCATATGTCTATGATTCAACTTCTCTTTACTATTCAAGTACTGCAAAGCTTGATGATCTATGTACAACACAAATTCCTTAGGAAACAAATAATGTATCCATTTCTTCAAGGCTTGAATTATGGCATATAACTCTTGATCATATACTGAATATATTATTCTAGAATCATTTAACTTCTCATTGAAATAAGCCATATGTCTTCCTTATTGACTCAATACTACTCCTATTTAATTTTCACTTGCATCATAATCAACTTGAAATACTTTGTCAAAATTCGGTAATGCTAACACTGGCTTCTCTATCACCTTTTTATTCAACATTTCAAAAATTCTTTGTGCTCTATATGTCCACTTAAAGTCTTTTTTGTCTCCTCTTATTGTCTCTATCATGGGTGTACAAATGTTACAAAAGCTTTTGATAAACTTTTGGTAGAAACTCACTAAGCCATGAAATAATCTTCTCCAATGTTTACCAGTGTAAGCCAATCCACAATTGCTCTAACCTTCTCAAGTTCCATCTTCAATCCTTCCATAAAAATAACAAAACCCAAATATACCAACTCTGTCTTCATAAAGCTATACTTCATCACATTAATTAGAAACTTATCTTATCTCAAATTTTGTAATTCTTTTCTAATGTGCAATGGATGTTCTTCTCTAGTTTTACTAAAAAATATAATATCATCCAAGTAAACAATACCAAACTTACCCAAGAATTTCTTTAGTGCTATTGCAAGTATGAGCTAGTCTGGTGGTGTTGTCATTAATGTTTTCATTGTTGTCAACATAGTTTAGTATGTTGTAGATTGTATATGTATAGTTGAGATGCTGCTAAGATGTTGTGAGTACATGGAGCTATCTTTATGGTGTTGTAGTTGTGTTGGTTTGATGAGTTTCCAAGTGCTTTTGAGAAAATTAATAAAGAAGAGAAGTCAAAGTGATGAAAGTGTTCAAAATGAGCTTTAGTATGTGCTCCGCATTTCTCCTGTGTTGATCCTATGCTTGTGTTTATCTGAAGGGTTAATAATGGTAATATAGTGGTGATATCTCCTAAGTTTTAGCATTTGGTTGGATGGTATGTGAAAGTTACATTGACCAGTATGAACTATTCTGGCAGAGTTGGTCTTCTATGGACTGGGAGAAATATTTCTACTTTGTAGTCCTCTACTATTTTGTTTTAGATCCTCTAAATCTAAGATATGTCTTATGAAGGTCTTTTCTATGCTCTAGCGAAGAGGTTTGAAGATTGGTGATCCGAAAGTCATGTTTTTGTATTTCAGTGTGAGTTTGTATAGTCATAATGGATTGGTGAAAGGTGTTTAATGATTGAAGTTTGTTGTTTTGTTGTGGATGTATCTGGAAGATTCTAAAATGTATTCTCATGCATAAGGAAGTGTATTGTGATGTCCATGTGTCATCTTCTTGTTGGGAATCATGTACACCAATGCTCATTTGTGTTTTCATTAGGTTTGGATGACCTGGTGTTTAGACTTCATTCAAAGAATAAAATTTGATTAAGGAAGCGTGTGGTTGATTTGAGATGTTATTTTTTATCTTGAAAAATGTTTTTATTGGTCCACTTTGATTCCCTTCCACCATGGGAATGTTGAGTCACCAACCTATTTTGAATTTATGAAATGAAATATTTGTGGCTGACCTTGGAGAAAGTTTCTAAAGATGAGGATGGTATAAGAGAAAATAAAATTGTGAAGAGTAATATGATAGTGTGATGCAAAGTGATGAAAGTGAGCCACAAATCATAAGAGTAGAAGTGTGTGTGTGTGAGTGAGTTTTGAGAGAAGTTCTTCATTGTGTCAGATTCCTGAAGGCAGTGAGCTAAAGGTTTTTGTAATCCTTATTCAAGTTACGGATGTGTGTTAATTTTTGTGGTCGATATTTTGTTCTCTTTTGTATCTGTAGGCAGTGAGCCTCCTTGTTGGATAGTGAGTCCTTTCTGTAGGCAGTGAGCCTTTGTAGTTTCACAGTGAGTCCTCTTTTGGGTAGTGAGCCTTTGTATTTAGTTTATAATCTTTTATATTGTGAGTTAACCCTCACTATGGTTTTTCCCTCATTGGGTTTTCCATGTAAAAATATGGTGTTCATTGTGTTGATTTACTTTATGTTATTTTTGCTTCATGCTCTTACTTAATAACAAAATAGTGTGGTTGTGGAATTAATAAGTGTTGAAGTTTTAAGTTTGAATTTTGTGACAACTAATTCACCCCCCCTCTCAATTGTCCTGCACCTGTTTATCAACTACCTCATTCATAAATCTCATGAAATTTCTTGGTGCATTGGTCAATCCAAAAGGAATTACTAACCCCTCATAAAATCCTTCATGCTTTTTAAATGCATTCTTCCATTCATCTCCTTGTCTGATTCTAATTTTTTTATAGCCACTCTTTAGGTCAATCTTTGTGAAATACTTTTCTCCTCTCAAGCATTCCATAATGTTATCCATCCTTGGTAATGTAAATCTATACTTGATAGTGATCCTATTGATTACTCTTGAATCTATACACATTGTCCACTCTCCATCTTTCTTTGGTGCAAGTACAATAGGTACCACACATGAGCTCAAACTTTCTCTGAACAATACTTTCCTCAATGACTCTTGTATCTACTAGTTCAACTCCACATTCTCTTTTGGTGTCATTTTATGTGTTTCCTTGTTTGATAAAATTTCTCCTAGTATTATATCTATATGATGAATGATACTTTGGACTAGTGGTAGTCCATCTAGTACATTATCTGATATTATGTATTCATACTATATCAACAATTCTTCTACTTCATTTTTTGTGGTAGGATTCTCTACCTCTGGTTTACCACCCTTCTTTGGAACCAATGTAAAACACATATTCTCATGCCTCAATCCATCCAAAAGTTTCCTTCCATCTACCAAACATAGTTTGGGAGTGCAACAAACTTCAATTTTCTCCTCTTCCTCTAAAGGTATCAACTTGATTATTTTTCCCTTTGAAGTCATAGTGTAGGTATTCCTTCTTCCATCGTGAATTGATTTCTTATCATATTTCCATGGTCTTCCTAACAGTAAATGACATGCATCCATAGGCATAATATCACACAATACTTCATCCTTATATGATCTAGTATGAAATTTCACCAAACATTGCTCATTCACCAATATCTTATGCTCATCTTGAATCCATGATATCCTATAGGGGTTTGGATGTTTCAAACTCTCCAAATTCAACTTGGTTACCATCTCTTCTAAAACTAGATTATTAGTGCTACCACTATCAATGATAGCTTTACATACCTTTCCTCTGGACTTACACCTAGTTCTAAACAAACTCATCCTTTGTGGTGGTTCCTCAGTCACCTCATCTATAGTGCCCCTCATGTTGTTCTCCATTAGACCAATGATTTTTCTATTAGGATAGACATCATGACACTTTGTTGATGTTATATTTTCTTCTTTTATGATACTAGATGACACTTGATGATACTTTGATGTTCTTGCTCCTATTTTAGTTTATGCATATGCTATGAAGTTTTATGGACATATTAGTCTATGTGGATTAATTTAATTATGAGCATTGTGTTTATATGATCATGGTTACTATGCATTTATCTGGTGATTGTTCGATGTTGTTCTTGTGTAACCGTTTGATATACATTGATATGGTTACTTGTTGGATGTGTCTTGGTGAAATGGACAATATTGCATTACTCATTCATGAGTACCCTATTATAGTATGATTTTTGTTCATGGTTTGTTTGTGTTTGATATATATATATATATATATATATATGTTGTTCAACCATTTTGTTTGATGTAGGTTGCAGGTACCAAGCATCAACTCCACCTAAATTGGCAGGTCTGAGCGTGCCTTAAACCCAATGGAAAGTTTTTGAACAAAGATAACATATGGTCCCCTACCATTACCATCATCCTTTATAAGGATGGGTATCTAGTTGGTCACCCCATAAATCTTATATGTGTTCATGGTCAGTTGTTCTTGTTTTGACCTTGTTTATGATTAGGTGATTTTTATTGATATTTTGTTGTTAAATTAAATTTGGTTATTATGTTGTTTGATTAATTGTTGAATTAAATAAAATATTAAATAAACCATGTTGGTAAATGGTATTTTTGTTGCCTTGGTTAATTAATTTATTAAATTAAATTGCTAAGTAAAAAGAACTTTTATAATTAAATATAAATATATTCATTATTAATGTTGAGCTTTTAATAAATTAAAAGGTGGGAAAATATTATAATATAAAATAAAATATTAAATCGGAAGGAGATAATGGACAATCAATTAAAACAATTAAAAAGATAGAAAAAGATTCTCTCGGAGCACATGCATGACTTCAAACTGTTTGTAGAATAGAAGCTTGATATTTTGTGAGATTTTTACTTGATTTTTGTTTTTGAAAATCAATAGCTTTCCTTGGTTAATAATTATCATTTTGGGGAGATTATGGATAAATATTGATTTTTGGGGTTTTTGAAAAAAAAAGGGGATTCTTCTCTGCAAGAAAATTTTGGTAGAAAATTTGCATTTTGTTATTTTTTTTTTAAGAGAAACTTGGATTGGCAAAATTATTGAAGAATTGATCAAGGATTTGGAAGAAGAGGATTGTTGCTACAATTGAAGTTTGATTTCGACACCAGGTTTTTGTTTCAACCAACATTGATTCCAAGTTCCATTGTTTCTGAATTTTGTCTCTGTTCTTGAATCATATGCATGAATCTTTATGTTGTTTGGTAATAGTACATTTCTTTATTTTCTTATTTATGAATTGAAATAATTAGAAAATTATATTTTCTAAAGATGCATGTATCTTGGATGTAGTAATTGTTGCTTGTATTCAATGAAAATGCATTCAATACAAATATGAAATTTGAGAGTTTGTAAATCCATAGTATTTGGTGAATACTCTATGTGATTGTACTTGATCTCATAGTAAAGCATATTGATACCCTTACTTGAGATTTTATGTTCATCTATCGACAGTTTTGTATCCTCTTGCATGTATCTTCGATGCATAAATTTTTCTTTGGTCACTATATTTGTAGCTAATTCATTGGGTCATTGTAATGCCCCGCCAAGCAACCCCAAAGGATACTAATACATCTAACATTTATGTCACCAATTTTTTTTAAAAGTACTAACATACATCATAATAATCATATATCACATGAAATGAAACTAAACATGAACTACATATAACAAATCCCTCGGGTTTACATGACTGCATTACTTTTCACAACAACATTATTACATCACATGAAAGGTAAGTATACACCAGTAATCATAAGATAACATGAACATGGTCAACACATTAATCAAGGGTTACAATATTACAATGTCATTTCCCAACATGAATGGGGAAGATACAATAAAATGGAATGATACATTTGAAATGAAGGAGTACAAAGCTGCAACACTAGATCCAACTCTGGTTCAACTCAGGAGTCACTGCAAGGTACAATTTTGCACTTCACGATCGATGATTTTGGACCCAATGGGGTGCATAGCACGTTCCACCCAACCACGTGGACCCTAAGGCCCGCCCCCCGTGCTAAGAGATGACAAGAAGGACCCCAACAATAACCATCAAACAAAACAAGGATACAAGACTTCACAACAAGATCCACAATAACATAAGGCAATCTCCAGCACAAGATATAACCAACACAAGATGTGCCCAAAATTAGGAATAACCAATAAAGCATCAACATACAAATTCCAACATGTGCTTCCAGAGGCCCAAAAATAACATAGAGGGAAACAAAGCATACATGGTTGTTAAAGGAAGAGTGTCATCGCAATGTTGCATGGGTTACCTTGGCAAATCTTCCTAGGCCCCAACCCCCAACTTGGGTTACCCTGGTGACCTCTTACAAAACCTGGCCCCACATGCAATCCAATGCGGAATCGATTATCTTTCATAAAGACAAGATAACGATCTTGCCATTCCAGGCCTTCTCAACTCATCCCCAAGTCTGAACTAGCCCTTGAGTCCATGAGCGAGGCATAATTTATACAGTTAAGTGTTTTTGACTACCTAATGTATTGATTTAGTTTTCACTTATTAGACTAACTCCACATGAGTTACCCAGGCACCACTTTGTGTGCCGACCCCCATGATGAGCCACTCCCCTACTAACAACTTATCTCAAAAAACACAAAAAGGAAAGCCAATTTGCACAAGAAACTTAATCCAATAAAATAACTGCATCAGGTGAGGCATGTACCATCTCACACTAGAATGAACTTCAAAGTAATGAAAACCACATCAAGTGTATGGCTCAAGCCACATAAACAAAAACCAAGAGAAACATCAACCATTATCAAAGTGACAGGATCATAAAACCATACAAAACTCAATAAACTCTTCAGACTTGATATGGGTTACCCAAGGCGAACTCTCCTAGGTTGTCGGACCCCCATACCAACTCTTGCAATAAGAAACTGTATCCTATCTAACCTCTAGAAGACTAACAAATTTTCCAAACAAAGGTTTCCCCATCAAAGGGAAAGACACAGTAACAAGATCTCAAGAATTATTTTCAAGCCACAATTGTCGAGTCAACAAGTATAGGATAGTGAGGGGCAACATCCCAACGAAATCTCCTAAATCAATTTCAAAACAAAAACCACTAGGCACCTAAGGGAGACCTCTATTTCTACTCTCAAGATACCCCTATAGCATCAAAAGTAAAAGCTTTATATAAACATACTCATATTTCTCTATAATCATTTTATTATCAAATTAAACTACTTTCAATTAAATTATGCATTATAGATGATTCAAGTGCCAACTAAATTTCACTTCAAACTTATATGAATAGAATTTAAGTAATTTAATACTTTAAAATTTTAGATAACTTTAAAGAAGGAGAACTATACAAATATAAATTTAAGACTAGCAAAACAATCTATCTATAACTATTTTAATTAAGAGACCTAGGTACTAAAGCTTTTCAATTGAATAATGGGATGTCTCCTAAATTATGACCATATATATTTCCAAACCCCATCACTAGAAATATTGTTTGTACCCATATTATTAATTTTAAGCAATTGATTAGATTGTCATCTTTGAATACTTAGCTACAAACCCTTAAACAATTGATTCAACATAAATCCAACATATGACAAGAGTTGAATGATTTAATCCAAGAGATCACGAAATGAGAGTATTACTTGTTGAGAAGAGAAGAAGTCCATAGTGATAAAGTCATAACACTATCTAGTCTATCTAGGAAGTTTGATCAGCTGAAAGAATTCTGATAAGAAGAAAACCTGGGAACTGGGAATTACAATTAGTCTGTAACTGTCATGAACAGATTTAAGAAAACATTGAGATATAAAAACATTGAATCTGGTTGCATGAATTGTAATTGAAAATCTTGTTCTACGCCGGCTGAATTAAAATATTTACATGACCCGAGAATGGAATACCATGGCCCAGTCCTAACCATTAAAATGACTTGGTTTAAGGGAAACAAATAGATGAAGGAATTTACTACACTTCATTGGAAGTTCAGGCTCAGTCATCTGGCCAATCCCGTTCATGAGAGAGAGAGAGATGGGAATATATAGACTTTGGAATTTGTCACATACTGCTGAGTTGTGGCTATGAAGTTTGATGGGGCTTTTACCATGACAGGAGATGGAGCAATTTTTGGTGTGGCAGATCAAATATGAATACAGGCTGAGAATTTCCAGCGACACTGCATTTTTAATTGGATCCTAAAATGTTGCATCTTTGAGAGGTTTCAATAGAATCAGGGAGGTTATTTAAATCTATACATCCTATCATGTTCAAGTGCTGCCGCTGTGACCAGTTATGAATGGAATCATGGAGCTTATTTAGTTGTCCAATCCCTTCTATGTTCTAAGCATTACAACTGTAATAGGTTGCTAATGAAATCAAGGCGGTAATTTATACTGTGATAATATTTTACTTTAAGTGCTGCTGTTGTGATAGATTGTCAGAAGAATCAAGCAAGTTATTCAAACCTTTAATTTCCCTATTAAGTTCAAGTGCTATGGCTGAGAATGGTTGACAATGACATCAGAGAGATTATTTGAACCTATAAACTTCCTAATATGTACAAGTGCCACAACAGAGATAGGTTGATAATGAAAACAAGGAGATCATTTAAACCTTTGCAACATTCTATTTTCAAGTACAGAAGATGGGGCAAGTTGTGAATTGAATCAGAGAGGCTATCTAATTTACTACACCTTTGCAAGTCTAAAAGTTGCAGCTGTGACGGGTTTCCAATGGTTTTAGGGAGGCTACTTAATTATGTACAATGCCTCAACTCTAAACGATGTAACAGTGACAGGTTACCAAGTATATTAGAAAGTGAATATTGGAATTTGGAAATATCACCATCTTCTTGCATTATTGCCAAATCCCGAATGTTATCCCCAATACTGAAGGGAAGGAGAAAGGTGAGGTGCAAATACATGACTTAAGAGTAGGAGAAATAATGTACAACTTTTCTTTTTGAAACTAGACACATTTTTGTTTGGCAGCGAGTTTCCAGAGACGCGCTCAAGTTGAAGTTTGGAAATTAACTTCACCACGATCAATGGAAAGCTGTTTATTTTGTTAGTAATTGAAAATATCTTATTTTCAACTGCTGCAACTGTGATAGATTGTTGGAAGAATCAGGAAGGTTATTTAAATCTTTAAACTTCCTCCAATACAATACCATAATAACTCAAGGAATCATGCATACCTTGCTATACATGCATGTGAGGTGGCACTGTTATAATTCCTATACCGTTTGGAATAATGCCTCAAGAAGCGGCAAACTTAAAAAGTACCGTTCTTTTATCTGCTTTATGAAGCCCTAAAGAAAATAAGGATTTCCCTATGTGTAATAGAGTAGATGAATGTTTTCAGAGAACCTCTTTTATGACGCAACTATATCCATTACAACCTCTATTCGGTATGGCCATCAAAAGTTATTCTCATTTTATGTAACAATCAAAGAAAAGTATTTGACTAAGATATGGCCACATACTGACATGCATGATCCGATACAAGATAATGAATTCAATGATTCCATTTACTACCAAGCAGAATATCAAGGTACTAGAGAAATGTTCAAGAAATTACATTATACATGTTTCTCTGAAGAAAAGTAAGGCTTACACACAAGAAAATGAATTAAACTATCTAAAACTTACAGGCCTCTTGAGACATTATAGAGTCACCTTGGGTTGTTTCTCCATGAAGAGAAAAGACCTACATGCTTCAGAAAACTGTACTGGTCGCATACTAGCACCTCCAAAAATTCCACCTCCCCAATTGCTCTCCTCTTCTCTTCCCCCATCTCCCACACCAAAAAGCCCTTACCATTATGTTGTAACCGACCCCTCAATGAGTTTCCCCGATATTTTTTCAATATTCGCAACAGGAAGAGATATTTTCATGCAGTACATGCAAATTAGTTTTATTTCAGTTACAAAAGAATCCCCATAAAGCATTCCATTTCTTCTATTTAAAGCAAATAATTAATTTGCTATTACATGCATATCCGTAACTACCAGCACCTTCCTAAAAATAGGTTGCTACTAATACAGGAGGATCTCCCCCTTTTGCATGTGCTCACTCTCTGCCAATACATCTTCTTCATTATGATTTCTTAAGTGAGTGTAACCGCTTGATTGACTTTATCCACCTGCAATTGTTCACAACGTGTTGGCTTATAACACTTTTTTTTTTTATTAATTTCATAGCTCAATGCAAAATAGCAATTTAAATTATAATTATCTTACCACTTATTATTTATTATTTTTGTTTTTATTTAATATGTTTCAAGCAAGCAACATTAAAAAGCCCCTTAAATTTAAACACTCCAAAACACAGTTAATCAAACAACATACCAATCCATACTCGACTTCACAACAGGTCGGTAAGCAACTCAAGGACAACAAAAATGGAGGGTCATTACAGTCATATGCAAATTATTTTCCTTGTGTATTTGTTGCTATAATGCTTGGAAGTTGATTGGAAAGTATTACTTGATTATAAGTTGAGACTTTTATAAACATCCTTCCTTGTAGTTGCATTTAAAATACTATCTATTTAATATTCCTTGTGGTTGGAATAATTCGATGAGGCTTTATGTTTGGTATTCAAGCTTTGAAGGAATTCGTTGAGTCGATGCATGACCATGGATCAATTTTATTATCCATGGTTCAATTTGAATTTAAAATTAAATTATCTAAAATGATGTATGGGTTTGCTAAGTTCCATTTAAATCAGATGTGTGTCATTTACTTTATGCCTTATTGTGAATCTATTCTCTTGGCATTCGGCTATATGTGTTGCTTGTGATTATACCTGAAACCCAATACTTGTTTTGCATATACCTTATTCCAGGCGACTTGATATTGAATATGGTTATTCATTCTTTGTGCCTTTCATTGAGATTGGAAACTTTGAATTCCATTGTGATAGGCCAACTTGTGAATTGTTGATTAAAATGTTGTTTAGAATTCAATATTTTCCATGATTGTTGTGTGCACTTTGTGTATGTGAAGCTGAGTATGCCTCTTGATAGGAAATCAATGGAAATGTTCTCTAAATGTTATTTGAAGAATAGTTATGCATGCTAGGCATCGATGTTAAAGGTATTAGATAAACATAATCTATAACTTGAAACTTGGTGTTAAGGTGCGTGGAATGTAAACTGAAGTTTGAACCATACAGTTGATTTCTATTCGATTATATATATGTGTGTGTGTGTATGTTTTTTTTTATTGGTAAATAAGAATGTTACTTGATTAAATTCTGTAATATTTAAAGTTGCTTATATTTTTTAAAATAGACAAATATATTTATATGTGTATACATATAAATATATATGCTGATTTGGGTATATATTTATTTGTATATATATAATTATATACATATATGTATCATTGAGTATATTGGATAAGTGGAATTGGAAAATAATTAGAGAAGAAAAGAAATTGCTTTAATTTCATTTGAGTAATTGAAGGATTTATTCGAATAAATAAATATGATGACCTTTTTAAATATTGTTTCCTTTTCAATGATTTGTTATTATATGTGGACATTTTGACTAAATTGGTTTATTGCGAGTTGAATTGCATTATGTATGTGAAATTTAAGTGGGTTTGGATTACTGGTTTTAAATGGGAGTCTATGTGTAAGTTGTCAAGGTTTGTTTCCAGAGGCTTAGGGGAGTATCCAATCGGATGGATTTTATGGTTGTCCTTTTGAAATGGTTGATATTATACTTGAGATGTGTATATGAGGTTCTTTAGCCTTGTACTATTTACTTGTTATTATGGTTGTGATTTGTGAGCAAGATGGTCCATGCCTTGCTATGGATATATGTTTCTTGTGGTTATGTTTAGTGTGCAAGATGGCTTTACCCTGTTTGATGTATTGGGTCTTCTAGTTGCAAGTAGGGGGAGTGGCTTTTAATTGGCGATGAAACCCAAAGTGGTGTCTAGGGTAACTCATTGAGAGTTCCTTTAATCTAGTGATAACCTAAAATGAATTAGGGGGTTGCATGATTTTCACATTAATCAAGATAATGGTATACCTCACTCATGGCTCAAGTGCTTATTTAGGATTGAGATGAGATAAGGACTGGAATAGCAAGATCAACTTCCTTGTCCTCATTAAAGGTATGTTGATTCTACATGAGTTTGTATGGAGGTCGGGGATCGATAGATTTTGCTAGGGTAACCTAGGATGGGGGTGGGAGCCTAGGAAGATCCACCAAGGTAACCCATACCAAGCAATGTGATGAAAATCCTCCCTATTACAACCTAGCATTCCCTAGTCATGTGATTATCTTTGTTGTATGTGTGCCTCTGGAAATAGTGTCTCTGTTATGTGATGTTCATGTTGTATTGACTTATATTGGAGCCATGTTTAGTCCCTTGTGTTAGCCTTATATCTTCTTGAATACTTGATGTAGTGTGACCTTATTGTAATCTCCTAGCATAGGGGGGTGGACCTTAGGGTTCCACATGGTCGGGTGGATTGTTCTTTTTCCTCCATTGGGTCTCCCTTGTTGTTGTTCATGTGCGTGAAGGAGGTACCACTTGTAGCAAGTTATAGATCTTGTATCTATTCAAGGAGATAGTTGCTTATGTTATGTATCAAAATTGTATCTCATTTGTACCATGTCATGTAATTTTGATGTATTATTCCTATTGTATTTAGGGAAGCCTTATTGTATCAATGTAATGATGTACTCCCATCTAATGGAGAATGTATATGTACCCATTGATTTTTATTATATGATCTTTAATGATGATGTATTTGATGTTATAATATGGAGATGTATGTGTTTATTCATTTAATACAATGGATTTAAAATGAACTCTTGTAGTTAGTTAATCCATAATGTATGTTTAGATCTTGTTAAGTAGGTTTGTTCATAATGCAGTCATTGAACCTTAGAGGACATAGTTTAGCTTATGTATTATGTTTAGATATGATTTACATTTCTTGTTATTACACTTTAAAAAAAATTGTCATTATTGTAGTTAGATGTGTTGTCCTCTAGGGTTCTTTGGTGGGGCATTACATCATCATGCAACAAATCTCTCCTCATCACCAATGATTCACCTTTCTTAGGTTTCCCAACTAAATTAGGGGATTCAACAAGGTCTTCATTAACATAGGCTACTCTTTTGGTATACTCAGGTTTCATTTTGGTGCTTCCTTGGTGGAATTCAAATGATCTATGTCCTTCACCTCCACAATTGAAACAGTTTCCTCTAAATGGCCTCTTCTCATATCTCCCTTTATCTCTCTAGTATCCATCATTATAGTAAGAATTATGGCATCCTCTATCATTGTGGTAGAAATTTATATCTTCTATTCCTTTTTAGTATGAACTACAGTCCTCTTCACTTTGGTAGTGTTTACCATCCTTGTTTTTGTCTGCATAAGGTATTCTTTCTCTAGATTGTGGTCCAATATTCTTGAATCTTCCTCTTCCACTTATCTTCCTTTATTCAATCTTCTTGTTCAACTTATCTTCCACCTTCAATGTAAATTGATATGCTTCCTCAAATGATGTCATCTTTACCAGGCTCAATTCTTCTTGAATGTTTGTTCTCAATCCATTGATGTATCTCACCACATTTTCTTTATTTGCTTCACTATGACTGGTTCTAGTTATCATCTTGTAGAATTTTTCAATATACTCCTTCACAAATCTCTCCTTTTTCCTTATGTTCTACAATATTTTCAACAATTCAAGTTCATAATCAATAGGTATAAATTGATTCTTCAACTTTATCACCATTCTATCCCATTTGTTGATTTTATCCTTTCGTCTTATATTTCTATCTAATTGAACTTCTTTCCACTATAAAGTAACATGACCTTTCAATTTTTTTTCACAAATATTACTCTTTTTGGATCTTCAATTTCTTCATATTCAAAGTATTCTTCCATTTCATTGATCCAATCAATCAATTATTCATGGTTTAAATTTCCTGCATAATTTTGAATTTCAACTCTAGGTCACTTACCAATTTTTGAAATTGCCTTCAACATCTTCATCTTATTTGATTCTTCTTTTCCTAGGGCTTCTATAAATTGATTCACAACATGATCTACTTCATCATTAATTTCATCCTCATGCCTAGGGTTTAGGCCTCACCTTTGATCTTCTTCTACTACATCCAATCAAACTTGCATCTCATGCATCACTTCCAAAATTCCATCCATTCTTCTAGCAATATTCACCATATTAGGGGATCTCCTTGGTAGCATCTCTACCCTCAAATCCATGCATTTTCCACAATTTAGTGATTTGGATACAAGGGTTTCAACTACCTCACAATTGGCCATTAGTTGAAAATACATGAGTCTGCCTCAATTAAACAATATGTTCACCTCAAGGAATTCCTTCAAGACTCACAAATGGAGGGTTTAGAAAGAATAGTCCAAACTGTACAACTTAGAGTCAACATAGTGGAAATAACACAAGAACATAATCTACAATATGAATCTTTATTAAATTAGAAATCTTACACACAACATATGCCTCAAAAGAAAATAATCAAGGCTAACATGCCTACTACAAGGGAATTCAACATTACAACTAGCCAAAGTCCTTATTATAGTCCTCCCAAAGGTTGATGCAAAAATCCTAAACTCTACTCATGAACTCTAAGACTAACTATCCATTAATGATTCTATTAAATATGATTCTCCAACTCTAACAAAGTTCCGCATTGGAAACAAGGGTTTACAAACCTGATAAATGATCAATGTGAAAGTTAGCCTTAAAACATAAGAAGATAATCCTTTGTGAAATGAAATGACTTGTGAATCTCCAAGGTAGATCCCATTGGGCACAAAATTCTTCTATGATTTCCCATTAGGCTTTGCACATTTTGGAATATGTCCACACTAAGAAATTTGGACTAGGTCGACTCCAAATGCTTTGAAAATGAATTACCATGAAATTCTAAAAGTGACAACTTTTAGAAAACAAATGCAAATGATCTGAAATATGGATTAATGATCGATTTCCATGTGTATATGGTATATCCTTCTTTGTGAGCTAAAAAATGATAATTTAATAAAATGTGGAATGAAATACTAAAACTGCTATTGAATGAAATACAAGAAAAGAAATATTTTTGGTTGATACAATATTTCCTTAAAACTAGGGATGCTCCTGCATCAATTTTCATTTCATCCACACTCACTTCACTAGCAGTAGCCCTTACACATTTAACCACTACACATTTCACAACTTTATGCCCCTGGGTTGATACATAGACCAAACTAAAATTTTATTATTAAACATTAATTCTATATTTTAGATGTCGCCTCAATTTTAGTCTCATAAATCATTTTGAAAAGATAAAAATTCTCACTTAAATAATTTTGATGTGTAGAAAATTAAAGAAGACTTCAAAATATTTCATGAAGATAAATGTTAAAATATCATACAAAACAAATACTATACTTGTATACATCAATCGACATAGAATTTGAAGAAGAGCCAATTGAGGATGCTATGAAAATTAATTGTGTGAATTTATTTGAGAAATAAGATATTTTTTATTCCTTCTACTGTAGGATGACTTAAGAAAATGCGAAATATTCCATGTTTTAGAATTTTCAAAAAAATAATTACGTTTTTCACAATGGACCTCTAATTGATGAAAAATATTTTTTGTTTGCCTGTATCTAATTTAAGAGGAATGATACATCACAAATTGTGTCCTCCTGAAGATGAATAACTTATAGATGATATAACATCTAATAGTTGATATATATATAATTAAAGAAATGAAATAGTAGATTGTGTCCTTCCTTTTCAAAATAAATTATGAGAATTATCATTTTGACTATAGATATTTATGAATTAAAATATTCAAGTGGATTAATCATATGCATAATGAACTACATCAAGTTTTAGTTTTTATGATCATCTTGTTGAATATGAGAGTAGTAGAATTGAACTATTTTCTTCTAAACATAAGGATAAAATTATAAAACTTAGACAAATGACCAACATCCCAATACTATTGGATATATTAGAAAGTCTTGTGAGTTCAAATTTAGATTTATGTAATCCTAGAGTTTATTCATCTAAAAAATAGGTATAGTTAGGTTAGTTTTATTTTATTGTTTGTTTTTATTTTTGACTATGTTATTAGAGGTCTTTATTTTGTTGGAATATTCAATATCCTTTCATAAATAATAAATTATTTGTAGTTGTAGACACTTAAAAATTTCTAACATATTTATTCTAAATTTAACATCATTTTGGTCATCACCACTAATCAACCCCTTCATCACTATTAATTAAATATTTTTTGATTATTTGTTTAATCTAACGTATTTCTCTCTTTAATTAAAGAATTTTGAATTATTTAATTAAATATTGCATTATTCCTCTACCCACATAATTTTTTTTAGTTATTTATTAAATCTTGAATTATTCTTCTATCCCCATAATTAAATAATTTTAAATTATTTAATTAAAATCATGCATTCCTCTCATCTAACATAATTAAAAAACTTTAATTAATTAATTAGCTATTTATTCTTAAAAAAATAAATAAATCATTTAATTTATTTAGTTTAACTTTGCACATTCCTCTAAAAATAAATAAAGTCATTATTTTATTTATTTCCTAAATATATCATTATATCTTTATTCTTCCAACTCTAAATTTAGTGAGTTTACTAGAAAATAACCTTAGTTCACTCTAACTTACTTCCACTTCATCCTCTCATGTAGTAAGTCCTCTAATTTTCATGTAGTCACATAACTCCTCATCACAATCACTCATCTTGACACATGTCACTTGCATGTTCTTCATGATCTTTCAAACATTGTTATCCATTGATCTCATCTCACATCCTACAAAATTTATTTTATATCTCTAAAATATATAAAATACCTATCTTTAAGCCATAAAATCTCTCCATGAACTCCACAAATTTTGCATCTAAATTATATTGAAAATTGAGAAGTTGTCATTGATGCCAATAGATATTGGAATTTTGATGTTTGTCAGTATTCTATTGCTCTAGTAATGAAAGTCTATTGATATGGTATTTTGGTATGGATTATCCTATTTTGTAAGATTTTCTTAGAAGCTCATAACATGTTCCATCTTGATACCTTTTGCATCTACTATCATGGTTTCAATTGACTAAGTTGTATGGTTGGAAATATACAATCACCAGTAGTTTGGAAACAAAATTATATTGATGCATTGGCTTTGTACAAAAGTTTTTGGGTCTGGATTCTATCTCAGTAAAAGATGTCATTACAGGACTTTGTACATAGGGTTGAGACTACAAGGTGCATTCTACTTTGGAGTTTTATAATGATATGTGAAGGAATTTGGAAGATATGAATGACAGTATTCTAATCTATAAGCTACATTAAGAATTCCTACAATACATTGACATGCGAGATTCCACATTTTCTCATATTTGATTATCATATCGTGTAGTATTGAAAATAAGAAATTTGATGTCATCTAAAGGAGAATTCAATATGTCAAAAAGTTTTGGGTTACACGCTTGATGGATTGATGTTTTGTATTTTGGTGTAACTTTGGCCGACTTAATTATACATTGAGATATGCTATGAATTATCGAGGAATCCATATTAGGTCCATGCCAACTACTTACATGCAAAGATGAATGTGTTTTGAGGATAGTGTCAAAAAAATTAGTTTTGATTTTAAATGAGGATTCTATAATTAGGTCAAAATAATTAGTGAACACACACACACACACACACACACATATATATATGTATGTATGTATGTATGTATGTATGCATGTAAGACATTCAGATAGAGAGAAGATGTGAAAAAGGAAGGAAGTAAGTGTGAGAGTTACATGAAAGAAAAGAAGAGGATGAGAAAATATGTGTGTTATGTATGTATTGTGCTTCACCAGAACTAAACTCTAGCACAAGGAAGGTGCACTCTTTATTAGTTCATATCCTTGGAAGTGAGCCATTAAATTTTTTATCTTTGGTAGTGAGCCATAATTTTTTGTACTCTGGCTATGATATCTTTAAGGATAGTGAGTCCTGGAAATGAGCCATTGTAATATTCTATATCTATATATATTATATTGTGATCTAATCCTCATCGTGGTTTTTCCCATTTTGGGTTTTCCATGAAAAATACTGGTGTTCATGTGTGTTGATGCATTGTATTGATTCCATGTTTTCTCTTGTTGATTTAGTTAGACTTGTGAAAATATTTAGATGGATTCTATGTGAATGGTTTTGTAGAATACGGATTCACCCCCCTTCTCAGTATTTTGGATGTTCAACAATTGGTATAAGAGCTTGGTTCCTTTCAAGAAGCCTAACAGCTTGAGGAAGATCCCAAAATTTGATTACATGGAAGAAAAAAAATTCTTATTCCTTTGGAAGAGATCTCTATTGAGCATACATGAGAAAATAAAGATTTGAAGGATAGATTGAAGGAAGCAAATGAGTGTATCAAGAATCTAAGGAAAAAGGTATGGAGAAATTAGTGATCAATTAAAGAAAGAAGATGAAGACATTACTAGACCGAGAGAACAGTTGGAAGAAAAGAGAAAGATTGAAGATTGTCTGAAATTTGAAATTCAAAGGAAGATGGATGAATTTGCAAAGCTTGAGAAATAAGTGGTAACTCTAAATTTAGATCTGGAAAAGGAAAAAAGACATAAGGATAAATTCAAGGCAAGCACTGCAATGCTTGATGAGTTGATTAACTTCTAGAGACCTACTATGGACAAAAGCGGTTTAGGGTTTGAAGAAGGACAAAGTTCAAAAGAAAATAAACCTCTTAATATGAAGACTCAAGGAAATAGTGGACAACTCAAGATCCCAAGAAGTAGTACCAAAAGGACCCCTATCAGATAACCTAATGCTCAAAGGTACTTATCTTTTAATGGTGTATGTTATTCTTGCAATAAGTTTGGACATAAGGAAAAAGATTGTAAGAGGAAAGAATAACATAATAATGGAATGGATGAAAATATATTATCATTCTCTAGTCAATGTCTTGAATGTAAAAGAATTGAATATAGAACTAAAGATTACAAAAGTTAGAAGTTGAATAAGGAAATCTATCCATTCAATGGCTATTGTTATCACTGTAAATCATTTGGAAACAAGGCTAACCAGTGCAAGAATAGATTGAATAAAAGAAAACTTGGATAGAAGAATGTTGTTTGTTGTAATTCTAGCAATGGAAAACATTTTTCTAGAGACTACAAAAGTAGAAATATGAGATGTAGCAATTTGGTAAAAATATACGAACTAGTCATTAAGATTGATCCAACAGAATTAAAGAAGGAAATGGAAAGAATTTGAATAAGGGAAGGAGAATCTAAATCATCAGTCTTTTCTACATCATCCTCCAGTGCAGGCATGCCCATCAAAAATTGATCTAAACAATGCCTAAGGGGGAGCAATAATCAAAATATTTAATAACCCCTCTTTTGATATATGATGTCATATCATGACATAAGTGAATTTATCAAGGTTAAAAATTTAAGATTTCATGCGAAAATAATTTTTAGACACATGTACAAAGAATGAATTTTACAGAGTTTGAAAGGATGGAAGTGAAAATGAATTTCAAGGTTATCTATTGTAGAAGCAATTGGAATGAAGGAAATAAATTTAGATATGCTAAGGAAAATGTATTCGATGAAAAGCATTTGTTAAAGAAGAGAAGCGTGTAGAGGAAGCTTGAAGGAACCAAAGAAAATTCATACTATAGGAATTTAGAATCTGGTCTTGGAGGAAAAGGAAGAGGTAAGGCAATATTACTATACTCTATTTCATCTAAATTATTTGTCAAATCTTTTTGGATGTGATGGATATACCTCAAATTATAGACAATTCAATAAGACCAGAACCAGAGCTCAAAATGTACCCTATTAAAAACCTAGAACTTGATCTTTTGGGTGCTTTTTCAAATATTCCTCTTGGTGTCATACCAATTGGAGATGTTGGAGTATACATTCATAGAAATTTGGAAGAATCTACCTATAGAAAATCTCGCATATTGTTGGTTGAAGAGTTAATTGGAAATGATTTTATCTTGAAACTAGAATACAATGTACTTTTGGAAATGAAATTAGATGTATGGAATAATTTTCTAGACTTAGTAATGAGGAAATATGTATTAGGATGGCTCTTAGTAGATTTCATTGTGAATATGTGTGGCTTGAAAATTCATATGCAATAACTAGAGATGTAATCAAGGAAGTAATTGGCTTATTATCCTTCAGATTGATTCCTGAATGTAATGTTGATAGGAGAAAAGGCTTAATAAGGAACACATATGCTGAAATCACCAACCCAATAGTCTAGTATGCAAGTCTAGTTATTTCACAACCAATTCTCAGTTACAACAATGTCTCCACTATTGTAATTGATCTTGAATTGGACATGATTGAGAAAAAAATAGAATACGATCTTTGTGATCTACTTTGGCAATAGTTGTTGAAAAATATGAGAGATATCAAGGAGAAAAATTGTACATTTAGGTATCATACACTAGTCCTATGCTTAATCTTCTATTTTATGAAGGAGATTCCTAGTGTTGTAAAAGTCAGTTGGAAAAATACTACACTAGTCACCTATCAAATTGAGAAACTAGTGAGAAGCATTGGGGACTTGGATGCACAAGGAGATGCCCTTGCTATATTCTTTGGTAAATTATAGAGACAGATGAACAGAAGGAGGGTTACAAGAGAATTGATTACAAAGTATAAGGATGATATAACATTTTGGTAACCACTGATAACTGCATTATAAAGGAAGTTGAACCAAGAAATTCATGGATACCTAATTTTGGATATGTGATTGAGAAGGACTATGCTATTGGTTGTATTAAAATGTTGATCAATAGACCCAGAGACTTTGGAAAACCTAGGTTTGGAACTTACAATGAAATAACTAAAGCTCTTGAAAAGATTGAGGCAACCTCTAAAAAAATAGTATGCAATAACCAAAGATGTAGGAGAAACATCAACCTCTGATAACTGCCTCCAGAGAAAAGAGAAGAGTCACAAAATTTCATGCACTAGTTGCACAAGCCAAACTTGCTCCAAGAAGGCTCAACCAACTAGTGAGGAGAAGAGGACAACTTCAATTGGTTCCTAGTGTAGTCACTAGATCATCATAGGTCGCTATGGTAAGCACAAGTTCATTAACTAATAGATTTGATGAATTAAAGTGTAGAGCAATAAGTGACATGGTCACTTGGGTTGAAAATAAAGAATTATTGGAAATTGTAGAGAAATGTGAGTCAACTAATAGTATTGCACTTGATAGACTAAAAATTATTCAAATGTGTGAGGAAGATGTCAAGAGTTTATTTACAATTTGTTAGACTTGGCCTATTGTAATTCAAAGAATCAAGGATGTTAAAAGAACAATTGAAACTCAAATCAAGTTTGCATCTAGCACATTTAATCCTTCTCTTGATTTGGACTATCGGACATGGTACAAACTGAAAATGATGCATTAATAATACTTTGCATCTCACAAAGAAAAAGGAGAAATGATTGAATTGTATGGGAAGCTTAGAGATGTGATAAAGATTAAATGCACTCTAATCTACTATGCTCTCTCTATAGTTGATAGGACTTTGAATTATAATGTCACTCCTTGAACTTTGGATGAAGGAAAGGACATCTTAATCAATCTCAATTACCTATGTAATGCATTTTTAGAGGTGAAAATGATTTGGGATGAAGGGATATCCTCATGGATAGGGATACTTAGCAAGCTTCAAGGAGCAGTAGTCTTTGGTTGATCAATTATCATTACTATTTTTCAATGCACTCTATTGATCATTAAACCTTGCACCTCTCCAAACAACCTTATGGGAAATTCAATGAGTGAGGGACCAATTTGTACCTCACTTAATGACCTCTGGTATTTTTAAAGAAAATTGGATCTTCTTTGTGTTTGGGAAAAGGGGTAGAAAGAAATGCAAACAAAACATAAAGATGGTGATACACCAAAGCTTTTACAATATTTCAAATCTTAACTACTTCTTATAATTGATAATATGGACAAAAAATTCCATAGACCCTTATTGTTAGGAAGAGAATGAGTATAAAATGATCTAGGAGGATCCAGAAACCTCAAAAAAATATAGTCTTAGAACCTTTCAGAATTGGAATCATTGGATAGAGCTCGCTGACACGATCCTGATGCAACTTGAACGGGCCCAAAAGGAGTTTGTATGCAGAAGTTATGTTCAGTCAAAAGTTCAGTCAAATAGGAAAATCAGGTGTCCAAAAAGGTGAAAATTTATTGTCTCAAATCCAAGAAAAAATGACACCAAGTCGTAGTGCTTGTTGTGCTGATTCTGGAACTATCTTCAGTTTCAAAAATGGAGTCCGTATGAGAAAAATAGAGCCAGTCAAAGTTTTAGTCAAAATGATGATGTTAGCATGTGACATGGCAATTGACTAGATGGTGAGGTGGAATTGCAAGTGATGTTTCAAAAATCTCACAAAAATTCACGTACCATGCTTTATTTTTGAAAATAAAGTGTGGAGGCTTATTTTATCTCACAAAAATCCATCGGATTGTGTGGGATCCCAACCGGATTTGGTGGGATCCAAATCTCCTAAAAATTAAAAAAAAAACAACTTAAAACCAAATAAGCCCGAGATGAAATATGATAAGGGTTTTAAAAACAACTTAATTGTTTTATTAAAGGTGGTTGATTATTTTATTTTTAAAATGGGGAAGTTATTGTTTTTTTATAAACGGGTTAGTGTGTTTTTTATAAGGCTTATAATTATAAAAGCCAAAGGAGGGGGTTAATTTGTTATTTTATTTATTATGGTGGTTTTTAACCCCATTTGCAAAATTATGTATAAAAGGGGGGTAGGAGTGTGAGTTTTTCATTCAAATTTTTTGAGAGAAAATTTTATACTCTTTTGAGGAATTTTTGGAGAACTTTACAAGGTGATATTACACCAAGAATGTAAAGAGTTGTGAGAGATTGTGAGAGGGTTCTGACAGGTTCTTGAAGCTTAGATGATGTAAAAAGTATGTTATAGCTTGGCATCATTAATAAAGTAGTTCCTCGTTGAGAAGCGGACCCAGAGACGTAGTCCTACGAATTCCATTATCAAGTGTGATCTCTCTATTTCTTCTTTGTCTCATAATTCTTTCAATATTTTGATTCTTTGAGTTTCTTAGCTTATGTCTCTGGAATCTAGATAGAGTATAAGTGAACTTTATTTGTCATAATTTCAATGGATAAGATACATAATCACACATTACTGTTGCGATCGGGAATTAAATATGTAATTATATTAAGTTTTGGAAAACTTTAATGTCCTAGTTTACAGATCATAAAAGGATAGATAAAGCACAATATAGTCTTTCAAATCTCCCTGTGGGAAGCATCCAGGTGTGATCAGATATAAGAAGACTCTAAATATTAATAAGAATACTAAAAATTTTATAGAATCCTCCCTCCTTTACAACATAATATGAAAAATGGCTTACCTTCTATAGAAAATGAAAGAGTATATACATGATCCAATTTTTGAAAGATAACATGAAACATAGAAGTTAACAACATGAAAATTAGTTATCTTAATTATCAACATAAAGGTTTAACACAATGTTTTCAATATGGATGCAATATGAAAAGGAAATTTGACAAAGGCCATGGAATGCACAATATCAAAGATCTCTCCAAAATAGATCAAAATTTTATGATATATAAACATGAAAATAGAGGTCAGATGCCAATTCGATGATAGTCTGAGTTAAATATAACATGCAAAAGAGAATAAGTAGTATTATGTAAAGACCCTCCTATTACTAAGAAAATAGATCTCTCTAAAACAATGTCTATATTACTTGAAATTTTTTTCAAGAAAACCTTTTAAATTGTGGAACTTTGAACTTTTTTACCCACTGCTACTAACTCTTATAGCCAGGAGAAGACACCACCACCAACAATCCAGAAGAAGAAACTACCAGATGCCTAAATCTGATAGCTCACAATTTGATCTTAGATCTTGATTAGATTGCAACAATCTTCACACATTAAGTCTCAACTACTTCATTAATGGTTTCAAATATTTATGTGAAGATACATTGTCAGAAGACAAACGAATTTTAAACATAGCCTAGAAAAATATGATCGATCAACTATGGAGGTTGATGACACCGACTCAAAATTTCCACCTCAAAATTAAAACACTCGCCGCACTTCTTGATGAACTCTACCCAAAAAGATATTTTTGTGGAAGATACAAACTTCCTGACAAAAATAGATGACGTCTCAAGGGAGGAGGCGATTTCAAATTTTGTGAGCGCTTTTGGAGAAAATCCCCACCAAGCTAACACATGTCCTAGTCCAAGCTTGAAAGGGAAACAATATATATATAAATCCGCATAGCCACCATGTGGAACATTACACACCTTTATGCAAGAGCAGTCTTCTTTCCTTGGGCGTGGATCCATACCAAAGTGAAAAAAGGAAGCAAGGGCTAGAAATCAAAAAATATTCAAAGGAAAAATTTACTTTATAGTTATGGTGAGTCACAAGGGGTCTTCAATTGTGGGGGCATGATCCAAGACCTCTAGAAATTCCTGTAGTTTGAGGAAAGTGGCATGAGGGTAAGTAAAACTTTGTATGCTTGATCTAGCTCGAGGACTTCTTTAAAAAAACCTCCACCAAACCTTGATGAGACAACTTTAATTGTAGTAGTATAGTCAAGGAAGGGGAAGAATTTCCTTCTCAATCTCCTCCATAGTGGGTAATGAGCTCAAACCCTATAGAGCTGTGGAGGTTTGGATTCTGAGCTTGATTGCATATGTGATCTGCTCGACTGTTAACAACTCTCCATTCAATGATAAAAGGGCGAGTAATCCTATCTAGAGTAGAACATTAAACTCTTCCATGGTCTCGTTGACCTTCTTATTCAATGGTGCTTGTAACTTTTTACCATTTTATGTGACCCTATGGTAGATGATGAACTCATTTTGTTTCCTTGCGGTTGATGGTCAATCAAGAATTCTAGTGTCCCTTAAAGCTTCCTCAGTTTCCTTGCATAGTTTTATGACCAAGATATTTGATTCTTTAGCTTGGGGGGTGTATATGTGAAGAATTTGGTCAATCGTTGGGCCAAATTTATCATTTAATTCCTGAGTTTCCCTTAGAAACTACAAGGCCAGCTTTAGAGCTGCAACTAAAACTATGATTCTCTCCCAATGAGTAGATATTAACTTTTATAGTATCAGAAGGATTTCGGATCCTTGTGCCACGATCAGTTCCTGATAGAATTGGGACTCCCTTGCCTTTATGCTTTTCTCCAATTAACTCTTCTTCTAGAATTTGTTTGTAATCTTAGAGCATAGCTTCCCAATCTCTTCATCATGAGTATGCAAAATAGACTCAATATCGACCTTTTCTTGTTTCACCCTTTGTATTTCTACTTGGCCCTTCTAAAGATCGTCAGAGGCTTGGGATTGGAAACTATCCAATTCCTTTTGCATATCCTTCTTTTCCCGATCCATCTCACTAAATATATTTTACATCTCATCAGATAGAGCATTTTCCATAGCTATATCAATTTCCATCTTCTTTTGTTTGTGTTGATACTCTACGCTTGTCTCATGTTCAACAATGATCTCACTTTTCAATTTGTCTACATCAACACAAAGCCAATCCTACTCAATTTGGGATGCTTCAAGCAACTTAGTTACTTCTCCTTGTTGACCCTACAACTGCCTCAAGTGGGTCATTTCTACATCCTTTCCTTTGATATAAGCTTGTAGCTTGTCCATCATGGCCTTTACATTTTCCAACTCTGCTTCATGCTTCTTCAATTTTTTTTTGAGATTCTCATAATCGGTGTAGACCACCTTTTGAGTTACTTTGGTGAGAACCACCTTGTCATGTGAGAGAGTCTCGTTTAAATTAAGGCCTACTACCTTGATGTCATCATATTTGAATTATATTTCTCCCTATGGATTGGGTGTCAGCAACCTCATGGAAGTGATTATCAGAGCATTGCACTCTTCATCAAAACATGCCTCAATCTTTTGAATAGCTAGTTTTTCCATGACCTTTATCTATAGTTTTTGTTTCCTTGCTTCTAGGGCCTACTTAGTTGTGTCCAAGTGACCTTGGAGACTCTATGGGGTGTCAATACTTTATGTAGAAATCGAAGCACCTAGAGGGATATTGAAGTAGGTGATGGAAGGAGAGGATTCATTCATCTGAGGTTGTAGAGAGGCAAAGGGAAGCATTATCATGGAAAAAGAAGGGATTCCATATGTGGACTGAGAGGGGGAGACACCCATTGGAGTAAAAGGGGAAGTGGGAAGAAAAAAGAGATATTTTCCTTGTAGCAAATGGGTTTGGTGAAACTGGTAGCATGGATTCTTCAGTGTTTTCAATGGGTGCCCTTGATAGGGCGATTAGAGAATCAATTGCAACTGATGCAAATGATGCTTGCTTGATGTGTGGGGTTTGTTCACAGGGTTCATTTTCAAATATGGCCAGGAGTGTGTTTAGAATGAGGACATTAGAAATAGTGGATAGAGGATTCTTCTCAGTAGGTGAAGGAGAAGGAACAGCCAAAGATGTAGTAGAAGAAAAATGGGGGTGGCACAAGACTTACCTATGCTATCTGAGCTGAATATCCTTGTGGGGTAGACTCTGCCTCTTCTTCTTCTTCTTCTCTACTTGATACACCTAGTCTTCTTAAGCCTTGGACTCATCTTTTCTTCATAGGGGATGAACTATCAGACTCAAATTCCTTGGTGACAGGCCCTGCTGAAGCTTGGGCTCCTGTAACTATAGTAGAGTTCTTTGGGGACCATCAAGTCCTATTTTTCCTTGGTGGGGAACTAGTGGAAGATGTGATCTGCAAGCCCTTTTTTCACCACCTTTCCTTTTCCTTTTCTTGTATCATGCTCCTAAGGCTGGGAGGTGTAGAATGTCACTTCCTTCAATCAAATCTCCTGATCAAACTCAAGATTACTGCCATTGGTTCTAGCCTCTTTGTCATAATTTTTTTCGAACTTCTCATCATGTGGCTTGACATCCCCATATATGGTGTTGAGGTTCATGATTTTCTATCGAAACCTCCAAAATTCCAACCTCTTTCTTTCCAACCATTCTAGATGCTTCATTTGTGTGTTGAGGGACTGGCCTATCTAGATGCTCTATTGGTAGTCTACCATCTGAACATAGAAGTTGAGACATGGTGGCCAATTGAATGGTATGAAGGCCAAGTTGATGTAAAAATCTTCCCTCTTCTTGGTTAGGTTCATTCTTTATTCAAAGTACTCCTTCCTTTCATGTTCTACAATTGGGTGGTGCCTTACTTGATTGTAACTCCATGCCTCAAAAATGATGAATAGGCCTAGGTGAGCCAATTTTCTAGTAAGCACATCCCACTCCTTCCTTTTCACAAGTGTTACCTAACTATTGTAAATTTTTAGGGGAGTGATTTCTTGTTTCTTTCGGTGCCATAGGCTTTGGTGGTAATAATTTCCTAATGGCATGCCTCCAAAGTAAAAGTCTTGTCTGTTACAAATTTAGGGAGACTAAAAGGCTCCTGAAACAAACCATGGAATTTGATGAAGGAAAGTCGGCTCCCAGAAAATAGTCCACTGGGGTTTGTTGGCTTTTCATCCATTGTAAAACCTTAAGGGAAAACTAACCCGGGGAATGTGGGGACCAATCTAAGAGTACCGACCACAAGAAATAATCCACAAATGAGTAGTAATCCATGTCTTGGAAAACACATGGGTCCAAACCAAAACTAGTTGATAACACCCCTTTACATCAAACCTGAAGAGTGACATATGCCTTTCAAGAAATTTAGGGTTATGATGAAAAATCAAATGTGCTAGAAAATAGGAATACCTGAATTTAAAAGTAATACCATAATTTCTCAATTGATCCAACATCCTTTCAACAACTACATCAACAAAATAAAAATACTTATGGATTTTCTCCCTTCTGAGCATGAAATCCAAGCTCACCTAGAAAGCATGAACCTTTTCATCATCCTCAAAGCCATAAATATAAGACAACATTGCAAAAACAACGTGTACGTCTAATTTGAACTTTCTTCATAGTAGAAGGAAGACAAGTTGATTTCCTTCTAACTTCTCATCTATTTCATTTATATAAAAATTTAATTGCTTGCTTTTGGTTTTCTAGAAATCCTCTATTATCCTATGCTCAAATATTTTGACACTCTAGTTTATAGGGATGTACAACATATCTTGGATGGCCACTATGCTGATTGTAACACTTAACTTGTTGCCATTTATAACCCTTGTTTCTTTATCCAACCTCTTTGCGCATGCATCCACCAACTCTAGACATGGGTGTATGGATGGCAACATGAATTTTGTTAAACCACAATACCAAAGCCATGTTGCAAATCCTTCAATTCTCCTATATTTAGCCATTCTCTGCATTTCCCCCTCCGTAAGGTTTTTAGGGTTCAAATGCAATTTTGGGTCAAAAATATTGTCTATAAAATCCTTAGCCGCTTTCTTCTTAACAGGGTAGCCTACTAGTATGATTTTAGTATGAGTGAAAATCTACTCTTCCGACACTAAGGCATTAGAAAATGAATCCCTTCCAAAGATGTTGGTGTGGCCTGGTCTGGTAGATGAAACTCTAGCCCATCGACCAGAAGATGATGCCTTTACCTTGGTTGCATTTGAAGAATTCATAGAAAGCTTCATTAAAAAAACAACTGCTTTCTATTTTTGATACTTTGAAAATATCTACTTTTTGGGTACATTTAATTTTATTACACGTACATGCAATAAGCCTTACCGTTACCACTAGTTCACTAAGTACTGGAAGTAAGGTGATACATGTGGAGTGGGAATTTGTATCCCTTAGGAAAGCCAACTCTGCCACAAGAATGTAATTAGTACATTCCCCTCACCTTCTTTTTTTAAAACTAAGCCTTATGTGATGGGAAGCATGCTTTGAGTGATGAAAAGTACTCTGAAAAGAAATTAATATTTAATTTTTTAGATTTTAGCTCTTAATCAACATCTTTTTGCATGATTAAGCAAGATGGTGTTGGTGATGCTAATGGACACATGGCAGTAATCAATAAGTGTGAGCATTTACTCCGAATTCCCATATTAAATTCTCAAGGCTTGGTGTTATATTTTCTATATGATTCATTCCTTTCCTTCTATCGCCTTGATATTTTATCCATTACTGTCTGATGGGAAATGTATTTTTCATTTTTCAAGCTTACTAGCACACCCTATAAATAGTAATTCCACCTTAGCAAAAACTCACTGAATTAGCTCTTGAGTTAGTAAGTTACTCCCACTACATTTTCTGTTCCACTAGCCTTAGCCAATTTGTTGCTATCATGTATAGCCTAGGTACCCTCATTCAGCTCCTACAATGAAGGCCACAATATTCCTTCATAGGTGAAGTCAATAGTGATAGAATTAAACACTTGGTAAAAAAGAATGACCACTTCATCATTGTGGCATTCAAATGGGTGCTTGGAAAAGATTACGTGAAGCATGGAAACTAGTCGTGATACAACTCAAACATTGTTTCTTAGTTTTGGCCTCTTTGCTAGATTTGGAAATATCCAACCCCTAGATAATTGGACTATACCACTCTATGTTCAATTCAATTTACTTGGATGGGATCGACAAGATTGTGCAAGTGGCTATCCCTAGTAGCGGTATTTTGAGTGCCATGAACATCCACATGCACGTCGAATTTGGGGAAGAGATGCCTTGGTTTGGAGAGGCATCACTCACTATCCTAGCCTGTAGCTTCCTTCCTACTAAGGGATTATGGCATGGAGCGCATTCTTGGGCTCAACTGGAAAAATCACTTCAAATTTCTGGTGTATAGCCATGGTGTTGTGAATTGAGGTCCATGCCATTATGTGTTTGCATGTGTTGTGTTGTTACCCCCCTTACCACCCTATCGAAGAAAAACTTGAAGAAATATCATTTTGACCACTAGCAACAAATGTAGGCTTCAATTTTACTGTTTATTTTGTGTTGCTTCCCCTTTTACTTTTTTGTAATGTATATCTTTTTGGGTTTGAATGAGAGGGCTTAAAACTTCTCTTGAAGCCTCAGGCTCGATATACATATTACAGTGTAAATATTTTCAATGAATATAACTATAATACTTTTCTTCTTTTCCTATGTTATTCTCATGGCTTATTCTCAAAAATATTGTACTTTACAAAAAAATTACATATGGTGCATAACTATGAATTTTTTAAAAGAACTTGCGTGTTTTAATGGAACAATTTTAGATGAATATTGTTTACCCGTATATCTAGAACATTTCCATCCACATTTTCTAGCTCATATGCATTCTTTTCTTTTCATATGTGAATGCGGAAGGGACCCTTCCATAGTGCTTCAAACTTTGCATGTTGCCTTAGTTTTGTAGCACACTCATTGTACTTTAGCACAAGGTTTCCCTCTTGAAAATTTTGGTTGGAGGCCTTTTTATCTAACCATCATTTGAATATCTGCTAGCACCTGATCATGGCACCATACACACTTTCTTTTTTTCTTCAAGGCTCAGGAGTTATACCAATCTTATTTCCATTTCACTAATTTCTTCAATTTCTAAAGCTTTCAACAGTTGCAATTCTAAAATTTCTAAGAAAATAGGTAAAATCAACTCCTTTCCACACACTTATTCATAAGGGGAGTCCTTCAATATTTTATTAGGTGTAATTATTTTGTCCGAAAAATTGGTTTGTAGATTCTTATGCCATTCCTTCTATTGTTCCAACCTGATGTGCTTAATTAACCTAATTAGGTTCTTGTTGGTCGACTCTACTAACCTGTTCACTTATGGGTAATAGTTTGATGAGATCTTGAGGTAGAACCCATGATTGAGAGTGAATTTTAACATCACAGAGCCTATGCAAGCTCATGCATTATTGGTTATGATGGTTTTAGGTGAACTCAATCTTGCCACCGACTCTAGAAAATTTACAATTTCTATTTCTATAGCATTTCTCATAGCAACAACCTCCATCCATCTCATGAGATAATTAGTTGTTGTAAGTATCCATTTATGGCCTACACTAGAGATGGGATTAATCATCCCAACAAAATCCAAACCCCATCATGCAAAGGGTTCCTCAGTCACGATCAGGCTTAATGACATGGAAAAGTTCTTTTGATTGCCAACAAAAAAATGGCACTGAGTACACTTTCACACCAAATGGTGTGCCTCAAAGAACATTGAAGGCTAGTAATATCCTTCCCACATTATCTTCAAAGTAGTAGTCTTGGTGGAGAAGTCTCCACCTTCAGGATTGCTATGGAATTCATTTAAAACTCTTTCTGCTTGTGGCTTATCTAAACAATGGAGCAGGATGCCATCATAATTTATTTTAAATGAAATTCACTCAATTAGTACATACCTAGTGCCTTGTAGTTGGTACTAGCATCTTTTGTGAGGTGGGATGTTGGTCAAATACTACCCCTTTTGATTAAATCACATCTGATCAGCTACCCACAACTTGTCTAATTTGAATTGATTTGTATAAACATGATTGGTCTCTTCCTTCACCTAGGCACCTGATTCTTGCATGAGGTATTCACAAAGACCTCTTCCTTGAACCGTCTTGGTCAGTTGAATTTCTATGTCATATTCTAGGATCTTGGTGATCTAGTTCGCCCTCTTTTTGGTTATATCACCTTCGGTGATGTATTCCCAAACACTGGGATGGGCGACAAGGATGGTGATTCCGTTGGATGATACTAGGTGTCATAATTTCTTGAGGATTTTGACAATAGAAAAATCATTTTCTCAACAAAATTGTACTTGGTTTTGTAAGGAAAAAAATAGTGGGGAAAATGCCTTCCTAATGCAAAATCCTCAAGAGAGAAGTGCAAAAAACCTCAATTAACAATTTACATACATTTGAGATACACATTCACAAAAGAAAAGGAGATACAAAGAAAAAAACACACACATAGAGATAACACCAGATATACGTGGGAAAACCCTTACAGGAGAAAAACCCACCACACCAAGTAAAGTCACTTTGTTTTATAGTAAATCAATTACATACAAAGTTATAAACTTCACTCTTAGATGTTAACTCACATGAAAATCCCCTTGGTCAACCTCCAATCATAGACTTACAGTTCGTTACACACTCTCATTGTTACAATGCTCATACGACATGCAATGAATTCTAACAACCAACCAACAAACATTAGGGTTTCATTAATTCACCAACAAGCTTCCTTCATCTCGGATTACACACACCGCCATGTAGCATGCATTGAGCTTCCCAACATTAAATTTTGGTTACAGATAATATTACTATATTTTCACTGTGTCAACCCCCGAGTCAAAATATGCATTTAATGCAAATATATCACTAAAAGGAAATACAACTTTCGGACAATGATTGTTGATTTACAATAGTGATGTAAAATAAACAAATGAAATTGTGCCACGTTTTGACACATCACTTGTCCATTCCTTTTGACTATCACACCAAACTGTTAGTCATTCCTTGTGGTCTCCACCAAGACATGCATACACCGCTTGTGCAATTCTGGAGAATCAAGATGGGAATCTACAATATTCGCAACAAGTCTTCTGGAAAAGACTTAAATATTTAACTCCCAACCTCCAAGTGGTCCCCACATCCGTCGGCATCCAAGTGACTAATGTATGTTGTCGTTACCATCCACTGCACTATCGCTCAATGACCAAAAGATTCCTGCAGTATGGCGGTATCCTACGCTACCGCTAGGCAACCAAAAGGATCCTACGGGGTGGTAGTGTACTGCACTACTGCTAGTTAGTTGGAAAACTTTAGTAGTATGGTGGTACATCACACTACTACACCTCTCTCACCAAATGATTGAATTATCACTCAATAAGAGAAAACACAAACTTCACAACCCCTAGTTGGAGGTTAGGAAATTCCTGAAAACCACAACAAGATTCCAAGGTTAGAGAAATTAGCGATCCCGTGACCAACTCATTGTCGCCAAGTTATCATCTTTCAGAACCCCATGAAATAGGTTACAATGTTCAAGATTTGGGTGATAGGCTGACAATAAAGACCAACAAAGGGGAAAACCACCAAGTCTTTAACAAAGGTTCAAGCCAACAAGTTGAGGCACATTTTCCAACCAGCTCCCACTTAATGAAGACTTATTGGCTTCCTCCAAAATTGAACTTAATGAAGATCATAGGCCCCAAGGCCCATCAAATTGACACACCACCTATACTTGTCTATGCTTACAGGATTTTTCAATGCATCAACAACATTCTATAGAGTATTCACCTTTTCTAGATTAACCTTTCCATCCTCCACCATATCACAAACAAAATGATACTATACATCAATGTGCTTCGTTCTGGCATGGAAAGTGGGATTTTTCACCAAATAAATAGCACTTTAACTATCACAAAAAATCATAATTTTCCCTGCATTAAACCCGATATCTAAACATAAATGCCTAAGCCAAACATATTCTTTGCAGGCATGTGTTGTTGCCATGTATTCTGCCTCAGTAGTAGATAAAGAGACTACAACCTGCTACTTGCTCATCCAACTCATTGCTCCACCAAATAACATGAAGATGTATCCACTGGTGGACCTTCTATTGTCTTTGTCCCCTACCCAATCAAAATCCATATACCCATGAATGCTAATAGATCTTTGTGATCTCACTGAGCTTCCATGATAACGCAAAGAAAACTTTGAGGTACCCTTCAAATATCTAAAAACCCTCTTCATAGCATCCCAATGCAACCTTCTTGGGTTAGCCATAAACTAACTAAGAACTCCCACTGCTTGGGAAATGTCTAGCCTAGTACAGACCATTGTGTACATTAAACTACCAAAAACACTTGCATACGGTACCCTGGTCATGTCCTCCATCTCAGCAGAAGACTTCAGACAGTCTTCAACAAATAGCTTCATTCCTTGCAACATTGGAACAACTAGCTGCTTGCAATTAGTCATTCCAAATATCTCCAGGATAGTATTGATATACTTACTCTGGCTGAGCCAAAGCTTTCTACTTCCTCTATCCCTTTTTATTTTCATTCCTAGAATATACCTTGTTGCACCCAGATCTTTCAATTCGAACTTTGCAGACAACTCAGACTTAAGATTAGAAATCATAGTCTTACTATTTCCTATGAACAACATATCGTCCATGTACAGGGTAATAATAAGCACATGATTAGTTTTAGTTTTTTAATACACACAATGATCAAATTTTGATCTCACAAATCCAAATAACAACAAAAGGGTGTCAAACTTTTGGTACCACATTCTAGGTGATTTCTTCAAACCATACATATATTTCTTTAACTTGCAAACCAGGTTTTCTTTACCTTTTTCAATGAAGTGCTCAGGATGGGACATCTAAATTTCTTCTTCCATCTCTCCATGAAGAAATGTTGTCTTCACATCCATTTTCCCGATCTCTAAGTCATACATAGTTGCAAGTGAAAAAATAAATCTGATATATGTCAGCTTAGCTACGGGAGAAAAAAATCTCCATAATCAATTCCCTCCACCTGGGAATTTCCTTTCACGACCAATTGAGCTTTATACTTTTCAGCATTGCCATCCAGACTAGTCTTCTTCTTCAATACCTATTTATAGCCAATAGGCTTTCGCCCCTTCAGGAAAAGGTACCAAATCCCAGGTTTCATTGTTCTTTAATGATTCCATTTCTTCATTCCTGGCTTCCAACTAGGAATTTGAGTCAAACATATTAATTTCCTCTTTCACAATCCTAGGGTCATCAATGCTAGAAATCAAAGCATAAGAAAATTTCAAATCCAACATAGAAAATCTATACCTATTATCTTGATTCTTTTTATGTGTAGACCTCCTCACAGGCTGAGACTGAGGTCATGGTTCTTCTTCTTTAGAACTCTCATAGCTGCTAGAACTCTCCTTAGTTTCAAGTACACTTTGTAGTTCCTCTTTTTTTTGGAGTTCGAGGAATTTCAACTACACCATTCTTCTTTTCCTTTTTATCTGTCTCTAATATCGAATCAACTACTAAAGGCTTCAACTCATGAGAGATTACACTTTGGTTTTACAAAACCTTCTCAGTAACAAGATTCCAAAGCTTGTATCATTTCACACCAACACCATAGCTAATGAAGATACATTTAACAACCTTGTTCTCCAAAATTGATCTTTTCTCATTCGGCACATATGCATATGCCTTACAACCAAAAACATGAATATGTATTAGAGAGGGATTCTTACCAAACCATGCTTCCAAAGGTTTTTTTTCAACAAGAGTTGAACAAGGTGACTGATTTACCAAGTAACATGTTGTAGCCATAGCCTCAGCCCAAAACTTCTGCTCTAGACCAGCACCACTCAACATACTTCTCACTCTTTCCATTAGCGTCATGTTTAACCTTTCAACAACTCCATTATGTTGTGAAGTATAAGGCATAGTTTTATGCATTTTAATCCCATGGTCTTTGCAGTACCTTTCAAAATCTGCAAAACAAAACTCACCACCATTATCCATCCTCAAGCATTTGATTTTCCTTCAAGTCTGATTTTCTACCAAGTTTTTGAACTCTTTAAACTGACTAAACACTTCTAATTTACTCTTCAAAAAGTACACAAATGCCCTTCTTGAATAATCATCAATAAAGGAAACATAATACCTAGACTCCGATAATGAAGGAACATTCACTGGACCAAATACATCAGAATGAACATAATCCAGTACACTAGAAGATTCATGAGGACTTGAATAAAATGAAACACAATGTTTGCAAAAATCAAACTCAAGGTTACAATCAACAAGCCCTTCAACAAAATTTTTACTTTTCAAGGTTTTTAAACCTTTCTCACCTATGTGACCAAATCTATGATGCCACAACATGGTTTTATTTGTTGGGAGTTTCACCTCCAAGGAATTTTCACCCAGAGGAGCTTCATTCTCCTTCTCTACATGAGAAACTTTACTTGACTTTACAAAGACATTGTTACATTGAATAGGACGTGCATCCAGCTTGTACATAGTGCCTATGCATACACCCTTAGCCAACACCATTGCCCCTCTAGTCATCTTATAGCCTCCACTCAAGAAAGAAACTTGTACACCAACATCATTCAACTTACTGACTGAAATTAGGTTACAAGCCAAACCTGGTATGTGCAGTACATCAACAATCCCTTTGATTCTTGCATCCAAGAATTGGATTTTGACTCTTCCATGGCCAAAAATTTCTAGAGTTGAATCACTTTCCAGGTACACATTTCCACTAGCATAATTTTCATACTTAGTGAACCACTCTCTATGAGATGTCATGTAAAAAGATGCACTTGAGTTAATCAGCTAGACATCATTTGATTCCTGAGTTGCCAAGGCTACAATGAAGGCATCTGCATCACTCTGAGAAGAGTCATTGTTGGAAGATTTATTCTTCTTCTTCTTTTTCTCCTCCTTACAGTCCTTTTAGATATGACCAGACTACCCAAAGTTCCAACATTTCACCTTGGACTTCTTACCAGGAGACTCTGATCTCCCTTCAGATTTAGATTTAGACTTCTTGTCCTTCTTCTTGCCTCTCTCCTTTGATCTACCTCAAACAACAAGAGCCTGCTTAGCCATCTCATAAGACTTTCTCTGCATTTCTTCTAACAAGAGCGAGGAAACCATGTAATCCATCTTGAAATTAGTTGTTGTACTTCCAATAGCCATCACTAGATGGTCCCAAGTGTCGAGTAAGGAGCATAACAGAAGCATACAATGATCCTCCTCTATTTTCACACCCATATACACCAACTGTGCAAAAATCATATTAAATGAATTCAGATGGTCTGCTACATATGCACCTTTTTCCATCTTCAAGGAGTACAACTTCTTCCTTAGGAATGACTTATTCACCAGAGACTTTCTCTGATAAATTTCATTGAGTTTCTTCCATAACAAAGCTACAATCATCTCCTTATGAATGTTCAGGAGTACATAATCGACCAGAAAAAGTCTTATCAACCCTCTAGATTTTCTGTTTACGAGGTCCCAATCTTCTTGTTTCATACTTTGTGGCATAGTTCCAGACACAACAGTCCAAAGGTATCTATCCACCAACAAGTCTTCCATTTTGAGTTTCCACAACTCAAAATTACCACCATTGAATTTTTCAATTTCTACTTTGCCTAATGTACTTGCCATCTCAAATTGTAAACAAAGTAACTAGTTCTTTCTTTTGCAAGACTCTCATTGAACAAGATTAGCACAAAAAACCAGCCCTACTCACAAGGATAACACAACTAGCTAGGCTCTGATACCACTTGTAAGGAAAGAGGCAGTGTGGAAAACACCTTCCTAATGCAAAATCCTCAGGAGAGAAGTGCAAAAAACCTCAATTAAAAATTTACATACATTTGAGATACGCATTCACAGAACAAAAGGAGAGACAAAAAATAAAGTAAAAACACACACACAGAGATAACACCAGGTATACATGGGAAAACCAACCACACCAAGTAAAGTCACTTTGTATTACAGTAAATCAATTACATACAGAGTTACAAAATTCACTCTTAGATGTTAACGCATAGCAACATCCCCTTGGTTGACCTCCAATTGCAGACTTATAGTTCG
Source organism: Sequoia sempervirens (assembly GCA_007258455.2). Classification (NCBI taxonomy): domain Eukaryota; kingdom Viridiplantae; phylum Streptophyta; class Pinopsida; order Cupressales; family Cupressaceae; genus Sequoia; species Sequoia sempervirens. The sequence goes on along the minus strand of VDFB02000003.1, from coordinate 668,475,533 downwards.
TTACACACTCTAACTGTTACAATGCTCATATGATATTTAATGAATTCTAACAACCAACCAACAACCATTAGGGTTTCATTAAATCACCAACAAGCTTCATTCATCTCGGGTTACACAAACTACCATGCAACATGCATCGAGCCACCCAACATTAAATTTTGGTTGCAAAGAATATTACTATATTTGCACTTTGTCAACCCTCGAGTCAGAATATGAATTTAATGCAAATATATCACTAATAGGAAATATAGCTTTTGGCCAATGATTGTTGATTTACAATAGCAATGTAAAATCAACAAATGAAATCATGCCACATGTCAACACATCAATTGTCCATCGCTTTTGACTATCACACCAAACTATCGGCCGTTCCTTGTGGTCTCCACCAAGACACGCGTACACCATTTGTGCAATTCTAGAGAATCAAGATGGGAATCTACAATATTTCCAACAAGTCTTCCAAAAAATATTTAAATATTTAACTACCAACCTCCAAGTTGTCCCCACATCCATCTGCATCCAAGTCACCGATGCACGCTGTCATCACCATCAACCATGCTACCGCTCAACAACCAAAAGATTCCTATGGTATGGCAGTATCCTGCGCTATCACTAGGCAACCAAAAGGATCCTACGGGGTGGTGGTATACCATGCTACTGCTAGTTAGCTAGAAAACTTCTGTGGTATGGCGGTACACCACATTATCGCACCTCTCTCACCAAACCATTGACTTGTCACTCAATTGAAGAAAACAAAAACTTCACAACCCCCAATCAGAGGTTAGGAAATTATCGAACACCACGACAAGGTTCCAAGGTTAGAGAAATTAGTGATCCCATGACCAATACACTGTCACCAAATTATCATGTTTTAGAACCCCGCAACATAGGTTACAAGGTTCAAGATTTTGGCAATAGGCTGACAATAAAGACCAACAAAGGGGAAAACCACCAAGTCTTTAACAAAGGTTCAAGCCAATAAGTTAAAGCACATTTTACAATAGGTTTCATATCCTTTCAGAGTCTTAGAATGGAATGCAATGGGATGTTCTCCACTTCCTTCTTCATCTTTTTGAGTGAGTATTGAAGCTATACTTTGTTGGATGCTATAGATGTAGAACAAGAAATATTTTGGAGAAGTTTGGGTTAGCTAACACTGGGGCTGCAGAAATGGCTGCCTTTATTTGCTCAAAAGAAAGCTTACCTTTGGGAGTCCATTTAAAAAATAAATTCTTCTTTAACATCAGCGTTATAGGTCCTGTGATACCTGTAAAGTCTGAAATGAATTGGATGACAAAATTGATCTTTCCTAGAAAAGACTGTAGCCCCTTTTGGTTGACTGGTAGTAGTAACTCTATTATAGCCTTCACCCTTTTAGGGTCTATGGCTATTCCTTCTTTTGATACCACAAAACCCAACAACTTGCCTTGTGGTACTCCAAAGACACATTTCTTGGGATTTAAGGAAATCCTAAACTATTGGAATTTCTAGAAGACCTTTTCCAGATGATATAAATGATTATCCTTAGATTTTGAGAAAATAATTAGGTCATCCAGATATATTAAGATGATTTAATTAATCAATTCCTTGAAGGTGATATCCATTGATCATTGGAAAGTTGCACCAACATTGCAGAGTTCAAAGGGAATTTTTGAGTACACGAACATCCCCTACTTGGTGGTGAACATTGTTTTGTGTTGGTCCTCCTCTTTGACGTAAACCTAGTTATAACTCAAAAAACCATCGAGCAACGAGAACATCTCTAATCTGGCCATGGTCTACAAAATCTGCTCCATTGAGGGTAAATGATAGTGATCTTTTAGCAAAGCCTTGTTCAAGTCCCTAAAATCCATGTAGAGCCAAATATCGCCATTCTTTTTTTTCACTAGAATAATATTGGATACCTAGGTTGAATGTTTGATTAGGTTTATGATTCTTGACTCGATTAATTTGGTAAGCTCTTGTGCCATTAGTGCTTTGACCTTTGAATTGACGGACCTTTGTTTTTGACATATAGTCTTTTGATCTTTCTACCAAGTCAATAGTGAGTTGGATTATTCCTAGATCATATCCTCTAAGATCATCATAGGTCCAAGCTATGACCCCGTTGTATCTAAAACACAGTCCTGTCGGTCTCTCTTTATCCTTTTGTGGGACATCTCTTTTGACCTTTAGCTTTCTACCATTTTTGACATCAAGATCTTCATAGTATTTTGCATTAGTAGTGAATCATTGTTTTCTTTTCCTCACATCTTCACAGTAAAAAATATTTTTGAGAGAAATCAAACCTCACAAGAGCTCTTTTCCCTTTAATTGGATCACTTTTCCTTTCATATCTTCTCTAACCTCAGACTATGAATGATCAGAAGCTTTCTCTAACTTTTGAAAAAAGTGGCAATCTAAATGTCATCCTCAAAAACCTACCAATTCTGATCATTGTTAGGAATTGTTAGTTGGACAATGGTCTGCACTGCATTCTATTTTCTTATTGATTCAAGAGTTTCCTCAAACTGTGAACCAATTGAAGTCATCTGATCTACAACAACATTTTGGGATCGTGGGATAACCTATATGTTAAAAGCTTCAAAGCTCTCAATTAGATCCCATATTTTATGTCTGTAAGACTGTATTCTTACATTTTTTATGGCTACCTATCCACGGACTTGGCTTACGACCAAATCTGAGTCTCCGAACACTTTTACTTTCTTCACACCCATTTTCTCCACAAGAAAAAAACTATGAACCAAAGCTTCATACTTAACATCATTATTCGAGCGTGGGAACTAGAAGTGGAAAGCTTTGAGTGTCTTTGATCTAGTCAAAGATACTAATTAGACACCTACTCCAAAACCAATCTTCCATTTGGTACTATTGAAATATAATTTTCATAGATTGTTGTCACCTTGTCCATTGGAATCTTCCTGCTCTTTGACCAATTTCAAGAAGACTTGGTCAACCTTGAAGATCACATAGGTACCCAATCTAGTAGCATGGAAGTTCTTGAATGGGTCAGACTCAATAAACTATTTAAGGAGGACCTCCTCTTCAGGGGTCCGATCACTTGTGTCCTCCTTTTCTTCTAACATTTCTATGCAATACGTCTCCCTTTTTGAGGAGGTATATGATGCTTCAAAGCACATAACTACATTGTTTGCTATATGTTCAAGGTGTAAGGATTCAAACAAGATCTTCATCTTTTCCTCGTGCTTCATCTATAATATTAAACGAGACCAATTGAGTGTTAGATATCCACCATGCTTTGTTGTAAAGTCCCTTGAAAGGAACATCCTAAATACTAGGGGATGTCTATCATGACTACTTCTTATGTGGCAGTTTGAATCGAACACGAGTAGAGTGTTAAAGGAAAATACTTGATATGGCTGACATTTAGGATCTTTTTCTCATCTAATTGCATGATCCCTTTCCCAAGAGGCTCTTACTTAAATCTTAAGGCGTCAACCACTTTCTTAGGCATGATTGTAGCAATAGCTCCCAAATCAATCGTGTTATTGTTTAAAAGCTTATCTCCCACAATAAGTGTTAAAAATAAAGGTGTGGGATTTGGTTTTCTTACCTATTTCTCATTTGCATTGTCTATGATGTTTACATATGTTGTGGCTCTTAAAGGTCGGGGGTCCAACATGGTCTCTTTGTCTCTATCTTGATTGCACAGTGGCATTGCGTCCATTAGTGGTATTTGTTCCTCCTTCTCCAATGCATCTTGGAGTAGTGTCTTCTATTCTAGAATTGATATAACATCCCATAGAGATACATTAGCAGGCGACTTCTTCAATTTTTTGACCACGTTGAGCATTCTGACTGGTGGGGCATTGTGTTTGAACGATGGTATCTTTTTTGTCTTCAGGAAAGATCGATTTGACATGGGTGGGCTTAATTATTTTTCCACCTATTTCTCATTCATTAGTGGAGCTTACAACTACTAAGTGTCAGTTTGTGATGCTTGCTCCACTTGTGCTTATGGTCATTATGGGGCTCATTGTATATATTCTCTAATGAACCTTCTTTTGGACCTTGTGTTATAGTTTGACTGCACCTGTGGGGTACTAGTCGTTAGAGCATCATTTGCAAATACTGCATCTTCTTCTTCCATCCAAGAGAAGAGCACTTGGTTTGGTGAGATATCTAGCTCTTACTCTAAGGAAATCCCTTGTGTTTGTGCTTTGAAGTGGAGTTTTTCAATTCTAGGAGACTAATATTCTTTCATGCCTAAAAACATGCCTTTGCTTCTTTGCTCTACTATCTTTTGCTAAAGATTTACCCTTGGAAAATTTTGGGGCATATGGTTATCATTACACAAGAAGCACCACATGTTCTCATCTTCTATTAGATTGTTTTAACTTGGGACCAAATCTTTTCTCAGACTACTTTTGATAGTATTAAGTGGCATGGTGACTGGGACTATTTGATTTGTAGGCACTGGATGTTAACTTCATCCTTTTATAGTTCTTTGATATGCATTCTATTGATACAATGGACTTCCTCCTTGATAGGTATGCATGGGAGGCTTCAGAGGTTCTACTTGTTGTTGTTAGATGAGGAATAGCTCATTTTCAAAGGACTGCATGATGTTCTTCATATCATTGACATCTACTTCTAATGAGGAAGAGCCCAATGTGCTTGGTTGTGCACCTAGGTATACAAACATGGATGATGGTAAAATCAATGTGCTCATTTATAGAGCAGAGGCACTAGGGGTTGCTTCTTCCTAGGGACCACTAGAGATTTCCATGAACATGGGTATCAACAAACATGGTGGAAGCTTCCCAACATTGATCAGACTATTTTCTATGTGCATAGGTAGATCATATGAATCAGGTATTGTATCTCCTCCCATGGACTATATCATGACTATGATGTCCGAGTTGAAAGCCTTTAGATAAAATATGAATGCCATAGTTGTCAAAGGCCTAACAGTCACAAGAATCCTTCTCCAAGTTTTATGAAACCTATTGTTGAAGTCACTCATGACCTCTTGCGGGGCCCTCTTGATGGTGATTAATTGTTGCAACAAAGAGGAGTAGCCTCCCTTTTCAAGAAGTGCTCAAACAACTTCTCTCTGAGTTGATCCCAGGAGTGGATAGAACTGGAAGCTAAAGACCTGTACTAGTCCTAAGCCTTTCCTTTGAAAGACAAAGCCAATAACCTGAGAGCAACATTCTCCTTCATGATGTTATATACTCTTCATACCTCCACTATATCTTGGAGATGTTCAGAAGGGCTCTTAAAATCCCCCTCAAATAACTTTGGAATTTCCTTGAGAGAATTTGCGGGTGTGGCAGGCCATACATCTAGGGGTGTAGGTGGTTGTAGTGGGATACTATTATCCTAGGTTACGAAATTTCTAGGGGCAAGAGCATCTATATGAGCCATTGTAAATAGATTCATATAGACAGGGAAGACATGTATTCTGATTTGGAAGGTTTGGCCTCCTAGTGGAGTAGATAAGACTCTGGATTGTGGGCTAACACTTCTTACCTGGTGTTGATGGTGTTTTTAGCACTAAAACAACTCAAACAAAATACAACTACTCTATCTCTCTTCAAAGGTAAATTTCTATTAGAAAACATCAAGAAATGACCCCAAGGTCTCTAATGTTAGGTATTTACAATGCAATAAACAACTCAATGAAAATGTGATTTGCTGGTAATCACAAGGAGCCTTACAAATTAACAATGTTGGAAGTATTTATCATCAAATGTGGCAATGTAATGATACTTTCATATTCTAAAACTAACCCATATTTAAAAGAAAGATCAAAAGAGAGAAGGGTTTAAGAGATCCTATTCTAACTCCTAAGATCAATCACAACAATGATGAAAGCTGCAAATGGAGAGATCCCTATAAACTAGTCTCTACTTGATCAAGGACAAGCCTACAACTACAAAAAGATAGTGCAATATTCTAAGGAAACCAAAAGTTTTTCAGACTATGAACATTCATCCATATACCCAATAACTGGTGCAACATGAATGAGCATTCACAGTTGAACTTAGCACAAAATATGGCCCAAACTGGTGCAGGCACACCTAAAACCATGTTTTCAAATTTGATATGTTGATATGTAACAAGGTGAAGTTTGGGTATTTAGGGAGTGTTCAAAGTTTTAAATAAGGTCTATAAGGTCTAAACAAGACCATCCTTTATGTAATATTGAGGCTTTTTATGGTCAATGGTGTTAAGGGTTAGTAAGTATTTCAAAGATAATGCAAAATATTGTTAAATAAAAGTTGTTTAAAGGAAGTTGGGGAATTTGGTCATTGAAGTCTTATTACTAAATGTATTTAAAGCCTTGAGAGGCTTGAGTTTTTGTTGTTTTCTTTGGAGAAATTAAAAGAAAGGATTTGAAATCACTCTTTTTTCATATTTTTCTCTAAATTTTGAAGTTCTCAACTAGTGGTTTTCTTTGAACATTTAGGGTCTGAACTCATCAAAGCTTTCCTATCGGGTTCCTAATCAGCCTTAAGGCTTGGGGTTTGTTCTAATGGCTTAACCATCATCCCACCTACTATATCCAATTGTAACTTAGTAGGATGATGAATTAGGATGTAGGGAATGATATAATAGAAATAGAATGCATGGAAAAGTGAGCCCTTGGCCGGAAGGATAAAAAATAGGGCAAGAAATGTGTGATTTTCCTTGCAAAGATGATGGTTTAGACCCAAGGAATGATGAAACAACATTTTCAGAGGCCTAATGAATTTTCTCTAAGCATGATTGGACCTATTGAAAGGTGTATGGACAGTTAGTTTGATTAGGAAAATCTTGGAAGTTGGAGAATCAATAAGGGTGCTCCAAAACCCTAGGTAATTAGGCTACGAGGGTTTTAGAATTTGGATTTTATTTGAGCATGTAAGGTCCTAAGACTTGGAAAATACATTTTTTTGAAACACAAGTAAAGACTATTTTTTTGTTTGGGAGTCTGGAATATCTAAGGGTGGTCTCTTTGAAAAAGTGGCCTAATTGGAGGCCTAAAACTATGAAATGTCCAAATTTGAATCTTTTGGTCCAAAGGAGTTGTACTTGGTTCTCTAGTATGTTAAATAAATCTAAAATGGGTACTTGAATCAATGTTTTTTTTCTCAGGTGTTTTGGAAAATAGGGTTTCCACTACTACAAGGGAAACATGATCAATTGGTGAGTTTTGATGATTTCAATGAATCAGACTTGAAGAATTTTTTCAAATGATCTAACTTGTCATTAGATGCATGTTGAAGGCTTTGTAAGGGTCTTGGTGAATATTTGTAGTTGTTTTGCAAGATTGAAGGGTTGAGACCCTTGAGGGTGAGTTGATGCCTAGCAAGTTGAAAACTTTGTAAAGAAGAGCTCTTTGTTTTAAGGTTGATATTTCCATTGTTGTGAGTGATCTTCACCTTGGCTATGCATCATAGTGGTATCAGAGTAGGGAGTAGATTTTTTTTTCATTTTTCAGGTTGAAGAAGAGGCAAGGTTGTTAAGATGCCTCCAAAGAAGAATGATATAGCTAAAGAGATGAAGGAGATGAAAGATAGGCATGCAAGGTAACTCAGAGAGTTGGAAGGGAGAATCATAGCCTTGGAGACAAACAAAAGAAGGGATGCTAAAGAGAGTGAGAAAGAAGAAGAGTAAGATGATGAGTTTGCAGATGTGGAAGAAGAGCTTACTGTAGAGGATCAAAGAGTTGTAAAGTTGTTGAAGGAAGTAAAGACTGACAAGCTTAGGGTAAAAATTGATGTTCCCAAGTATGGTGGTAGTTTAAATGATGAAGAACTACTTGACTGGATTGCTGCATTAGATAATCATTTTAAATGTGATGAGGTTCTTGAGGAGAAAAGAGTAAAAATTGCACAAAGTTGCAAGGCCATGCTTTGGTATGGTGGGATTACTTTCAATTATAGAGGAGGAAACATGGAAAGTCTAAGATCACATCATGGGACAAGATGATATCAAAACTCAAAAGTAAATTCTTACCCAAGGATCATCAAGTTCAAATGTTTAAGAAAATGCAAAGCTTAAGGAAAAAACAGATGGATATTAAGTCTTATACTGAGGAGTTTTATAAATTAAGTCTAAGATCTAGTCATCATAAGAATGATCATGAAAAAGTTGCAAGATACATGGGTGGTTTAAGATTAAACATACAAGATGAATTGGTTTTGGCTAACCCTAGAATTGTAGAGGAATGTTATCAAATTTGATATGTTGATATGTAACAAGGTGAAGTTTGGGTATTTATGGAGTGTTCAAAGTTTTAAATAAGGTCTATAAGGTCTAAACAAGACCATCCTTTATGTAATCTTGAGGCTTTGTATGGTCAATGGTGTTAAGGGTTAGTAAGTCTTTCAAAGACAATGCAAAATATTGTTAAATAAAAGTTGTTTAAAGGTAGTTGGGGAAGTTGGTCATTTAATTCTTGTTGCTAAATGTATTTAAAGCCTTGAGAGGCTCGAGTTTTCATTGTTGTCTTTGGAGAGAATAAAAGAAAGGCTTTGAAATCACTCTATTTTCAGATTTTTCTCAAAATTTTCTCGAAGTTCTCAGCCCATGGTTTTGCTTTTGAACATTTAGGGTCTAAAACCCATCAAAGCTTTCCTGCATCGGTTCTTGATTAGCCTTTAAGGCTTGGGTTTGTCTGTTCATTGATTAACCATCATCCCACCTACTGTATCCAATTTTAACTTAGTGGGATGAGGCACTAGGATTTAGGGAATGATATAATAGAAGAAGACATGGAAAAGTGATCCCTTGGTTGGAAGGATAAAACATAGGGTAGGAAATGTGTGGTTTTCCTTGCAAAGATGATGGTTCAGACCCAAGGAATGATGAAACAATGTTTTCAAAGGCCTAATGAATGTGGTGGCTATCATGATAGTGTTGAGTGTGATGTTCTTCCAATGGAATTTTACCACATACTCCTTGGAAGACCATGGAAATATGATAGGTGTGCCATGTATGATGGGAGAGAAAATAAATATACAATCATGAAGGATGGTCATAAGTTTGTTTTGACTCCTCTTGTAGAAGATGTTAAGGGTAAGGAAAAGGTCATAATGTGTGGTAGGAAAGAACCCCTAGATGTTGTAAAGGAAGACAAGAAATTTGATCATGTAATTAGTCCTAGGTTTGCTAATACAGGAGCAGTAGGTATAAGGTTTGGTACAGGGGTAAAGGAAGTGTTGATAGTGAATTTACAAGAAAATGTGATGGTAGGAAGCATTGAATGCCCTATAGTTAGGAGAAGAGGTGAAGGAAAAACAAAGGTTGTAGGTATAGTGAGTGAAAGGATTGAGAAGATAGTGGCACAAGAAGTTACAAGGGTAGTAAAGACAAGACTAGTGATAGGGATTAGAAGACAAGATCTTAGCATGGGTATAAACATCAAGTAGGGGTAAAGGTAAAAAAAATGAAAAATGTCTCTAACAATTGTTTATTTGCAGGTGCTGATAAAGAGAAGCAACTTGGTTTTCAACAAAGTATAGGTCTGCATTCAAACTTGAAGCCAAATACACCTAGAGTCAAGAGTGTTTACAGTGCAGGATAGTTTGCAAGTGCAAGCACACCACAATGTGCAAGACAGTTTGAGAACCAAGGTCCGCAACAATGGATTATTGATCCCAAGATCATGCATGGTGGATGGTGGGGTTTGTATCAACCTCCACTCATGAGACATGAGTTTTCTTATAGGGGGGTTGTATGGTAGAGTGGCACCTACAACCATGTTTTCAAATTTGATATGTTGATATGTAACAAGGTGAAGTTTTGGTATTTAGGGAGTGTTCAAAGTTTTAAATAAGGTCTATAAGGTCTAAAAAATACCATCCTTTATGAAATATTGAGGCTTTGTATGGTCAATGGTGTTAAGGGTTAGTAAGTCTTTCAAAGACAATGCAAAATATTGTTAAATAAAAGTTGTTTAAACACAGTTGGGGAAGTTGGTCATTGAAATCTTGTTGCTAAATGTATTTAAAGCCTTAAGAGGCTTAAGTTTTTGTTGTTGTATTTGGAGAAAATAAAAGAAAGGCTTTGAAATCACTCTGTTTTCAGATTTTTCTCTAAATTTTCTGAGTTCTCAGCCCATGGTTTGCTTTGAACATTTAGGGTCTAAACTCATCAAAGCTTTCCTACCGGGTTCTTGATTAGCCTTTAAGGCTTGGGGTTTGTTCGAATGGCTTAACCATCATCCCACATACTATATAAAATTATAACTTAGTGGGATGATGCACTAGGATGTAGGGAATGATATAATATAAGTATAAGGAATGCAAAAGTCAGCCCTTGGCTGGAATGATGAAAAAAATAGGGCAAAAAATGTGTGATTTTCCTTGTAAAGATGATGGTTTAGACCCAAGGAATGATGAAACAATGTTTTCAAAGTCCTAATGAATGTTCTCTAGGAATTAGTGGACCTATTGAAATGTTTCTGGACAATTATTTTTATTAGGAAAGGCTTTGAAGTTGGAGAATGAATAAGGGTGCTCCAAAACCCTAGTTAATTAGGCTACAAGGAGGGTTTTAGAATTTGGATTTTATTTGTGCATGTAAGGTCCTAAGACCTAGAAAATACTTTTTTTTGAAACACAATTAAAGATTTTTTTTGGGTTTGGGAGTCTGGTGTGAAGATCTAAGGGTGGCCTCTTTGAAAAAGTGGCCTAATTGGAGGCCTAAAACTGTGAAATGTCCAAATTTGAAGCTTTTGGTCCAAAGAAGTTGTACTTGGTTATATAGTATGTTAAATAAATATGAAATGGGTACTTGAATCCGTGTTTTTTTTCTCAGGTGTTTTGGAAAAGTTTTCTCAAAATTCTAGAAAACAGGGTTTCCACTACTATAAGGGAAACATGGTCAATTGGTGAGTTTTGATGATTTCAATGAATCAGACTTGAAGAATGTTTTCAAATGATCTAACTTGTCACTAGATGCATGTTGAAGGATTTTCAAGGGTCTTGGTAAGGATTTTTAGCTGTTTTGCAATATTGAAGGGTTGAGACCCTTGAGGGTGAGTTGATTCCTAGCAGGCTGAAAACTTTGTAAAGAAGGGTTCTTTGTTTTAAGGTTGATATTTCCACTGTTGTGAGTGATATTCACCTTGGATCTACATCAAAGACTAACTTTACACAACCTATAATCAACAAATTTCTAAAATTATGGACTGGAGATCGATCAACATCATTCACATTTCACCATTATCATGAAAGAACTGGAAACTAGCATCTAACATTGAGAATCAAGAACTAGAAACCATTAGATTGTCAAAGCTCAACAAAAAGTTCACCAAAATATGACCCAATTTCATTAACTTATCTAGCTATTATAGAAAAATTTCCAACTCCCTCTCCTCTCCTATAGTTTCTCCTTCTAACTTCTAATTTTTAGAACTCTAACTCAACTTTCTAACCTTTAACTTGTCAATTCTAGCTTCTAACTCCTAGAATCTAACTTAGCTTTCTAACCTCTAACTTTCTAATTCTAACTTCTAACTCCTAGAATCTAACTCTTTACAAATGAGAATGCATATAACTTATATAGATTTTACATTTTAGATTCAAATGGTAGGATTAAATCAATCCAAGGGCACAAATCATTCTTCCAGAATCATGAGGAAGTTACATAGAGTTTGATAATTCTTGGTACATCATCATCCAATGAGAAAAAAATTGTTTTATCCAGGATCAAATAAGAAATAACCAGCCTTCCATGTAGCTCATAATAAGAATTTTGATTGGAGGAGAAAAAAATTCCACATGTGATCTTGATCTTTCCAAAAGTCTTCTCTAGTTGGCACAACTGTGGCACAAATTCTTATGCAGGCCCCACATTTAATATTTGAGGTTACACTTAATATTCAGTTACAATCCCTTCCAGATTTTCCTTCTAGCATGAATCCATATGCAAGTCCCCTTTTGATTTATTTAATCCTAAAAAACAAATATAATCATTAGTAGCTCACATGTGAAAATAAAATCCATGAAACATTAAAATTAAGCATAAATAAACCCTTGGAAAATTTAACTCGATAAAATTTCAGAAATTTAACCCTATTAAGAAATTATAGAGTTTAGGAAATTTGTGATAGGAAGTTTGGGAAAATCTGTGGTAGGAAGAATTTTGTGAGTGCTAGGAGCTTTGGGAAAATTTGTGATAGGAGAATTTCCTTGGGTGACAAGAACTTCGAGAAAATCTAACCAAGAAGGATTTCCCTAAGTGACATGAACTTTAGGAAAGTCTAGCCAGGAAAGATTTCCTCGGGCACTAGGAACTTTAGGAAAATCTATGATAGGAAGATTTCCCTGAGTAATAGGAACTTCGGGAAAACCCTCGATAGGAAGATTTCCCTAGGCAACAAGAACTTCAGGAAAATTTGTGACAAGAATTTCAAGAAAATCTATGACAGGAGGATTTTTCCTAATTCCTCACTTGATCGAAATCCCCTAAACTCCATAACTTTTTTTCTAGGAGGAATTTTTGAAATTTTCAAAAATTAACCGAACTTTATTTTTCATTCTCTATCCATGGGTGCAAAAAAATTCACATATAACAACCAAAATTCACTTTAAAGTCTCCATTTCCAAAATCCATAACAAGCATATTTCTCTGAAACCCTCAAGATGCCCTAAAATATTACCTTTATCAAATCAAGTCGACATAATCCCAAAATAACCTCCCAAGAAGAGAAAAATTGAAAATTAACAAGGCCAAGATGTGGAGATGCAAAAGAAAAAAGGAGGTCCTTTCCTCCAATGAGACATGTGTGAAAAAAGTGCACAACACTTGGTTGCTTCTTATAAGTGATAAAAAACCTATAAGTCTTCTCCTCCTAGGTGTCGAGGCTAGTAACTGAGAGTACTAGAAATGGCCTCTAGAAGATGATTTTGTTTGAATTTTGGGCATGAAATTTGTAGCCTCTTTACTTAGTTTGATTTAAGAAATATTTATGACTTCTAATCAGACATTTGAAAAACTTTTAGTCCCATGCCAAAAAAAAAACTATTGATCATTAAAGCTTGCACCTCTCCAAAAAATCTAATGGGAAATTAAGCGAGTGGGGGACTAATTTTCACCTCACTGAATGACCTTCAAGATTTTTAAATAAAACTTACTCTTCTTTGTGTTTGGGAAAAGGGGTAGAAAGAAATACAAATAAAACATAAAGATGGCAGTGCACCAAAGATTTTACAATATTTCAAACCTTAACTACTTCTTATAACCGATAATATGGAAATAGAATGCCACATACCCTTCATTGTTGGGAAGAGAATGAGAAACAAAGGATACATAAAGCATAATACAATATTTAAAATCTCCCCATGGGAAGCATCCATTAAGGTCCTATTAGATATAAGAAGACTCTGAAGATTAATAGGAATACTCAGAAATTAACAAAATCCTCCCTCCTTTACAACATAATATGAGAAATGGCTTACCTTCTATAGAAAATGATAGAGTATAATAGACATGATCCAATTTCTGAAAGATAGCGTAAAACATAGAAGCCAATAGCATGAAAATTAGTCATTTGAACTATCAATGTCAAGATTTAACATAGTGTTTTCAATATGTATGCAATATGAAAAATAAATTTGACAAAGGCCATGGAATGCATAATCTCAAATATTTCTCCCAAATAGATCAAAATGTTATGATATATAAACATGAAAATAGAGGTTGGATGCCAATTCGATGAAATTCTGAATTAAATATAACATGCCAAAAAGAATAAGCAGTATTCTATAAAGACCCTCCTATTACTAAGAAAATAGAGCTCCCTAAAATAGTGTCTATATTTCTTGAAATATTTTTTAAGAAAGCCTTTTAAATTGTGGAACTCCAAACCTTTTTCCTCACTGTTGCCAACTCTTACATATATCCAAAAGAAGAGGATAGCATCACCAACAATCCAAAAGAAGAAACTACCAAATGCCTAAGTCTAATAGCTCACAATCCAATCTTAGATATTGATTAGATTGAAGCAATCTTCACTCATGAAGTCTCAACTGCTTCATTAATGGTTTTAGATATTTAAGTCAAGATACATTGTCAGAAGAAAATCATATTTTAATCACAGCCTAGCAAAATCTGATCAATCAGCTATAGAGGTTGATGATGCAGACTCGAATGTTCCATCCCAATAGAAAAACACCCACTGCACTTTCTTGACGAAATCTGCCCAAAAAGATCTTTCCATGGAAGATACAAACTACTCGACGAAAATGGATGACATGTCAAGCGAGTGGGAAATTTCAAATTTTGTGAGAGCACTTTTGAAGAAAATCTCCACCAAGCTGACATGAGTCCTAGTCCAAGGCAGAAAGGAAAACGATATATATATAAAGCCACACAACCACCTCGTAGCACATTTCATGCCTTTATGCAAGATAATTCTCCATTCCTTGGGTATGGATCCTTCCCAAAGCAAAAAAGGGAAGCAAGGGCCACAAATCAAATAATATTCAAAGGAAAAAAATGATTTACATACTCCTTAGGGGGATAATTTTGAATATTCAGGTATGCACAACATAATTGTTAAAGCATTTTTTTTCCTTTTCCATTAATGTCAAAGGGGGAGAGAAAAAGGTATCATGTAAAAATAAGAAAAATATTGACATTAATTTTTTTGAAAGAAAAAAGTATCATGTGAATAGTTATGGGGGAGAAAATAAATCTCTTTTGGTAGAAGCACCCTGATGGTTTTCACATCATGTGTTGCCATCAAGGACAAAGGGGGAGATTTTTCCAAATTGAAAAGTTATCATTGATGCCAACAAATATTGAAATTTTGATGTTTGTCAATATTATGTTGCTTCGGTAATGAAAGTCTGTTGATTTGGTATTTTGGTTTGGATTATCCTATTTTGTAAGATTTTCTCAAAAGCTCATAACATTTTCCATCTTGATATTTGTTGCATCTACTAACATGGTTTTATCTGACTAAGTTGTATGGTTGGAAATGTATAGTCACCAACAATTTGGAAATAGAGTTATACTTATACACTAGCTCTGTATGATAGTTTTTTGGTCTGGATTCTATCTCATAAAAACATATCATTATAGGAATTTATACATAGGTTTGAGACTACAAGGTGAATTCTAATTTTGAGTTTCATAATGATATGTGAAAGCATTTGAAAGATATGAATGATAGTATTTTGATATGTAAACTATAGTAAGATTTCATATAGTACATTGATGTGGGATATTTTGCAATTTCTCATATTTGATTAGCATATCATGTGGTGTTGAAGATAAGTAGTTCAATTTCGTCTAAAGGATAATTCAATGTGTTAACAAGTTTTGGGTTACACACTTGATGGGTTGATGTTTTGTGTTTTGGTCTAACTCTGGCCGACCTAATTATACATTGAGATATGCTACATGATAAAGGGATCCATCTTAGGTCCATGCCGACTACTTACATGTGAAGATGAATGTTTTTTGAGGATAGTGCCAACAAAATTAGTTTTAATTTGAAATAAGGTTTCTCTAATTAGGCTGACCTAATTAGTGAAAACAAATGTATATATGTAAGACATTCAGATAGAGAGATGTAGTGAAAAAGGAAGGAAGTGTGAGAGTTACATTCATGAAGCGAAAGAAGAAGATGAGTAGATAGGTGTGTTATGTATGTATTGTGCTTCATTGGAATTGAACTCCAACATAAATAAGGTGCACTCTTTATTAGTTCATATCCTTGGTAGTGAGCCATAATTGTTTTGTACTATGGTTGTGAGACCTTTAAGGATAGTGATTCATGGTAGTGAGCCATTGTAATATTATATATCTAGATATAATATATTTTAAACTAATCCTCACCATGGTTTTTCCCATTTTTGGTTTTCCACATAAAAATACTGGTGATCATGTGTGTTGATGAATTGTCTTGATTCCATGTTTTCTCTTGTTGATTCACTCAGACTTGTGATAATGTTTAGATGGATTCTTTGTGAATGGTTTTGTAGACTACTAATTCACCCCCCTCTCTTAGTATTCCGAATGTTCAACAAATTATACTCAATTTTACATCACTTTTTCTAACAAGGTTATGCTAAGGTAGTTAAGAAATCCATATACTATTCAAATTGGCATAGTTACATTTTATAATAGAGTAAGGCTAGGTTTTTTTGATGGAGATAAAGTAGTTAGTTTACATTATTTTACTTCATGTTTGATTGTTCACATGCTTCATTAAGATTGGGTCTTTTGATCATTTGAATTGTTTTTCAATATTACATCATTTATTTTATTTGAATTCATTGATCTAAATTACCCTATTCACAAGAGTATTTTGTAGGGAAAAGTTATTCTTTATATAGGTTTAATTTTTTTATTATGAATTATAATTTTTATTTGGCCCATGAAAGTATAATCTATCTAAGAAGAAATGTCATGAAATAATCAAAGAAACTACATATATCAAAATGTCTTAATATTTATTGAACCTTTTGGGATTAGTGGATGCTTATAGAGAACCCAAAATTCTTGCAAAATATATTTCTCTACAACTTAAGGAGAGAGTTGAAATAAGAAAAATAATGAAAAAGTTATTGAACTAGTTGAAAAGGCTAGTAAGTGAAAAAATTAAAGGTTTTCCTTTTCTACCATTATGATTCCCAACCTAAGAGAAAGATTTATTTCTTACATGATGAAAAGAAAAGAAAAATATTATGAACAATATCAAAATAAAAGGAAAATAAATATTTGAAAATCAAATAAACTTAACTCTATAGGTGATTCAAATATCTCTATCAAGGAAATGTAAGCTTTGATAATAGTAGAACTATGTTTTAAGGAATCACAAAGATAACCTCATTAGTGATATGGATGTCTAACTAGTAGTGAGGCAATATCTAAGGAAGATTAAAATACCATACCAACATATGTATCTTAATATAGATGGTTGTCATTAATTAACAATTCGAAGGAAAAGAATGAATCAATTGCACACACTTAGTTCCTATTGGATAAATCACATAATTATTTTATGATGGTTGTGTCATTTTATGGTTGGCCTTTAAATTTTTTTTGATTTGTAGGTAGAATTGAAAGTTTATTTTATCTTCAAAATTCTTTAAAATATTTGTTAGTTTTTTCTTTGGTCGCTAGTTGTTTGTCATTTTACAACATATCCCATTTTTTATTTTAGAAAATGTAAACCCCCTTATTTTTCTTAGATCTAGCATGGTCCCTCGTTATTAGCATGCTCTAAACTCAGTTAAGATCCAAAATTTTAGTTGGATCCATGCTAGCACTTCATCATGGTTGGATAAAGTATTAAAAATGGAGTGATAGTCCTTTTGTAAGTTTCTTAAATATTTAAAATAGAAGGAAGATATTTTATTATGGATTGTATCCCTCCAACCAATCCAAAATTTGGTTCTATAGATTTTTCCCACACATCTAGTTTATATAGGAAGTTTAGTAAAGACTCTTGTTTACAGTAGATTGAGACCCAAGTGAGTTGCAACTTTTAAAGGTGCATATACATTCTATTATTCACTATTATTTTATTTCCATAATAACATTTTAAAAAATTTCTAATTAGGTATTCATAATTTTCCTATTTATATTTGTTTTTGGTATAATCTCTTGTCATTTGTCCAAACTAGCTATCTTGATTGTTAATTAGTGTTAGAATTGTTCGATGTATTCTACATGAAAAATAATTAAATATGATAAAATTTTAAATAAGAACCAAAAAAATAGACAAATGCTATTTTGGGTTGTTTCACTTAGACAGTAAGTCCAACCATATTGTAGGCATGTCTTAAAGCTAGGGTTATGGTCAAATACTATAGTAAGGGAGTACGTATAACTAATACCTCTAGATCTAATAAAAAATCATCATAATAGGTAAATCCAATCCCTTGGGTTTCCTAAAATAATGGGTTATTATGATTAAAAAAATAAAATATATCATTAGGATACTAGATTGAAATAAAAGGTAAGATGGATTCCTAAAAGATGTCCCAAAAAAGGTTAAAGATGGATACCTAAAGAATGAAAAAACCTAAAGTTTGTAGATCTATTGTTCTTGTGTCAAAATAGAGATGGAGGTACTAATAAAATTTTAAGTTGGCATAGTCATGTGTCTTTAGACTATGTGTATGCATACTTATATCCAAACATAGAATGTACTAGTGATGAAACCATTATAAACTTACAATATAATTTTGCACGAATTGAATTTCAGAAATGATAGTTATTGATCAAGATAGTATTTTTCAGAAATGATAGTTATTGATCAAAATAGAATACTATCTAATGAGGTTTGAATGAAGAGAAAATAAAAAATATTTCATTTCATGTTGGGTTCATAAATTTTTTGTGAGAAAATAGCTAAGTTATTCTAATTTTGTAGTATAAATTCCTTCACATAGCTACCCTATGTTACCATTGGTAATCTAATGTAAAATAAAATTTATTTCAATTAAATCAAACATAAATAACTATGTTACCAAATAAAGTTAAGAAATCTATTATTTTAATTAGAAATACAAAGACATCCTACCTATAATAGTGTTCTTATTCTAAATACATATCAAATGGGAAATGAAAAAAAATTAAAAAATTATTTATGATGATAATTTAGATCAAGCGACAATTAAATGTATAGATTTAAAGAGAGACAAATATATTCATGTGATTTTGTGAAAATGAGAACTTAAAATGGAACTTGGGTAGATGGGTTGAAGAGAAGGGTCTAGATCCTAGTTTAGGTCCTTGAATAGTGGGGCCTAATTAGCTACCTAGAGAGGGAATTTAAATTTTGTGAGTAGGATTCCATCACACATATTATTATATTAATAGGATTTCAATAGATTCTTCTAGTACAAAAAATAATAAGGTAGTGCACATGAACCTACAACATAGTAAAAAATTGATATTAATATATAATATATATAAATAAAGAAAATAAATTGATATATGATAGCTTAAATCACATTAAATAACCTTATAATTAAAAAAATTATTACGTACATATTCTTTAAAATACCATAGTGTAACGAGACATTTTTTTTGGGGGGGGATAGAGAAAAATGGGACACCTATATAGGAGCTTTCCAAGGTGGCCAAGACCATATTTTGTTCTTTCAACTTCTATGGCATCCCAAATAAAATTTTGATAAGTGAGCATTACCCTAATCTTTGGGTTCAATTTTTTTCCAATATATACCCTCTTAGGTGCATTTTTTGTTCCCAAATTTATCTCTTCCAAGTCTTGTTCATGCGAAGGATTTGGCTTAGGATTACATTTGTCAAAATTATCAAAAAGGATTTCTAAAGCCACTAATCCCTTGGGAATCTTATTAATCTTCAATTGGATTATCTCATTCCCAAAGATAGTGTCCTTCCCATCAATAGTTTCCACCAAACTCTGAAAGTCAATCTCCTAGCTATGGTATTGATCTACACAATGTAGGAACTTCAACAAATCTGCATCATCATTGAGTACCTACTAGTTTTGAATACTGTCTGGAATGGAAGTCCTTATCTGGATCTCAACCTTGGATATTCCAATAAAGGTAATATTAGTTGATCTTAAGGAAATGTTTGCAAGGAGGTATACCATTGCATTCTTTTCTATTTCCACCCAGTTTATTGAAAATTCATCAAAAATTTCAATATTATCCCAAACAACAAACTTGTATTGCTTTAGTCTTTTATGTTTTGATACATATTTTTCCCTGATTTGGGATATAACTAGCTCAAAGTCCCCAAATACTTCAAGCTTCTTGATTTTGTGCTTGACTGCCATGATAAGTCCTAATAAGAAAGCCTCATACTTTACTACATTATTTGTACACTCAAATTTCAATGAAAATGAGTTTTTATAGGACTTACCTTTTGGTGATACGAGAATCACCCCTACACCCGACTCTTCTTTTGAACATACTCCATCAAAATACATAGTCCAAATATCATCTTCCTAGAAGTTTTTTCCTTCATTTCCCTCAACTACAGGTGATTTTTTTCTTTTTGTGAGTTGTGACTCTACACCTCTGAATTTCTCCATGTCAACATCAACAAATGCACATGTTCAGTTGGTTATAAGTCTTCAATGATATTGGAGGATCTCTTTTCTCTGTTTAGTTTAACATCATTGATATTAATAGGGATTATGGCATTGAGAGATCCAATTTCATACTTACCCCAATTGTTTCTAACAACTTTATTGACAAGAGCATCCCATAATTAGGTGGAATTTTAGCAACAATTACATTCATTATGAAATCATTTATGGGGAATGCAACTATTTTGAAATGCACATCCTTCATTATTCCAATTATTGGAACTTCCCTAGAATCCACTACAAAGCACTTTCCAAATTCTTTACTCACTTATAGTACCAATTCTTTCATAATGTATAGAGGCATAATATTGGTGGATGCCCTTGAGTCAATCATGCAATTTTTAACTAGTTCATTACTTACCTATAGAGTCGCATAGAATGGATCAACCTGATTTGGGTAGGTAGTCAAAGTAGTTCCCAAAATCACTTTTGTTATTTCATTTCTCATACCTTTAGGTTCAACCTTTCTTAATTTCTCTTTACCCTTTTCATGTGGGATAATCATGTTCTTTCCATCAAAGGCTAAAGTTTCTCCATTCATAAGGGAAACTACCTTCTCCTTATGTTCCTCTATTCTCATCATTTCAAATAAAAGTCCATAGACACATTAATATGTGATAGTATCTGAGTAATATCAATAACATTAAACTTTGGAATGTCACAAAATAGTGTAATCTGATCACTAATATTTTTTTCTTATCATCTAGATAACCATCTTGAGCACACCTAGTATCCTTATCTTCTTGTTCAACCTTCATCTTATGATATTTTTCCTTAATGAGAGGAGAAACAACTTGATCCACAAGATTTTTATATTTCTATCCTTTGCATGGTGTATCGTTTTGTGTTTTAAGCTCCTCTCTTTGCTTATGAGTGTTGATATTTCTTATCATTGGTATGATACTTAATGAAGATTCTTACAACCTTACCATGGTCATTGTTGAATACTATATTTCTAAGGTTATAATTGCTCTTGACTTGAGAAATTATAGTAGCAATCAAAGCTCTAATCCCTTCTTCTAAGGGTCTTCTTGGTCTAACATTAGAATTTGATATTTCAACATTATGTATCTTCATACCTTCTTCTTCATCTTCATTTTTTTTTTCTAATGATAACCACTTGATTTGTATCTTCAATCATCAATGTTTGTGTCAGGTCATCCTTCATTAGAATAATATTCATCAATAGTGAAAGACAACCTATAAGACATCATGCTCAGATCATGATCCTCATTATGTGGGTTGCCAAAATCATGACATGGATTATGTTGTTCTTCCAAGGTTTGTGCCACCATGCATTGATAGGAAGAGTGATGTAAATGTCAAGGTGCACACCAAGGAGTATCCTCTATAAAATTTACATTATTTTCCTTTAGAAGATTAGGAGATTCCCTATTAGGAAACATCCTTTGGTTGTTTTGAACTAGTTTACCATTGTGCTAGTTTATGTTGTATGGATGATCAGACAACTTAGGCATTCTAACTTGCCTCTGATAATTAGGCTTATCCTAAGATAAAACCTTTTTTATTTTTTCTACCTTGTAACTCAAATATTTTAAGACATTCATCACTTTATCAAGTTGTATAGGAGAACATTGTCACCCCTTATGTAAATTCCCCTTTTACACATCCTCACCTTAGAAAACCAAATCTAAAGGAAAATTTCCAAATCAGCAAGCTACCTTCCTTCCACTTGGCATCTATCCTTTCTGTTGGTAGAAGAATATTTTTTGGGGATGCACACGTGGTGTGTAGATGTTCATGTAGTGCACTTAGGTCCCTAACATATTCCTAGATCTGAAGTTGGTATATGTGTTACACTTTTGATTGGAGTCGATTTGTAACATCCCTCTTTGACCAACCGACCTCGAAAATGGTATATTATTCCCCCTTCCCCTTCAAATTCATCCATTCTTCATTGAACTCATCATTTTTCCATCTCCTTTTGCATTCTCAAGAATTCTCATTCTTCACTTCACTCCCAATAACACTTCAACACTCCATTGCAGCAACAACACTCCATCAACTCCATAAAGCAAGGGTGAAGCAAGCCATTGCAATGTGGGCTTGAGGTTTTATGAGATCTACCTTCATCGCAATCAAGGCTATGGTGATTTTTCAAGCCTTCTTTCTCCTCCATTGGCCAGTGAGCTCTTGGTGGAGGTGGTAATGTTTCATTCCTCTCCTTTGTGATTTAGTTGAGTAGCTATTTACTATTTTTTAGTGTTATTTGCATTCCTTCTTTACTTCTTGATCACATATTTCTATCTCATTTCTATCTGGCTATCCATGGAGGTGGAAACACCAAAACAGGGGTCTGACTGAGGCAGGGCCCTATACAACCCCAACAATTTTCCCCTCTTTCTTGTTTGTAGGAGAATATACTTTTGGAGCAAGCTGGTGAATTGGCACCATGGTGAGATTATCTTCATCATTTTAGTTCTCATCTATCTGTTTTATCATATCCATTTGTACCTTTCATACAATATAATTTAGTGTTGTTCACTTAGAAACAACTAGCTAGGCCGTCAACTTGCTTTCTAGTGGTTCATATTCTATTCACTATCCTCTAGGCATATGGAGACCAACACACCCGAGATAGACTAGCATGTCGTGTTGACATTCAGAACCACATTGCCATCTTTGGATAGAGAGCTATCTGAGGTACAATATCGACTCCAAAAACTAGCTCGCCTAGCCTAAACTAAAGTTTAGATCTATAGATTGATTGAGGAGCCTTATAGTCCTCATCATTCTTGATCCCCTATTACCAAAACATCCCTTTAGAGTGAGGTAAGTTAGGGCAGCCCTCCGATCTTGGCTCTCCATGACCTAGGGCCTTGATGTGGTTGGTCCCCCTCTCTTACATTTTTGGTGAACCTAACATGAACCATTTTGGTTCTATTTTTTTATACTAAAATTTCCTTTCCCTATATTCTAGAAGTGTTGTAGGTGTGAGTATTGCAAGTCCTTCACCTTACAACACAACCTGTGACCCCTAGTAGGTGTAGTTGGAAGGTTCCAAAAGTATTGCACAATGAAACTTTAATTGGGTCAATGTCTTATCTTGCAACTTTTGGGGGGATTTGTATGAGTGTCACTTAGTGCATGCGATGTCCTCTTTCCTACATCAACCTATCCCCTTTGCGTAGCCTATGAGTAGTGGTACTGGTATAACCTTCACCTCATAGGATCTACTGATGGGCTTTAATAGAGAACTATCTCCTCTCTATATCCTTGCACAAATAAATGGAAATACTATAGAAAGTGTTCTCATTGATCCAACATCTCAAGTAAATATCATAACTGAGGAGATCATACTAATCAAATTTCTACATAAAAATGGGTACGATGCACCTATAAGCACCATCCACACTCACGACGGACTTTCCGTACCTCCTCTGGGTGCTATGGTCTTGTCAGTTTTGGTTGGACCCAAATCTGTGAACCTTTTATTGATATAATCCTAGGGTATGAACTCTTTAGGGTGAAGTTTGGTATCCCTTGACTAGTATCTATGAATGTAGTTCCCTCAATTGTGCACAAATGTTTGAAATTCATTCATGAGGATTCCATACATGTGATCCATGACACTAGCTATAGACCACTAGTTCAGTGTGGTAGCAACTCCTTAGATTACTATGGGCCTGTGCCTGGTCCTCTTCCACCTAGGAAGGACCTCTTGTATCAGACTTATCAAAATTACAAGAGAGGGAACTTAATGTTGAGAGTGAGATACCCTCCATCACTTTATGTTGTTTCACATAGGGCTTGCTTAAAAGCTGACAATGATTTCGCTAAGGCACATAGAAGGGAAGAAGAGAAGCGGTCTCGAGATCCTCCTTCCTCTTCCACTATTCAACTTGATGCTCCCTCTCACCCTGTTGTGGCATCATCAAAATCTGTTCCATGTTTGTGAGAGAATCCTATGGTGCCTACTTGGAAAAATCCCAAGCATCTCACATTTGAGCTTCCTATCCTACCCATGGAGCCTAGACCCATTCGGTATGACAGGAAGAAATGTCCCCATGGGGAATCCTCTATGTCCTGGCCTCCACGGCCTCCCACTATTCCTGTTCCAAAAGTAGTAAATGGGAAGAGGCCTGCTTCCGATGCATTGGAACCAACTCCTCCCATTGTTTCTCAACCTACTCCTCATGCTCCCATTCAATATTCTATCCCTCTACTGGAAATAGATATGGTGGAAACTCCTATGGTTGAGTAGGAGTCTTCTGCTCCTTCACAACCTCTAGCCTCTAGCTCGAAGAGCCACAAAAACCACCTTGTATGTGAACACAAGTGCTGGTGAAAGGCTCTCATGGTTGAGCAGGACTTGAAGAGGAAGGGAGAGATATGACTACCCCTACTTCAAGGCCTCTTAATGTGTCCTCCTCTCCCCTCCTCTCTACTTCCATTCAATCTAGTTCAGTCTCGCTTCCAACTTCTACTATGAGTGTGAATGTGCCTAGTCCCAAAAAGGTGCAAGTGTTCATCACTCCTTCAGTTGAGCCACCTTTGTTGATTTTCCTTTTGGAAATCCCTCATATCCCAAAGCCCATGGATATTCTAAACACTTTGGTGGTATCCACTACAATTTTCTTCTCCTCTTCCTTTTCACCTCTTTCCTCATCTATGGGGAGTTCAAATCCCCTGATGAAGCGAAAGATGGAGGGTGGTCTTTCTAGCAATGGAGGGCATAAGAAGAGCCCACCTTCTCCAAAGGCTGGTCCTATACTAGCTTGTTCCATCCTAGCAACAAAAATAGCCCTGGCTTCCCTTGAGTTCATCATCGCTCTTGAGTCACTCAGTGAGCCTAGTGATGAATCTTGGGCATAGCTTTCTCCGTCCGTTGAGGTATGACATGGAACTCCAACGAAGTGCATGTTTAACTCTTTGGATGAAGTTCCAGCCTTGTCAGCGATCTTCATGAAATAATTGACCATAACTCCATAAGAGTTGAGTGGAGGAGACTTTGTAGGGAATTCTTCCTTAGCCCTTGTTGTGGGAGGGTCAGAAGCTTCTTCCCTTAATATTCCACTGTGGCAGGTTCATCGTCATTCCTCTTATGATGATCTAGAGTGGGAAGTGCACAACCTATTGATCTATGAGCATTAGGGGGAGACCTCTTCTTTATCTTTAGACTAGATGTGTGTGTGTATTGTGATGTGTTCCCCCGTGATCGTGCTATGTGTTTTTGGTGCTTGGATATAGGTGTGGTTTTTGTTTCGTAAACGTTCTTCTATTTGTATCATCATTCTTCTATGTTTGTGATTGATTTTCAATAAATTGGGGATGATGCAAAGTGTTGGGGGAATTTAGGCTTCAATTCCATGTTGACCTATTTTTTAATTTTTACCTTGTCTTCTCGTGCATTCTTCACATGGTCTGATATAGTAGGGGGCTAATGATAGTTCATTTATATACTACTATTATTATACTTATATATATTTATGAGTAGCTTTGACCTCAAAATATAAGATCACCCCTGTGCCCTTTGTTCATGTTTAATTCTCCTTTTCTTTTTTCTTATCTCTTTCTCTTCTTTGCTTGAGTTGTCCCTTTCATGTGTGGTAATGCCATAACTTTGATTTTTAGAAAATGTATTCATTTCCAATGAATCTTTTCTCGGGAATCTTTGCAAAAAATTTCAAAGAATCGTATTCTCGACTTGGACCCCTAATGGAACATGTTTCCTTCATCATGGGTTCACAAAGAAAGATTTTGAGAAATTTCTTTTGAGGTGGGAGCATCTTTGAGCTTCCCCTCACGAGGGGACATCTTCTTCCTTTCGAATTCCTTGATGAAATGAACATCTTTCAAAAGGATTCCTTGGTGTTGAATTGATTTGAGAAAAAAAATTCTTTTGCACTTTCAAATAGTGTGTCCCTTGAGTGGACCCCTTTCTTCATGCTAGGTTCTTGAGGGACCCTTTGAAATATTTCCAATCTATCGATGGTTTGCATGATTGTTCGCTTACTTGCCTACATGGCCACTTTCAGACATGTTCTATCTATGGGTAAACATGTTGCTTTGCAGGTGCACCTATAAAGTTTCTTTCTGAATCTGTGGAGTCTCTTTTCCAAGTTTCCTTAATGTGAGAGATCTTGGAGGAAACCTTCATTAAAAGTCTACAAGCCTGTGAGGTGCTTTGTCTAAGCTTCCTCCATGTGATAGATCTTGGGGGTCACTCCCTTGTAGTTTTGTGGGTCTATAGGGCACTTTTTTTGGGTTTCCTTCATGTGAGAGACTTTGGAGACACCTTCCCTATAGGTTTGTAGGCCTGTAGAGTGCTTTCATTTGGGTTTCCTTCTTGTGAGAGATCTCAAAAGACACCTTCCTTTCAGATCTATGGGCCTGTGAGGTGCTTAATTCTTGAGGCTTCCTTCATGTGAGAGATCTTGTGGGTCACCTCCTTGTGGGTCTATGGGTCTGTAAGACGCTTTCATTAGACAACTTCATAGTTTTGTGGGGCTATGGATTCCTTTGCCTACCCTATGTTTTCAATCTTTCTAGATTGTGGTTTGCTTCCTTGAAGGTTTATGTATAAATTTATAACCCTACTAACTCTTTGATCTACTTTACCAAAGCACTCATCTGTATTGATGCTCGCTAAAGTGGGGGAAAAATGTATTGGATAAAATTTGCACCCCTTACAAAAATTCCCCTTTTACACATCCTCACCTAGGAAAACCAAATCCAAAGGAAAAATTCCACATCAGTAAGTTGCCTTCCTTCTTTTCCTTTGTGTCAGTAGAAGAATATTTGTTGGGGGCACACACACAACATAGATTTTCATGCGATGCATTTATGTCCCTTATCGATTTTTGTTTCTAAAGTTGGAAGAGGAATTACACTTTCAATTGGAGTTGATTTGTAACATCCCTCTTCAACCAACTGACCCCAAAAACAACATATTCTTCCCTCTTCCCCTTCAAATTCATCCATTCTTCATTCAACTCATCTTTTTTCCATCTCCTTTTGCATTCTCAAGCATTCTCAACCTTCACTTCACTCCCAACAACACTTCAAAACTCCATTGCAGCAACAACACTCTATCAACTCCATAAATCAAGTGTGAAGTAAGCCATTACAATGTGGGCATGAGGTTTTGTGAGACCTCCATCATGGTCGAGGCTATGGTGATTGTTCAAGCCTTCTTTCTCCTCCATTAGCTAGTGAACTCTTGGTGGAGGTGGTAACATTTTTCTCCTTCCCTTTGTGATTTGGTTGAGTAGCTATTTATTGTTTTGTAGTGTTATTTGCATTCCTTCCTTCTTTACTTCTTTATCACATATTTCTATCTCATTTCCATATGGCTATTTGTGGAGGTGGAAACACCAAAATAGGGGTCTGACTAAGGTGGGCCTCTATACAACCCCAACAAATTTACCCTCTTTATTGTGTACAGGAGAACATACTTTTGGACCTAGCTAGCGAACTTGTGCCTTGGTGAGATTATCTTTGTCATTTTAGCCCTCATCTATCTATTTTCTCATATCCATTTGTACCTTTCATACACTATTATTCTATTTTGTTTACTTAGAAACAACTAGCTAGGCTATTAGCTTTTTTTTGGTAGTTCATATTGAATTTTTTGTCCTTTGGTCATATAGATTCCATCGCGCATGAGAGATGCCAATGTGCCACACTGACGTCCTAGAATTGCACTAATTTCTTCAGATAAAGAGTTTTCTGAGGCATAATACTAACTCTAAAAACTAGCTCACCTAGACTAAAATAAAGTTTGGATCTGTAGAGTGATTGAGGCACCTTATAGTCCTCATCATTCTCAATCCCCTATTCCCAAAACATCCCTTTAGAGTGAGGTAAGTGAGGGTATCCCTCCACTCTCCGCTTTCTATGACTTGGGGCCTTGACGTGGTTGGTCCCCCTCTCTTACACAAGTTTATCTTCAGAGGATATAACTTTAATTTGATGTCCTTTTGGGTTTTGTCAAATTTTCACATCATCCCTATTACTAACCTTTCTAAAATATTTTTTGTTATTTTTAATATATATGGCTATCCTAAAAACATCCTTAAAGGCTGGGGGTATTTGTCTCTTAGTTCATAAACCATTTTGGGATCATATGCATTGTAATACAACACCAAACACATAGGTTCACTAGGTCTCATATGTTGTTGAAATCTAAGACCAATTCATTCTGTCCTTTGAAAATACTTCAAAACTCATTAATGACGAACTTGGGGTCAGTTTTATCTCTATACTATTCTCTAAAACTCTCTAACATTTATCCCATGACCCAATACTAGTATTGAGAAAACCTCTATAAAAATATCTAGCATCCTTAGCGAGTGCTTGTATAAATAACTTCATGCAAAAATCCTCGTCCTTAATTTCAAAATCATCAATCAAGTTTTAAAAAGATCTTAGACAATCCTCACCTAAGATTGCATTATTTCATGATAATTTGAACAAAAAAATTCTTATATCATTTGGGATGGGACTAGGATATTCGGGGATAGTAGTGAAGTCTAATTTCCTATAAAATTTTAATTTTAGAGGCCTTATTGTAGGAAAATTCCCTCCAATAGGATTTAAAAAGTATTTATTTGAGGATTAACTTGGGAATTTTTTTGATTAGCAATATTATGTCCTTATGGATTTCCACTTTTCCCACCCACTTGAGCATTTACATTTTGGTTATATTGCTAGTAATTCCCATATTGACCATAATATCCTAAAATTTACTATGAATAATTCACTTAAGGATGTGAGTTAGCCTAAGGCACATTTTATTCCATTTAGACATTTCCTTGACCATAGGATTCCTATGTTAGATGCACAAGAAAGCTG
Organism: Sequoia sempervirens; assembly: GCA_007258455.2. NCBI lineage: Eukaryota > Viridiplantae > Streptophyta > Pinopsida > Cupressales > Cupressaceae > Sequoia > Sequoia sempervirens. The sequence continues at coordinate 668,446,654 of VDFB02000003.1, read as the reverse complement.
AGAGGGGGGTGAATCAATTGTATACTTAAAACATTCAATCCCTCAATATTTTTTCAAACCCTTATCAACCATTAAACCATTAACATGCATTATCAGAATGTAAACATATGAAACATTAATACAAACACATCCAAACACATATGAACACCGGATTTTCATGGAAAACCCAAGAAGGGAAAAATCAAGGTGAGGATTAGCTCACATATATATGAATTGCAATGTTGGATACAATTAGGATTACTGCCAAGGGCTCACTACTTAGAAAGAAGAAAGGCTGACTAGCAGGTGCCTCATTGCTAAGAAGAATGAAGATAGAAGAATATTGTTACATAGATATTTACTATCTCAAGGAAATAGGAGTAATTCACCACTTAAACTTTATGCTATGAACAACCTTCAACTCACTACTTTTAGTAACTTCAAGCACACTACAAATATAGACCCTTCTGCTCACTATTTTAGAATCATAGGCTTTAAGCTTGCACTCAAATCACCACACAATAAAATTTTCATCTTTCACACACCTTCTATATATCCACACTTATCTCCAAAAAATTAGCTTGCTTATATACCATCCACAATCTAAGCAATCTTAATTAGGTTAGCCTTAATGAAACGTATGCACCTAAAACACACAACAACAAAATAGGTTAGCACCAAAAACCTCCAAGGAGGAAAGAAGTGAAGGATGACCATACCAATTGTTAAATTGGACCCAAATCCACATCAACATGCTAATCAACACATTCACAATCCATGAGGTACCTCTGCAAATAGCACCAGCATGCCAAGTTAGCCAAACCTAAACTAACACAAGTGACTACCCATGCTTGTATAGGTCATAAAAACCACACAAAAACACTTCGCAACATCCACACAACATCTCAGAATACTCTAGCATCATCAAAATATTTTGTAACTCTACCACAACCACCTGAAAAATGAGAATGCCAGTATTTTGTGCAACCTGACACATTGGCATAGAAAAAAATTCACTAAAAAACCTTGCAGAACACCTCAACACCTGAATCCTTGAGGGAAGGAAGTTAGAGACAATTTAATATTGTTACAAAATTTGTAAGAAAAAAGCCTTACTACAAAGAAATGTGGAGCAATCTCGTTTCTCCCAAACAACCTTCTACATAGATAGATAAACTATCAAACACAACTTCCACTATAGAATGATCTAGAACATGAAACTCTGTATATAGAACCTTTGAACACCTCTAATAATCATATCTAAACCACACAAGCATATCTTCAACCATTAAGAAATGTGGAGCATAACACTGAACGCACCTCTATCACACTGCTCACCCTTTTTTTCAAATTTTCTCAAAAGCACTTGGAAACCAAGTGACTTATTGCAACTATAGCTCTTATCCATCAAGACATCAATGAAAAAATTGATGACAAGACCACACCTTATCAAATCACAAAACATCCATATTGGTACAACCATTTGATGAAAATCTCCCCATGAAAAAAATATCATCCTTCAAACAACTCCAACATGCAATCTCAATATAGTTGACACCAATGACCAACACCAACAACTGTTGACATCAATGAAAAAACCAATAGTATACTTACAACAATATGCCCCTTTGTCATTGATGGAAACACCAACTCTCTGAAAAACCAACACCAAAAGCAACCAAAAACTAATAGAAAATATACAACAAGAAATACTCCCCTTGACTAGGGAAACTCTTCATACTCTCATTCTCTTGCTCCTAAACACTCTCTTCCCTTTTGGTCTTCGGACCATAATCAACCAACTCTCTCTCCCCTTTTGACACCAATTCTTTCCTTGTGTTTTTTTAGACATTTCTCTCTCCCCCTTTGACATAAATGGAAAAGAGCCATAAATTCATCCAACTCTCTTTCCTACATTGAACTCTTTTTCTCTCCCCCTTTATCCAAATTCAAAGGGAAACATATGCACCTTGCATACCTCATATGACATCTACATACACCACTTTATATAATACTTGCAATACTAGCAAGCAACTACACTTCTCTATTCACTACGTTCAATTTTTTTCACTCTTCCCTTCAAGGGAGAAAAATATACTCCATTTGACTTCACCAATAATCAAAACCACTACCCACTCCCCCTAAGAGGTAGCCTTGAACATCAATCCAAGACCAAGAATATATGTTGAAATGATTCCTAGAAATATGAACACATTTATGCATCTAATTGAAAGGAGGGACAATAACCCCTAAATTCTTCTAGAGATACTCAAAAGTATCTTTAGGAAGAGCCTTCTTGAAAATATCTACAACTTGATCCTTGGTAGGAACATACTCTATCTTTACCTCTTTTTTTGCAACTTTCTATCTTAAGAAGTGATACTAGATTGAGATATTTTTTGTTCTTGAATGCATTACCAAGTTCTTTGAAATATTGATTTCACTTGTATCATCACATAAGATAGAAATAGGCTCATCATATGATATTTTGATATCCTTCAATTTTTACTTGATCCACAACACCTGTGTGTAGCATGATGCTATAGTAAAATACTCAACCTCTGCAATAGACAATGATACTGAATCACGCTTCTTACTCAACCATCAAACCAATTTGTTTCCAAGAAATAACACACTGCCAATTGTACTTCTTCTATCATCTGTACAACCTACCCAATCTACATATGTATATGGACTCAAGGGGAAATAAATATCCCCAGGATACGACAAACCAAAATCTAAAGTTCCCTTCAAGTATCTAAATATCCTCTTCATAGTTGCAACATGAGATTATTTAGGATCTTCTTGATATCTAGCCACAAGATAGATCAAAAGCATGATATCCAATCTAGTAGATGTTAGGTATAATAGTCCATCAATCATTGATCAATATTTTCTTTGATCAACCTTAGGAGATTCATCATGTTTAGTCAACTTGCAACTAGTAACCATAGGTCAATATCACTGGGATACCACAAACCAAAATCTAAAGTTCCCTTCAAGTATCTAAATATCCTCTTCATAGTTGCAACATGAGATTCTTTGGGATCTTCTTGACATCTAGCCACAATATAGATTGAATGCATGATATCCAATCTAGTAGAAGTTAGGTATAATAGTCCACCAATCATCGATCTATATTTTCTCTGATCAACCTTAGGAGATTCATCATTTTTTGTCAACTTTCAACTAGTGACCATAGGGGTACACATTGGTTTAGAATCCTCCATTCCAAAATTCTTCAACATTTCCTTTGAAATATTTTAATTGTGAAATGAAAATACCTTTTTCTGATTGACTGATTTGTAATCGAAGGAAAAAATTCATTTCCCCACACTTTGACATCTCAAATACTTTCTACACTTCCTCTAAAAATTTCTTGCACATACCTTCATTTCCTCCAAAGATAATGTCATCCACATACACTACCACAATCAAGAATTTTTCTCCTCCAACTTTGAAATATAGATTGGTATCTGCAGTACCTTTTTTGAATCCTTGTTGCAGAAAATACTTATCTAACCTTACATACCAAGCTCTAGGAGCTTGTTTGAGTCCATAAAATTCCTTCTTCAACTTGTAGACCATATCAATATCTTTTGAAAATTGAAAACCTTCTATTTTTTCAATGTATACCTCTTCTTCCAATTCACCATAAAAGAATGTAGACTTTACATCCATCTAATATACTTTGAAGTCTTTATGTGTTGCAAAAGCTAAAAATGTTTTAATGGCTTGCATCTTAGCCACTAGAGAAAATATCTCCTTAAAATCTATCCCATCTTATAAATAGAATTTACATTCAAGTCTAGCCTTATATCTGATAAATTTTCCATCTTCATTCAATTTGTTCCTATAAACCCACTTAGTTCCTATCACATTCTCATTTTTCAATCTTGGGACCAATTCTCAAGTCTTATTCTTCTCAATATGTTCCAATTCTTCTCTCTTAGCCTTGATCCAATTCTCATCTTTGCATGCCTTGGTCACTATTTTAGTTTCCACCTCTGAAAGTAAATGAAAATTTACTTGTTCCCCTTCCATAACTACTTTCTTCCTTGTCAATACACCTTTTCTCTTATCTCCAATGATATGATCTTAAAAATGGTTCTTCTACACATACTTAGGAGTCTTAGGGATCTTTTCAAGAGCTTCTTCCTCTTAAAATGTCATCTATTTTTATTTTCCTTCATCCTTCTCTTCTTCACTTCAAGGGGATTCATTAGATTCATATCCTTCTATTAGTACTAACTCTACAGTGGTTCTTCATCCACCTTAATACTTGCACTTTCAAAAATATTCTTCAAACTTCAATTATAGCATCAATAAGCTTTGCTTCTTGTAGAGTATCCAAGGAAGATTCCTTCATTAGATCTTGCATCAAACTTTCCTAAGTTTTATTCATCTCTTCTGATATAATTTTTTCTTCTAAATGCTCTAAAATGATTTATAGTAGGAGATTTACCATACCATAACTCATAGGGATTCTTTCAAATATTCACTCTTTCTTGACCTCTATTAAGAATGTAGGCTACAATCTGAATTTCTTCTCTCCAATAGAAATTTGGTAGATTTTATTTCTTCATCATTTTCCTAGCAGCTTCTTGAACTTTATATTCTTCCTCTCCATAGCTCCATTTTGCTAAGGATTCCTGAGATTTGAAAAATATATTTTTATTCCATGATCTTTACAAAAACTGTTAAAATATTTTAACATAAACTCACCACCTCTATTAGACCTTAATGAATTTATTTTCTCATCCATTTCATTCTCAACCATAGACTTGAATGCTTTGAACTTATCTAGGGCTTCTAATTTTTCCTTAAGAAATGTAACCTTCCATTCTAGAATAATCAACAATCAATAGCATGAAATACCAGTCACCATATTAGCTTCTTATTCTAGTAGGTCCACACAGATCTATGTACACCAACTCCAAAGGACTTGTGGTAGAATATTCCTTTGTCTTGAACCTCTTCTTTTTTTCTTTCCAAATTGACATTCCTTGCTTATTGCATTGATAGGCTTTGTAATCTTTGAAAGATCTCTCACAACATCAATAGAACTCATCTTCACTAGGCTATCAAAATTGATGTGATCGATCCTTCTATGGCATAGCTAAATTTCATTAATTTGAGACAAAACATTTAGCACCACTACCTTTGAGCCAATAAACATTACCTTTTATACTTTTTCCAACAAAAAATAGAGTATCAAAGCTTCTTTTTCTGATTTCACAACCACCATCTTGAAACACAATATTATATCCTTTTCTACATGTTTGTACTACACTTAGAAGATTATGTTAGAGACCCTTGACATAAAGAACTTCATCAACTCTAAGAATTTAGGCAATAATATCTTCATCTTCAGACATCCTTAGGGTAATTTTTTTTTTTTTAGTTCTACATCTTCACTTGTTTGACCTTGTCATCTCCTTCATAAATACTCTCTAGTTTTGTGTAGACTTCTTTAGTAGATTTCAGACTTATCACCTTTGCAAGTTTAGAATTAGAGAGACCACTTAGAATAACATTCCTTTCTTTACCATTGCTCTCATATTCCTTGATTTCATCATCACTTGCTAGACCAACAACAAGCATTGTGTATCCTTTTTCAATTGACTACCAAACATCAAATCCAAGAGAGACTAGAAAGGAATCCATCCTAGCTTTCTAGTAAGCATAATTTTTTCCATCAAACATATGATGTTTGAAACCTTTCTTATGTGCCATTCAAATATATCTCAAGTGGTTAAGCTTTCTCCAAGGAGCCACAAATCTAATACCAATTGTTAGATGCATAGGCCAATTGAGAGGAGGGAAAATCAATTGTATACTTAAAAATATTCAGTCCCTAAATATCTTTTCAAACCCTTATCAACCACTAAACCCTTAACATGCATTAGCAAATTTTAAACATATGAAATAATAATGCAAACACATCCAAACACATAAGAACACTAGATTTACATGGAAAACCCAAGGAAAAAACCATGTTGAGGATTAGCTCATATATATATAAATTCCAACATCGAATATAATTAGGCACACAACCTAGAAAAAGAAGAAAGGATCACTACTAGGTGGCTCACTGCTAAGAAGAAAGAAGATAGAAGAATATTGTTACAAAGAGATTTACTATGTCAAGGAAACATGAGAAATCCACCACTAAAAAATTATGTCATGATCCACAACCTTCGAGTCACTACTTCAGAGTCATAGGCATTAAGCTCAAACTTATATCACCAAACTTGATCAAATTCACATCTTTTACACATGTTATATAGACCCACACTTATCTCCAACAATTTACCTTTCTTAATTATATACTATCCATGACCTAACGATGTTAAATAGGTTGTCCTTAATGAAACATATGCACCTAAAATTTCCAACACAAAATATAGGTCGACACCAAACACCTACATAGTGGAAAGAAGTGAATGAAAACCACAAGGGTTAAATAGGACCCAAATCCACATCATCACACTAATAAACACATTCAAAATCTATGAGGTACCTCCACAAATAGGGCAAACATGCTAGGTCATCTAGACATGAAATAACACTACAACCAACCACATACATGCTTCTCTAGGTCATGTGTAACACCAAAAAATACTTCACAACATCCAAAAAACATCTTAGAGTACTCCAACATCATCAGAATATTCCTTAACTCTACCAAAACTGTCTGAAACTAAGAACACCATTATTTTGTATAACTAGACACACTACCACCAAAAAAGACCCACTAACCAACCTTGCAAACACCTCAACACTTAAAACCTCGACGGAAGGAAGTTACAGACAATATAATATCATTCTAAAATATACAAGACAAATAACCTTATTGCAAAGAAATGTGGAGCAGTCTCATTTCTCTTGGACAACCTTCTACAAAGACTGATAAATTGTCAAACACAACTTCCAGTACAAAATGATCCATAACCTAAAACTCTAGATATATAACCTGCGAATACCTATGATCATCATATCCAAAAAAAATAGGCATATTTTCAGCCATGAAGAAATGAAAAGCACAATGTTGAACATACCTCTATCACAATGCTCACTCTTTTATTCAAATTTTCTCAAAATCACTTGGAAACCAGGTGAACTTATTGCAACTACAACTCTTATCCATCAAGACATCAATGACAACATTCATGAAAAACCACAAAACCTTCTTATCAAATCACAACACATCCATATTGGTACAAGCACTTGACGATAATCTCCCCAACTATGACAACACCATCATCCTTCAAACAACTCCAAAAAACAATCTCCATGTAGTTGACATCTATGAAAACACTAGGAAAATACTTGCAATAGTCTGAGTAGTACTTTTCCACTGAATATTTTGTTGGAACTAAGGATTTTATGTAAGACTTACTTGAGGGTTTGTGGTCACACCATAATTCACAGATTCATAAGCTATATAGGTATTTCTTGGTTGAGAGGCAAGAGGCTAAGAAATTCTCTTAGACACAATGCCTACAACATTAATATTTGACATGTTTTGTGATGATTCATTTAAATGTGAACCAATTAACAATGTACTAGAGTCACTACAAAATTACTCTAGGTATTTGTGTGGAAATTTCCAAGAGGAACATATAGAGAATTTCTATTTGTGATAGGATTTGTTGTTACTGATGCTAATGTTCCCCCCAAAATAATAAGAATCTTTCATGTTCTCTATTATTTTCTTGATATCATCTCTCAATTTTATGACATCTATAATTTTCATTTCTTCAATTTTACTCACTCAATTTAAAGATCATTTACTTTTTTCAATAATTCTTCCTTAGTCTGAAGCATTCCTCCAGATTGTGAGTTTTTTGGAATAGGTTGGGAAGTGCTTGTGCTAGTAATAGATAGGGTACCTAATTTATATAAGAGAAATTAGTTTTCTCTTGGATGGGGGGCTTGAAAATAAATTCTTTGCTTGAGAATTTAACACACAAGTAGTAGGATTAATAGTTTTTATTATGGACACTATGCCTAATATCATAATCATTTTGGACTTTTTATTTTTTCCTTATTTTCTCAGTCATTATTTCAAGTCATGTCAAGCCACTACCTAATGCATGCTTTTTAACAAAAGAGGGTAAAATTTTTATTGAATCAAGAAAGTGGTACAAAGGAAGAAATTACAACCAAAACCCTAGGGATCAAAAACAACAAAAAGATATCAAGTAACTCCCAAGAAACATCTCATATCTTCCATAATAAAATCTTCCATCTCCTAAGATAGTTCCACTAGAATACCATCCCAATCCCCCATGCTCCAAGTTCCCATTCACTTAGATTCCCAAAATTCCAAGCCATCATCCACCTTGTTCCACTATTGTGGGATATGGAAATGGGTGATAGAATCAAGAACTCCACCTAGACCAATGATATTCCTAATAACCACAACCAATTTCCAATTCACCTTTTCGAATTGACTCTTTCTTAGTAGGTCAATTACAATTTGAGAATCCAACTCATAAATTATCCTCCTCTAACCAAGGGCACAATCCCTTTTCAAAGCCACTAGAATAGCCAAAGCCTCCATAAAATTGTTAGAATGCTACCCCCTATACTCTGAGAAGAAGAAAACAACCACGTTATTATTATCCCTCCCAACACCACCAACCCCAACATGGCAAGATTACCTCTAGAAGACCCATCAATATTGATCTTCAACACCTTTGGAGGAGGTTGCTTCTAATGAACCTCTCTCAAAATCTTCCCTGTAGTAGTTTGACTCATGCCAGATCTAGGTACACCCCTGTTAGAAATATAAAGACCTAAAATCCAAACCTTTCCAATGTCTCTGGGATCCAAAAAGATCGACACGAAACACGTATCCTCCAAAGACTCTTGAAGAACTCCCAATATTCTCATCCAAACCTGATGTACCTAGAAGCTTCTTAGTCAAAGAGATCTTGAGATTATGTTCCAACCAGAAGTACCAAATGATCAAGCTTGGTCCAATTACCTAAGCAATGTGGAGGAAAGAGGACTTGGCTAGAGCACTTCCTAGCCCAAACTAGAAATATTCCAAAGAAGAAGTGTGCATACAAAGTAGATTCGAACCTCCCACCAAAAATTCCATAGCATCCTAGCAAAATAGCAATGGAAAAAGAGATGAGAAGTATTCTCTTCACCATTGGAACACAAAACACACATAGAAGGGCCATAGAAACCATGCTTACAAAGGTTCTCTCAAGTTAGACATCTATTATAAATCACCAGCCACAAGAAAAAGTTGCACTTGGGCCAAGAAAACTTATTCTAAATCTTTTTCCACCAAGGGAACCTTGAAAAACCATAATTCTTCTTATCCAACACCTGATACCTAGAGGGAACCAATAATTTTCCTTTTGGGTCATGGCCCCAAGCCAAAAAATCCCTCTCCTAAAGATAGTTATAGATCCTACTATCCAAAATGTTGACTAACTCACGAAAAATCCTCTATGGAACCCCCAAGGGGCCATTCTTGCAGGTCCTCCCACTTGTACAAACAAGCCTGAGCCAGGGCATAAGGAGCTTTGAAATCCACCACACAACTCCAAAAAATCACCATAAACTCCCTGCATAAATCCTTCAAGTGAGGATGGGTAGTCATAATAGGTGTCCATCCCAAGAATCAAAATAGAGAATAGCTTTCAATCCTTTGTTGCAAACCCAAAATTATCCTTGCTTAATAAGCTTGGATCCCCTTTTGAGGGTACCCCAAATCATAGACCCTCTTCCCAGAAGGCTATACCTAGACACATCCACACTCTCCATCATCCCCAAATATTTTGAGGTGAGAACCTTAGCTAACAATTGTTGTTATTGCATGCACCATCGCCAATAGAGTTTAGCTACCAAAGCTTTCCCATTCAAGTACTCCCAACATAGCCCAAGTCCACCTTCCTACTTTGGATGACACACATCATCCCACTTAACTAGGATCCACTTCCTTGAGAGGAGATTACAAGACCAGAGAAATTATTAGAAAAGACTCTCAGAGTCTTTGATAAAGCTAGTTGGGGTAGATAACACAAAGAACCTATACATTAGAAGAACTAAACAATAGACTTCAAAAGAGTCACTCTTCCAATAGTAGAGAGCCACCTACAAGTCTAATGACTGACCTTTCTACAAAACTTCTCAAGGTCATCCTACCAAAACAACATTGGAAGTGAACAAAGAACACGGGGAATACCAAGATAAACAAAGGGATGCGAGCCAATCTAAAACCTAAGAATCCAAGCAATTCTCTATAGAATAAGCTTAGGAGTGTTAAGGAAATAAATAGAAGAATTTCCCTTATTGATGCTTTGGCTTGAAGAAGCCAAATAACAATCCAAAGCTATCCTCAAATTTAATGCTTCATCCATCCTAGCCATGCCCATTAGAGTCATGTCATCAACAAACTGGAGGTGTGACTAGGGAGGTAGATTATTATCCCAACGCCAACCCTAAATGAGACCAAGCTCCACATGGGATTTAATAAATATCCTGAGCCCCTCAACCATTACAATAAACAAGAGGATAAAGGGTCCCCCTGCCAAAGGGCCTTGGATGCCCCAAAAAGATCATAAGGATCCCCATTGACAAGCATTGAGAAGGAGGAGGAAGTGATGCAACTCATAACCCAGTCAATCTAGGCATTACTGAACCCAAAGCCCCTCTGAATCTTGGAGAGGAAACCCTGTCTGACTTGATCATATGCTTTGGCCATGTACAGCTTAATCAACATAGCCTTCTCTCTAGAGGAGGCCATAGAGTGCACCATCTCAACCAAAAAAACAACACCATCCAAAATATTCTTGCCACCCACAAAACCACCCTACTCCTTAGAAATCAACTTTTCCAACCACGACTTTAGGTGTTCTATGATCAACTTAGTAATTATATTGTAAACCACATTATAGATAGAAATTGGTCTAAAAATATCCAAAAAATTGAAACACTCACTTAAGGATAAGAGCCAAAAAGGTGGAATACATGGCTCTTGGCATCTAATTATTTATTTGAGACTCCTAAACAACCTCAAGAAGATCATGCTTGATAATCTCCCAAAACTCTTAAAAGAATTCAATGAGAAACCAATCTAGACTTGGAGCTTTCCCTTTATTCATCTAAAATACCATATCCACCAATTCTAACAAGGAAATCGGTCTAAGAAGAGAGTCGTTCATTTCATCAGTCACTAAATGAGGAATGCAAGATAAGATTGAGGTCTCATCCTCATTGGAAGGAGGGACACATGAGAAAACAAAGAAATATAGAACCGAACAACATCTTGAGAATTCTCAGCTAAGGAGCATAAAAGGTTCCCCTTAGGAGACCTAAGAGAAGAAATGCTATTACCCTACCTTCTGTCCTTGACCGAATTGTGGAAGAAGTAATTTTTCTTGTTACCCTCCTAGAGCCAATTGATACAGTACTTTTTCTTCTAGAAAACTCCCTCCCATAGCTCACATTCCTCGACATCCTTCACCGTCTCCAATTATAGCTTTCTCAAATCCTCAAAGAGCCCCTGAAATTCACTTAGTAATAGAATCTAATTGCTCCTACATAACCCTTTTAACCTAGAATATATTCCCAAAATTGTGATTATTCCAACATTTCATCCTATACTTGATATATTGAAGCCTCTTGGTAAAGGATTGGATAGCAATGCCAAAATATAGCTTCCTATCCCTCCACCAACTATGGAAACGATCATGAAGAGACACATCCCGAAGCCACAAAAGTTGGAATCTAAATTATTCTTTTTAGATTATCAAGAGAAACAATCTAAGAATTTGATCGGCCAATCATTTGAACCCCTCCAATCCAATATCTTAGAGCTAGTCTGCAAACTATCACCAAACCAAAAGTTGGACACCATGAACCTATCCAACCTTTCTGAAATGGAAGAACCACCATTCCTTCTATTATTCCAAGTAAACAATCCATTTGAGGGTTTGATGTCCACCAAGTTCAAAAATTCCACATTCTCCTTGAGGAGATTAGAGGAGGCGTCTAGTTGGGCAGTACCACCCCTTTTCTCCTCTAAAGAGGAAATAGCATTGAAATCTCCTGCTATATTCCAAGGAAGAAGACGATCAAAAGAGCATAGGTATCTCAAAAAGACCTCAATTACATCTTTCCTAGGAAGTTAGTTGGAGCATAAATGGTTGAGTCCACTTCTAGTAGAAGTGTCATTTTTCAACTTTAAAATAGGTAGTCATTCATTTTTTAGAATAGGTACCCACTTTAAAGTGGGTACTCATTCCAAAAGGTTTGAAAATCATAATTCATGTTTCTCATTTTGATTTAGGCTTATAAAAATCATGGTAACGCAATCCTTAGCCTTAGACCTATAAGTGAAAGGTCATGACAACATCAAGAGAAAAAACTATGTCAATATGGTTGACAAGGTTTTTTTAAGAATTATTTTATGAAATTAAAACCCATTTTAGATGAAATTGTGTAGATTTTAAATATGTAATTTTTTTTCCAATTGGACTATTTTTTCTATTTTTCAATTAATTGATGTTGAAATAGGTTCATAAACTTGAATTATCAAGTTTTTTTAGTATTTTAATAACTTTTTATTAAAATAATTTTTTGAAAAAAAAATCTTACAAAAGCATACTTTACTATTTTTTTTCAATTTGAAAAAAAAATCAGAAAAAGATAAGTTTATGTCATCTTATGCATGATGTACACAATTTTTTTTTAAAACACTAAATATGGCCAATAAAAAATTAACCCAAAAAAAAATATTCAATAAAAAATTACAAAAAAATATGGAAAGCATGCTTAAGTGAGTTACAAATATTTTCCCAAAGCGATTTAGAAAAATATGATTATTTAGGTCAAAATATGGATGACATACATGTGCATGGTATAGTAAAACAAAGTAACTTTTAAACAATGGTTTTTAGAAACACCTATTAAAAATCAATTTGTATCATTTGGGTATTAAAATAATTTACATATTTGGAAATTAGACTCCAAGTATTACATTTTATGATTAGTGGCTTCTTTTAGGATTCCATCTCTAAGTGCTTCAAATTTAAAGGTCAAATGTGAGAAATTCTAACTCAACTTATTGCCATCGCAATGTTAGTGAAGAGGATTCTCTCACTTGATTCCAAACTAGAAGCAACTAGAGAAATAGAGTACCTATCAGAGAGCCACCAAATGGAAGGAATTCTACATGGATCCCACAAGCAAGGAAGTCCACCTGAGCTGCCCTATAACCCCACACACTAACACATACCTCTACCCAAAATCTTAGATGCAAAATTCAACATATTTTCAATTGACAACTTAGTCTCCTAAAGGAATACCATATCAGGAGAGTGAACAAAAATAAAATCTCAAACAACCTTTTATCTAGGGATGATATTCATACCCCTAAAATTATAGGATATCACAATCATCACTGAGGTTTGGATAAGTGTAAATCAATAGTTCTCATACAACTAGACTCCACCAATGTCTCACCAGTTATCTCTACCTTTTCTTGATCCTTCTTTCTACCTGCTTTAAGAGGTTTCTTTGTCATCCCCTTTTTAGGGGTTTTTTCCTACAGGCCCAAGATAGGAGATGGTGACTTAAAATTCTATCTATACCACCTTTCTCTAATGAGTGACAAAAACTTGGGACACTAGAATCCATAATAACCATTAGCCCCAATTCAACTCCTCCAAGCATAGGAACTGAGAGATTGAGATCCATTTCCATCTAATCCATTTAGTCTCCTATCAAAGTTGGGATGGTGATAGTGCCTAGCTAAACCCTAAGGTTCTTCTCAGCTAAAGCACCATTGGTAGCTTGCATATCAAGGGGAACCCCTTCCTCCTAAACCAGGTCCTCTAAAGCTTCAAACTTGTTGAATGTTTCCTCTTTCTGTCTATCTTTGAGAGCCCTTTTTTGTCCTCTACCTTTGTTGTGTGGCTTATCATGCTCAAATCCATCCCTATCCACCACCACCCCCTACATGGGAGCCTTGCCTTTATCCACCTTTAGATCTGACTGGGAAGGAGCCTGACCCAAACCCTCAACATTTATAGGTTTAGGGAAGCTCTATTGAAGGTGACCATATTCATGACACAAATGGCACCAAAAGAGAAAAGATTCATAATCCAACTGTTGGGTCCAAGAAGTGGCCCTAATACTCATATCTAATGAATCTACTAGTGGATTATTCAAATCAATCTCAACACAGACATGAAGAAAAGAAATAACTCTTTTAGTTAGGGTTTTTGTAGAAGGTCCAATAGGCTTACCTAGCAATAGAGCAATCATCTACAATATATCACTTCACCAAAATTCCATAGGAAATCAAGGAAAGTGTACCCACACCGGAACCCTAGATGGGAGCTCCTCTACCAAATTGAAACCCACATTCTAGGGCTTGATAAATTGAACCACCTAATTGTAGAAGTAGGGTCCACCCTCAAAAGCCTAATTCTTGTCAACAACATAGGAAAAATCCACCAAGAAGAAATTATTAGCTACCAATATTGTATCAAAATCTCCTTCAAGGTTCTAGGTCTTGTGAACCCATGAACCAAAAACATGGGAGCAATACTTGTAGCCCCATAAACTTACAAATTAACACATTTTTTTATAGTATTCTACAACATCCTCTATAGATTTAGGTTGGATCGCTAGTACTAGATGCTCTTTCACCCTTTCCAAACAACCATTGACCTTTTGTAAATGAAAACTCCCATTCTTTAATGAATCCACACCTAGATTATCCATATTAGTTGGTAATGATCTCTCACTAGGCTATGAAGAAGGAAAATATGGTCTATCAAGGGATGTATGTAGCTCCATCCCATAGAAAGGAAAGTACCACCCAAGCAATCAAAACTACAAAGAGGAAACCAGTGGTAAAGGAATAAAAATAACCTCCTCTAAGGAAAGAAAACCCCCACTAAAACAAATCTCCACCCATAGGAAACTAACCGTGGCTCTCCACTAGTAAGCAATAGAAAAATGAGGTAGAAAAGAATTTGAAAAAGATAGCAGAAGACATAGAAGGAAACCACTCTATGGTTGTGCCCTCAACACCACAAACATCCCTCCTTGATTGGCTAGTAGCAACCCTAAGCTCATAACAGGGTGCAACTAGGGCCTACAAACCTTAGCAAACATGCACAAACCTACACCGAAGCTAAGCACAACCTTCTAGTATGTATTACTACCTAACACATTTGGTGTCAATGTGCTTTCCCTATTTATCTCAGGGGCATTACCAAGACTAGAATCGCTATTTTCATAAGCAAAATGATTACCTAGAGGAGGATTTTATTTGTATCTTTTGTTTTTTGATCCAGATCAGGGGTGAAAAAATCCAAAAAATTCCAAATCAACTAATCTTGAAACCCTAAAACATCACTTGGTGGGTTTTTCCTCATAAGCCTTCAATCTTTAAAGCCTAAAATATGAGGGCAACAAATTGGGTCTTTGGCCATAAATTTTAGTGTATACCTGATATCCAAAATTTAAACATAGTTCTAGATACCCATTTGGGCTTTATACAACATATTTTTGAATCAAGGTAGGTTACTTTGTATGAAACCCTTAAAATTTTGACTGTTCTTTTACCAATTAGACTTAAAACATAAAGAAATTTGACTTAGGGAATCATAAAAACACATGCAAACCTTCTCCCCCATTCCTGCAACTTTGGGAAATTAAATAACACCTTATTAGAAACCATTCCACTAATATCCAAGAATTTTGATGGGTGGAATGGGGAGATATCCATTTTTTTCCTTTAAGCTACCCTATCTAGGGTTTATCACAATTTTTAGAAAAATTGATGTAACTCACTCAAAATGCCATGGAATAACATGAAACCAATGCCAATGGAAAGGTAATTCAATGATCCATCATCCATAATTGATTTGGAGTCAAAATATGTCCATATAGTACCATAACACATTAATAAATAGTGATGCAATGTTTATATTTGTAGGAAATCAAAGGAACTTTATTGCTCACACTTCAAAATTACAACTTCTAACCATTGTCTCAACCTCCCAAGGCATTTTCAGACCTTTCACAATCTTTCTGAATGGTTCACAACTAATTTTTCAAGTTCCAATTGTTCAACTTCCACTAGACACTAAAAATTACAAAAGTTATTTTTTTGCAACTTGACAACATTCAACAACTTTGACACTTTTTATATTTGCACACAAACTTAACACCTAGTGACCCAAACTAGAATCCAACAAATTTAAAATGGTCTTCTTAGACCTTATTACATATTAAGAACTTAAACAAAAAAAACATTAACTTTTTACCCCTCTTGGGCATGAGAACTAGGGTGCCCATGCTCCATACTCCTAGGGAAGAAAAGATTCAAGCTCCACTTGAATGGAGGGTAGCAACATGAATGTTACCCTTTAAAAATTGATTTTTTTGCTCACTATTACCCAACTAGGGCTTTAAACCTCTTTGCAGTAAAATGGGCGCAACTTACTTGGAACACAATGAAATTGGATGCCTTAAAAATCAGTGGGAAGTAGACTCAATTATTTTTCATTTCCAATTGATCTCACACCATGAAACAATCATATGGGTCCATACCAATTACCAAAACAGAGAAAAACATTGCAAAATGTAGAAAATAGAAATATTTTATTATTCCAACTTCAAGATTTTTAATAACCACCACCTTCAACCATGTATTCAACCTTACAAAGCCTTTTTAAGTCATTTCAACAGATTTTCAATAGTTATAGAATAATTTTCAACTTCCGACAATTCAACTTCCACTTGGCAACAAAATACAAAAGTTTCTTTGTGTAACTATGACAACATTTGACAAATTTTATATTTACTAATTTCTTTCCACCTAATGACTTAAATTGGACTTCTACAATCATGAAATAATCCAAAAGACCTTATTACATGAAGAAAACACAAAACTAAAACCAAATGACTATTTTTTCCTCTTGGAGGCATGAAATCTCATGGGTTCACCTGCATCATAATCCTAAGGAAGAAAATAACTCAAGCTCCTCTTAAGTTAGGGTCTACAACATGAGAACCATGCTTGAAATCTTTTGCCTGATGTCTCTAAGTCTCTACACATTGTCTTCTTTGGAACAATTCCATGTTTGCTTCATCTTCATTGTAGGTTTCTTGAACACTTGGAAAAGATATTTGAACTTATTAATATAAAATTTTCCTCCATTTTCACCTCTAAATTCTTGTCTCAATAATGTTTTTACAACTGAAATAGTAACTCTATATTGTATATGTGAAGCAACAAACTCAAGTTGCTTGATTTCTTGAACTTGAAGGGACTAAAATTCACTTATAACTACTTCTAACCCTTGACAAGGCATATGAAAGGTATGTGAACTATGTTGCAACCCACCTTCCAAAGATACCTCATGCAATGACAATTGAAATGGACTATTCTTCCTAGTAGATTGCTCACACTCTTCCCCCTACACTGTGTTTACTAGCAACTCACTTTGCTCAACTTACCCATTAGAATCAAATTAACTCTCTTCAAATAACTTTAAATGATTGTTCCTTTGCATTAGTAAGAACTCTTTTTGACTCATTAACATCATCCTTGACCTCACCTTTGGATATTTTTCTTCCTTCTCTATCAATTGTACAAAATCCTTTTCTCCCATCAACATGGCACTAGAACCCATTTGTGATTCATGACTTTCCCCTTTCTTAGATGTATTTTTCTCTTTCTTCATCAATAAATATTCTTCAATTTATGTTTTTTCTATCCTCTCTTGCATCCTTCTCTTCTAAATGATCTCCTTTATAGGCCATTTTACCTTCTTTCTTATTGGTAAATGCCAACCACTTTCTTTTTTTCTCTCTCAAGAAGCTACTGCATCTTAAGTTCCATTCTTTTTTCGATTTCTTCTAAAACTTGGCTCAAATTTATTATCTCCTGTTGAATACTTACTTGTTCTTCCCTCTCATCTTTCTTCTTCCTCTCACTTTTCTCTTTTCTTTTCTCTTGTTTCATTATTGGTACCTCCTTACTCTACAAGTCTCCATAGACTTTTCTCCTCATCTCTTCCATTATTCTTCCACAATCAAGTATCTTTCACCTTAATTCTTCTTGTATTCATGATTCCTCACCTCAGACATCTTTCTTTTCCCTTAGCCTAGTCTCTTGGCATCCAAGTTCTTGCTTCAACTTGCAAAAAGACAACACATAAACTCCAAAAACTTATCTTGCCTAAATCTTCGGGATCTCAACTTATTTTCCAAGACATTTTAGGATTTGATACCAATTTGATGTAGAGAAGGGGTGGAAAAATCCAAAACAACCTAAATCAACCAATTTTGAAACCCTAAAACATCACGTGGGAGGTTTTTTCTCACAAGCCTTCAATCTTTAAAGTTTAAAACATGGGGCCAGCAAATTGAGTTTTTTGGCCATAAATTTTAGTGTAGACATGATATTTAAAATGTAAATATAGCTATAGATACCCATTTAGGCTTTATACAACATATCTCTGAATCAAGGTAGGTTACTTTGTATGGAACCCTTCAAAATTTGACTATTCTTCTACCAATTAGACCTAAAACATAAAGAAATCTGACCTAGGGCATCATCAAAACATGTGAAAACCTTCTCCCCTAATCCTAGAACTTTTTGGAATAAAAAAAAACCTTATTACATACTATTCCACTAATTTTCAGGACTTTTCACTAGTGGAATGGGGAGATATCCATTTTTCTTTCCTTTAAGCTACCTTATCTAGGGTTTGTGACAATTTTAAGAAAAAATGATGTAACTCACTCAAAATGCAATGGATTCACATGAAACCAGTGCAAATGGAAATTTAATTCAATGCTTCATCATCCATAATTGATTCAGAGTCAAAATATGACCATAAAATACTATACTACAACAAAAAATAATGGTGCAATGTTTAGATTTATAGGAAATCAAGGGAACTTTATTGCTCAAACTTCTAACCCTTGCCTCGACCTCCCAAGGAATTTTAAAACCTTTCATAGTCTTTCCTAATGATTCACAACTAATTTTTGAAGTTCCAACTGTTCAAC
Source organism: Sequoia sempervirens (assembly GCA_007258455.2). NCBI lineage: Eukaryota > Viridiplantae > Streptophyta > Pinopsida > Cupressales > Cupressaceae > Sequoia > Sequoia sempervirens. The sequence goes on along the minus strand of VDFB02000003.1, from coordinate 668,427,610 downwards.
TTCCACTAGACACTAAAAATTGTAAAAGTTGTTTTTTTACAACTTGACAACATTCAACAACTTTGACACCTTTTACATTTACACACAAACTTAACACCTAGTGACCCAAACTAGACTCCAACACATTTAAAATGGTCTTCTTAAACCTTATTACATATTAAAAACTTAAACAAAACAAAAAATAACTTTTTACCCCTCTTGGGCATGTAAACCTGGGTTCCCTTGCACCACTTTCTGTGATTTCCTTTTAACTGGAAACTCTGCTTCAACATTTTTCATAGGATTTTATCTAAATAGAGATATTACATCCATTTCTTCTTGGTAAATTTTCTACTTATACTTGCATTAGAAAGGATACTTTCAGAGTTGCCACCCACTTAGGGAATTAAGATATACAATATTTTCAAAGAGTATTGTGAGAGTAGACACAACTATCAAGATTTAAACAATAAAAGGAACTTCACACAAATACTCTTTAGACAACAAAAGATTATTTACAATACAATTTAAGCTTGATGTTCACCAATATATTTTCCATTCTTTTCATTTTATTTTGAGTAATTCTAATTGTCTCTTAAAATAATATAAATGAATATCCACTTCTTATGCTCAATTGCTCTATGGTGGTATTTTTCTTGTCTTCAAAAGAGACTGATTTGAAATGGATGAGCTCAGTGATTTGTCTACCTGTTTCTCTAGAAACGATGAAGCTTTTAACTACTGAGAGGGTCAGACTTGTGAGGCCTGCTCCACTTTTGGATGTGGTTGTTACACATATTCTTTAGTGAGCCTTCTTTTGGACCTTGTGTTGTAGTTCGACTATATTCATGGGGCACTAGTCGTTGGAACATCATTTGTAAATACTGCATCTTCTTCCTCCATCCAAGAAAAAAGTGCTTGGTCTGGTGAAATATCCAACTCTTGCTCTAAGGACACCCCTTGTGCGTGGGCTCTGAAGCAAGCATTCTCCATACCAGAAGACTAATATTCTTCAATGTTTGAAAACATCCCTTAGCCTCTTTTCTCCACTATCTTCTACTGAAGATTTCCCCTTAGACAATTTCGGGGCATATGACTATCATTACATTGGAAAAAACACACATTCTCATCTTCCACAAGTTTTTTCCATCCTGGGACCAAATCTTTGCTTGAATTTTCCCTGATAGTTTGAAGTGGCACGGTGACTGGGACTATCTGATTCATAGGTGTCAGTTGTTGATTTCCTCCTTTCGAAGATCCTTGATATGCATTCTATTGATAAGATGGCCTTCCTCCTTGATAGTTCTAAGCAAGAAGTTTTAGAGGTGTTGCTTTTTGTTGGTAGATGAGGTTCTTCATATCATTTACATCAACTGCTAATGAATAAAAGCCTGACGTGTTGGGTTGTCCTCTTGGATATACATACATGGATGGTGGTGAGTCGACGTGCTTGTTTGTGGAGTAGAGGTGCTAGAAGTTGCTTCTTCCTGGGGTCCACTAGAGATTTCCATGAACATGGGCATCGATGGATGGAGTGGAAGCTTTCTTGTGTTGATTAGTCTATTTTCTACATGCACAACTAGATTCTATGTATCGAGAAGGGTATCTCCTCTCATAGATTGTACCATGACTGTGATGTTTGAATTGAAAACCTTTAGATAAAACATGAACACCATAGTGATCAAAGACCTAGCAATCATAGGAATCCTTTTCTAGGTTTTGTGGAACCTATTGTTGAAGTCACTCATGGCCTCTTATGGGGCCCTCTTAATGGTGATTAATTGTTGCAGCAAAGAGGAACGATCTCTTTCTTTTGAGAAGTGCTCAAACAACTTATCTTTGAGTTGATCCCAAGAGCAGATAGAACCAAAATCCAAAGACCTGTACTAGTCTTGGGACTTTCCTTTGAAAGATGTGGCTAGTAACTTGAGCACTACATTCTCTTCCATGATTTTATGTACTCTATATACCTCCACTATATCTTGGAGATGTTTGGAAGAGGTCTTTAAATCCTCCCCCAAAAAACTTTGGGATTTCCTTAAGAGCATTGGCGAGTATGGAGGGCCATACATCTAGGGGTGTGAGTGGTTGTAGTAGGCTACTGCTATCCTAGGTTACAAAATTTCTAAGATCAGGAGCACCTATATGAGCCATTGCAAACCAATTTCCATAGATAGGGTAGATGGGTATTTTTATTTAGAAGGTTCAGCCCCTTGGTGGATTAGATAAGGCTTTGGATTTTGGGCTAACACTTCTGACCCTATTACTCCTTACAGGTGATACAAAATTTGTAAGTCTCGTCCTTCTAGGTGCCAAAGTAGGTAATTGGGAGTACTGAAAATAGCCTCTAGAAGATGGTCTTATTTGAACTTTGGGCATGAAATTGCTAGCCTCTTTTCTAGGTTTGATTTAAGAAATATTTTTTATTTCTAATTAGGTGATTGTGAAACTTCGAGTCCCATCAAGTGTGCCAAAAAAAAATGTTGATAATTAAAACTTGTGCATCTATGATGCCTTATGGGAAATTCAATGAGTGGGGGACCAATTTGCACCTCACTGAATGACCTCTGGGATTTTAAAATAAATATAACTCTTTTTTGTGTTTGCGAAAATGCGTAGAGAGAAATGAAAATAAAACATAAAGATGGTGATGTGCCAAAGCTTTTACAACATTTCAAACCTTTACTATTTCTTATAACTGATAAAATAGACACATAATGCCACATACCCTTCATTGTTGGGAAGAGAACGAGCAACAAAGGCTAAAGAAAGCACAATACAGTCTTACAAATCTCCCCATGGGAAGAATCCATTAAGGTCCAATAAAAAATAAGAAACCCTAATGATTAACAGGAATACTTAGATACTTGCAAAATCCTTCTTCCTTTATAGCATAATATGGAAAATGGCATATCTTTAACAAAAAATTAAAGAGTATAATTGACATGATTTGATTTCTAGAAGATAGGATAAAACATAGAAGCTAACAATAGGTAAAATAATTAATAGGAATATTGATGTAAAGCCTTAACACAGTGTTCTCAACATGAACAAAATACGAAAAGAAACTTGACAAAGGTCATGAAAAAACATAATAACAAAGATTTATCCCTAATAGATCAAATTCTCATGATATATTAATTGAAAACAAAGGTCAGATGCCAATCCAATGATATTTTGAATTAAATATAATATGCCAAAGAGAATAAATAGTATTCTATAAAAACCCTCCTATTTTTGAGAAAATATAACTCCCTAAAACAATATCTATATTCCTCGAAAGATTTTCAAAGAAAAAAATTTGGGACATCTTGAGTTTTGTTGAAATCATATATTTTTAGAAAATATAATGATTTAAGCATTGAAAAGTTCCATTTAAAGGATTTCAATTGATGAGGGTTTTATCAAACCACCTTAGTGTTGATGATGATTTCACTCATAGAAAATAGGTCGAATAAAATCTTCACAGACAAGACTGCAAAGAGCCTATCCTTCTTGAAAGAAATGGAACAAAGGAAACCTAAAGGGAAATTATGCATTCATAGGACAAAGGTTGGCTTTCATTCAATCTCAAGTCTCTGATAACTAGGTCATGGTTGCACTAGGGTCACTCTTAGGTAATGATGCGATATTGATGTTAATCTCAAAGGGACTATGGTTATTTCTAGCTTTGCTAAGAATTATAAACATTTCACATAAAATTTCACTTCATTCATAGAATAACATCATGAAATCAAAAGATTCAACATAATATTTCATGAATATCACAAATTATTTGCTATCACTTAAGTAGATTTAGCATTAAGCATTCAACAACTTTATGGAAAACAAAACATTTTCAATAAAAATCATTCCATTCATTTAAATTTTTGGGACATTTTCAAATATTTAAACGTCTATTCTACAACAAAGTATAAAAATAATGAAAAGTAAAAGTTTCTCCCAGTTATTCTCCACGGATGCCCCAAATAATTAATTAAGATAGAGCAAACCGCTTTATACTTCACCAGATTGCTTCATAGCTACATATAAAACAGTGCAAGCTTGTAAAGAGAGGGTTTCATTTATGGACACCAAGTAGGTTATGTATGCACCCTTAAATGGAGTAGCATACAGTCTTGTTTAGATGAACTAACAAAAATAGCTACAAAAGATACTAAGATAGGTAGCTATCTAATAATCTTTGATATCAATTAATGTCTACGTGCATATAAAGTTTTACATCAATTGAAATGGTTCAGAAAAAAGGAAAAAAGAACAAAAATTAAAAAAAATTATGCTCCTCCGACATCCACAAATTTTGAACTTAAAATAAAAATGAGGGAGGAGATGGCCTTTTATAGAAAAAAGGCCCTAGAAGTTCAACTTAAAATTCCATCTAGAGAATCAGAAACAACAAATTAAAAAGTGGCACATGGCATCTACCAACTGTCATCAAGAACATTCTAGAATAAGTCAAGGCTTTGACATTTTCCATAGCAACACTTTTTTTTTATACTTCAACATCAACACTTTTCATTAATCAAGGCTACCATCTTCCTTCCAAAGCATCGAAATGGATAACACCTACCAGGATTGAGATCAACCTGCAAATTCAAAATTGAAACAAAATAAACTTCATCACATTTCTAGTATCTGGTTATTTCTCTTTTCACTTATGACTCGAGTTATGGGATTCTTCCTTTTGTCTTCAACTGATACTCTTGGAAAGAACTTAATAATTGATGCATGCATTCTTTTTAGATTCTTTGTATTTCTCCCCAAGTGAGCTTGAACCTAATATATTCTTCATTTACTCAAATTATGATATCATTTTGTTGTGCTTTATCTACTTCATTCTTGGGTATAACATTTCTGCACTGTATTATCTCATCGATGACCTCTTGCGTTAGCAATTGAACAAGATCTCTATTTATTCTTTCTATCCATTCCTTGAAGGCTTTAGCTTCTTTTCTTTCCTATCCTAGTGTTTGGGGATCAAAACCTTGACGTGCTAGTATTTCAATAAATTCTTGATTTTCACTAATCAATCTTTTGCACTCAACGGTGACTTTTTCAAATCCTTCAATACATTGTATTAACATGTCACCTTCCCATTTCAACTATTTATTCCATTTTCTTGGCAATGAAATTTCATGTCCTGATATTACATCACTATGTATTAACTCTTGGATATCTGACTGCATGAGAATTTCAATGTTTCACCTTTCTTCAATGACCTACTCCTAGCGAAATCTACATTCATCTTCAAATATTTTCAATTTCTTTGAATGGTGGCATGCTTCCTTGTACTTTCTTATTGCATCTGTAATAAATTATTCTCCTTTCTTTACCTAGTATCCAATCCATTCTTCAAACATGTTCATTTTATGATGAACTGCAACAGTTGCATCTACTTATTCTTGTGACATTAGCACTGGATGTTGGGGCAGTTCAACTTGTTCTCGACCAGATAAAGTTAATGAATTAATGAAATATTCCAAGGTAGCAACCTTTTCTTTCAATTATCTTTTCTTCTATTTATATTTTTGTACTCTAGAACCAGTAGCATTTAAACTTACTTTTATTTCCTCTAATTCTTGCTGCCACGATGAGTGTCCAAGGTTCATACTTGTTATCTTATACTCCTTAGGAATTATTTCATTTTTGTCCTTATCAGTTGTTGGAGTGGATATTTGAATAGTTATATTTCCATCTACATTTCTTTGTATGATATGCTTTGTCTTTGCTTTGTGCCTAGGTTTAGGAGTACCTACTTGTATAAAATTATTAAGATTCAAAGGTAACACTTCCACTTCCATTGGAGAAGCTAATTCCCTAATTAACCAATTAGGTGTATCATCATCTTGTTGTACCTCTGTAACATTTCTTTGTTCCTATTTACCACTTGTTTCAGGAACTTCTTCTCTTTCACTTGCCACATTTTCTGAAATGGGGATTTCTTTAATGATATCTAGCATAGATTCAAGATAGGTTGGGTTTGACACTACCTCCTATGTTTGGAGACTTATATTTTCCTGTCTATCTAGATTTTCTATTTCATCTCTTTGAACATTATCTTCTTTATTTACTGCTACACTAGGATTCTCTTTATTTTCAATTCCATCTCCTACAAACTATGTAGCTTCTACAAATTTAGTTTCAATTTCATTTTTAGCATGGCCTTTCTCTGATTCTTCAAAGACCCGCGAGTGTTCATCAACATTTTGTACATTCCCATTGAAGGCTAGGAATCAAGAGTATCTTGAACAATTCTTTCATCGATAGGATCCTACTCTACAGTCACCCTTGTTTCCATTTCAATTATGCTAGGGTTTCCTACCTTTGAGGCAACCATTCCTTAAATAAACTCTTCTTATTCAACATTCATGGGGTTAGAACATGTATCCTAAATTTCTTCTATCACTGGGTGTACCATGGATTTGTCTTTAGACTTTTTTTCTTTCACTTTCTCCGACATTGCACCCCATTTGTCCACTTGTTCTTTAATTCTAGCTTCATCTTCTTTAGAAATTTCGTCTAAAGCTATAGGAGTCCCTCCCAGTGCTCTTTTTATACTAGCCATATTAATGGAAGGGGGAGAGGTAAATAGTGTTGTATCCCTTTGAAATACAGACCTAGTTTGTGCACCAACATTTTTTGTTGCTCCTATTCCTTCATTAATAATTACTCTTATTCTTGGTTTAGTTGTAGAGGAAGATGCACCTTTAGGTCTCACTTTTTATTTATCTTTACATGTCTTTGAATCTTTCTATTTATCATATGGTTTTATGGGAACTTATTGTCTTGTAGTTTTAGGGGTTCTTTCTTCAATTCTAATACCTAGAGTTTCCTTACTAGTCTTTCTTTTCTTCTTGGCAGGCTCTCCACTTTCAAATGATGTCTCATCTCTTTGCTTCCTCCTTTTATCTTTCTCTCAAAAATTTGCAAAAAAATCAATCCAATGTTGAGTATACCTTAAGACTGGTTTAGTGAGCTCATCTATTGATGCCATATCTTCATCATCAACACCTGGGTCTAGAATGGGTTCATCATATACCCTGTCATCACTGTAAAATTGGTTCAACACTTGGCCATCATCTTCTTCCAACTGGTTTGGGATGTCATAAAGCTTGAGCATCCGATCAAATTTTAGAATCATTCTGTCATATTTTCTTCTTCTTACCACATGCTCATCTTCATAGTTAAGCTAATAATCTTCTAAATGTGGCACATGAGCACGAAAACCAACTATATTTTTAGCAATATTTCCTTCAATATCATAATACAATCTCTTGAGTGGGAAATCTTCAAAATGGTAAGTCCTCATTTCTTCTTCACACAAATCAGTTACTTTGATTGCACTGCACTTATAATTTCCTATTGTAATGGAAATTTAAAATAAGCCTTTTTGCGAGCATGGTTATAAACATCCTAAGATGGTTTTAATTGTCTCACTAATTCCAATAGAAAAATTTATCTATAGGATACCTAGGTAGCATGAATGGGTGTCCATTAAATCCCTCCACTCTAATGTAGGAGTAAGTTGGGAACTATATGTACAAGCCTCCCATAGCCCAAATGGCACTTTGTGCTTCAAGGGATAATCTTTTATCTTTATCACCTTCCATTGTTCTCACCAATTTCATGGAGAACAAATCATTAAATTTCCTGTAATCATCTTTATACCCATGGACGGTGATCTAGGGTAGATGTGCATATATCAAACTGTTTCCAACCATTGTTCCCATAGTACCAATATGTTTCAACCCTTGTTTAATGGATCTCATAGCATAGGAGTAAATAACATACGATGTCATGTAGAAGCATCTAATTTTGGGGAATGCAGTAATTTGTTCATATAGTTTGTAACTTATCAAAATTTCCCAACGCAATTCCATAGGACCCTCTATCATGCGAGATATTATCATGAACATCTAGGGTTCAAATTTTCTTGCATCTCTTAAACCAACCATTCTTCTCAACAAAGTTATAATATCTTGCATTTCTTCTTTAAACATAGACCTCTAAATTACCTTGGTCTATTGTGTAATTAGATGCTGGCACCATTGGCTGATCATAATTTCTCTATTACTCTCTTCAACACTCTGATATGTCTTGGTCTTGGCCCTTATGTCAACATTGAACATCTCTATGTAAATGGAGAGACAAAATGTGCATATGATTCCTCTCTATGACAGGTTTGTGTAAATTCTCCCTTCTTTCTCAACAATTCTCTTGGCTAAGTTGTAATGATTTATACATTGCATAACTAATTCAGGAGCTTCCATTGCTGGTGGAAACCCTCCTACAAGAAGTAACCCATTTGCCACAACATTCTTGGTACATTGAGAAGCATTCTCTTGTAATAGCCATGAACGGATTTCAATTTTGGAAGACCATCTCGTATGAGTGTTTGTAACCACTACGTTGATGGGTATGGCTTGTGAATTGCAATACTTGAATTCATCTTCTGCCCTTGCGTCAGAAGTGCCCATTTTGTATATAATGTTCTATGTAATTTTCAGAATATGTGTCTTGTGTGCGAGTTAGGGTTAAATTTAACCAAAACTTACATTTCATAAAACTTTCAATTCATTTTTTATTAAATTTAGCAAATCATAGAATAATCAACATTTAAATTTCTGAATGGGAAATACCATTATCAAGATTTTTCAGCTTGAGAAACACTTAAAAAAATATTAGTCATTCAGAACATACCTAGTTCTAGTTAATAATGGTGATTCTTCACAATGCAACTTTAAAACCCTTGGTAGCTGCATCTTGGTTTCTCAAAATTTACCTCTCTTTGCATGCCAATGCCATTTCATTAATTCAATGTCCTTAGAAAATTTGCAATATGACGTGAAGTGGAGTGTTGTAAAAGCAATTGCATGCTTGAGGTGGTGCCAAGTACATAGGTAGTTCACCACCTTCATTAATTACCTTTTATTTCACATTAATTCCTATAATAAAGGTGAAATCATTATGAATTATGGTCCAAATCACAAACACCTAGATTTTTGTGTTGGCTCGCCATTTGAGAAGAAAGACGGTGTTGTGATTATACATGGAAATCAGATGTCATGCTGATTTTTTATAAGGTATATGTCATTAAAGATATATGATAAATTAGTGATCACCATGATTAAGGCTTTCCAATATTTCTTTTGAAAGGAACAAACAGACACTGGGATCCGGGAAATACCCTCTAAGAAAAGAGAAAACTAGAACGAAAGGAAAGATCGGAAACCAAGTCTAAAAGATAGATATGACATATTTCAAAGTAGGCTCTCTAGTTCCCAACTTTCAGGAAAAAGAAACAATAAAATATTGAACTCTAGTAAAAAAATGAAATTACCAGGATTGACTACTTTTGTCAATGAAATACCAGGTGGAGCTAGAATCTTATGAAGATACAAATTCTCTTGGCCCAAACACAGGACTCCAGGACTCTGGTTTCTGGTAACATATTAAACATTGTGAGTAGACCAAAACACCAAATCTAGGAGGCAAAAGGATATAACAACAAAGAGGCCAAGTAAAAATGAAAGAGGAAATCAACAACCAACCGAGTAGCAAAACAATGCCAAAGTGAGCAAAAGAAAAAAGAGCAAAGGAAAAAGGAAAAAAAAGGGGGTCCAAATTTTTCCAAAGGGAAAAATGGGGCATGTTGTGAGACCACACAACACTTAGATCAAACCCCCTTGGATAAAACCTCACTAGTTTTAAACCATGCCTATAATGGAGTCTCCTTTACACCTATCAAAATGTTGATAAAAAATCACTTTTGATTTATCTTTTGGGGGATCAAATGAATTCATTTAAAATTTATTTTTTGTAAGTATGTAGTTCTTATTATAAGCTTCCCAAAATGTATAATTTTAAATATATTTAATTTGATTATTATATTTATTTTTTATTTCCTGTGAATGTATGCTTTTCACCAAAAATCAAGCTCTCTATTCTACATATGTCAAAAAATAGTATATTACCTAAAAAAAATTCTAAAAAATATTTGCATGCTAGGTATTGATGCCCTTGATCCAACAAACAAATAATAATTGAATTTTGATACATACAAAAAATATTATGTTGTATATAGTCCACCTATGTCTCAATTGTAATGGGTTTGGATTCAAAACTTAATTGAGAAAAAAATATTCAATAAAACACTACGAAACCAAATGAGCATTCTAGATATCATAGTTACAAATCTCAATTCAAAAAAAAAAAAGATTATCCTTCATAGAAATTTTTTTGTGTTGTATACGGTGAACATCACTCTTTGAAAATGGTGTTTACTATTAAAAACAAGTTTTTGGAGGAGATGGAAAAAAAATGCAATTTGATTCCTTTTTTTTTTAAGAAAATATATTTATAATCTACAGAAAAAAATTTCACAAATCACTAGTTCACATCATCTTCAAATTCCTCATGGTTTAGCAGCTATAGGTGTTTGAAAGTGAAGAAAAAGTTCAAAATGTTCATTTCAATGTAAGGTTTTGCCAAAAAGTGTAAACCACTATTGTGGGATCACCACTCACTAATGCCAATCCTTATTTCTAACCAGAAGAAGAGGACATAACCACAAAAAATCTAGAAAAAGAAACTGCTAGATGCCTAAGTATGATAGCTCACAATTTGATCCTAGATCTTGATTAGATCACAATAATCTTTGCTCTTTAAGTCTCAACTACTTCATTAATGGTTTTAGATATTTAGTGGAGATATACTATAAGAAGACAATCAAAGTTTAACATAGCCTAGAAAAATTGGATTGATTAGTTATGGAGATTGATGATGCCGACTTGAAGGTTCCACCCCAAAAGTAAGACATCCATTGTGAAGCTGACACGTGTCCCGATTCAAGCCTGAAAGGAAATGATATATATAAATCCACGCAGCCACCATGTGGTGCATTGCATGTCTTTATGTGAGAGTAGTCTTCATCCTTTGGGTATGGATCCATCTCAAAGCATAAAGGAAGCAAGGGTTGGAAACCAAAAATATTCAAAGGAAAAATTTTCTTTGCACTCACGAACTGTCGTGGGATGGCGGGATAGCCTACACTACCGCAAGCCTCATTTATTAGACTACATATTGGATGTCGGGGATCAGGGATCTTGGATAATCCTTACTACTTAGAGCTCAAGCAAGTAGAATGACAACCATAGCTTTGAATAGTGAAGAACGAAGTCCTTTGACAGGTCAGGGTTTAGGGTTTCTTGGTACCCGATACCACAAAATTCACAAGCACATGATGGAACTCCAAAGTGTGATTGCTGAAACCATTCAAATTTTGTCTTTTTCAATTGCATTTGTTAAGAAATAAGTTTGAAGACCAATGCCTAATCATGTGAAAAAATTCTAAGTCTTTTACCATGGCATTTGGAAAGCAAAGAGCCTTAACCAGTAAGTTTGATACACCTTTTTCTTAGCATTCTCCCACTTGACAAAGAACTTACTGGATCCCAATCAACACTCAAAGTCACTTTATCACCCTAGGTCTTGAGGCCTAGGAATTGGCACACCATCTAAACTTATTTGTGCTCACTGGATTTTTCAGTGCATCAACAACATTCACCAAAGTTTCAAAGTTAACCTTTCCATCTTCCACCATATCATGAACAAAATGGTATTGCACGTCAATGTGTTTTGTTCTGGCATGGAAAGTTGGATTCTTCACCATACATATGGCACTCTGGCTGTCACAATAGATAGTAATCTTCCTTGCATCAAAACCAACACCCAAACATAGTCTTCTAAGCCAAATGGCTTCTTTACAAGCATGAGTTGCTACCATGTACTTTGCTTCAGTAGTAGAAAAAGTGATTATATCCTACCGCTTGCTCATCCAACTACCTGCACCACCAAACAACGTGAATACATATCTACTAGTAGATCTTCTGCTATCAATTTCCCCTACCCAATTAGTATCCACATATCCATGAATGCTAACTGAACTCTGAGATCTAGAAGAGTGACCATTATAACATAAGGCATACTCAAAAGTACCCTTCAAATACCTTGAAACTCTCTTCACAAAATCCCAATACGACCTTCCTAGATTAACCATAAAGTGACTAAGCACTCCCACTACTTGGGAAATGTTTGGCCTAGTAAAAACCATTGCATACATTAAACTTCCAATTACACTTGCATAAGGCACCCTAGTATCTCAGTAGGAGATTTTGGAAAATCTTCAACATAATTTTTCATTCCCTGCAACACTAGAATAACTAATTGCTTGCAATCCAACATAATGAACCTCTCTAGGACAAAATTTATATACTTGCTCTAGCTAAGACAAAATTTTCTATTTCCCCTATCCCTTTTGATTTCCATCCCTAGAATATACCTACTTGAACCTAGGTCTTTCATCTCAAACTGTGTTGACAATTGAGATTTTAATTTACAAATCATATCCATACTATTCCCAATGAACAACATATCATCCAAATACATGGCAATAATAAGATGACCATTTTTTAGATTTAAAGTAGACATAATGATTAGAATTTGATCTCACAAACCCCAAAGACAACACATAGGTATCAAACCTCTGATACCACATTCTAAGTGATTGCTTTAAACCATATAGAGATTTCTTTAATTTGTAAACCGTTTTCTTTACCTTTTTCAATGAAGTGCTCTAGCAGGGACATGCAAATCTCTTCCTTGATATCACCATGAAGAAACACTTTCTTCACATCCATCTACTTGATTTCTAAGTCATATTTAGTTGCAAGTGACAATAGAAATATGAGAGATGTTAGCTTAGCTACAAGAGAAAATATTTCTCCATAATCAATCCCCTCCACATAGGAAAATCCTTTTGTGTTCAACCTTGCTTTATGATTTTCAACACTACCACCTAGACTAATATTTTTCTTAAACACCCATTTACATCCAAAATGATTTTGTCCTTTTGGAAAAGGTACTAGATCCCATGCATCATTCTTTTTCAATGATTCCATTTCTTTGTTCATGGCTCCTAACTGGGAATTTACATCAAACATACCCATATCCTCTCTAACAATCCTAGGCTCATCAGTGTTACCAAAGCATAAGAAAAATTGGAATCCAACATAGAATAACCAAACCTTTTAGGTTACTACTTAACATACATAGACCTCCTTACAAGCTGAGGCTAAGGTTCTTCATCTTGTTCATAAATTTTAGAGCTACTTGAGCTCTCCTCACTAATAGGTCCACCATGACTATGAAGTTCATCTTTATTAGGAGTAAGAGGAACTTCAACTACCTCCTTTTTTTCTTCTTTCACCTCTAGCTGTAGATCAATTGTAGAAGGTTTCAACTCATGGAAAATCAAACTTCTGCTATACAAAACCTTCTCTATAACAAGGTTCTAAAGCTTGTACCCTTTCACACCAATTCCATAACCGATGAAGATACACTTTACAACCTTGTTCTCCAATTTAGATCTTTTTTCATTGGGAACATATGCATACGCCTAATATCCAAAACACTCTAATTTGTCACAGTGAGGGCTTCTTACTAGACCACACTTCCATAGGTGTCTTGTCTATGAGCATTGAAGTGGGAGATCTGTTAATCAAATAACATACTGTAGCTAGAACCTCAACCCAAAAATTCTATTCTACACCAACACTATTCAACATAATTCTTTCCCTTTCCATCAATGTTCTATTCATCCTTTCTATAACTCCATTTTGTTGTGGAGTGTAAGGAGTTGTTTTATGCCTTTTAATTCCATGGTCCTTGCAAAACTTATCAAAATATGTTGAACCAAACTCACCACCATTATCTATCCTCAAACACTTAATCTTTCTACCAATTTGATTTTCAACCAAGGTTTTGAATTCCTTAAACTAACTGAAAACTTTAGTTTTACTTCTAAGAAAATTAACAAATATCCTCGAATAATCATCTATGAACAAAACAAAATACATAGATTTTGAAAGAAAAGGAACATTAACTAGACAAAACACATCAGCATGAATATAATTCAGAATACTAGAAGATTTATGAGCACTAGAATAAAATGAAATATTGTGTTTATTTCTATATAAGCAATGTTCACAAAAATCAAACTCAAGATTACAATCATTGGTGTTTCTTTCCATTTAAGGATTTTAAGCTTTTTTCAACAATGTGGTCAAGCCTTTGATGCCACAATATTGTTTTCTCTATTGGGAGCATCATCTCCAAAGAGTTTACGCCCTCAGGAACAACACCTCTTTTTTCTACATGATCAAATTTACTTGACTTCACAAAAGTACTATTACACTGCACCACACATGCATCTAGCTTATATAGAGTGCCAATTCATGCACCGTTACCTAGCGCCATAGAGCCTCTAGTCATTCTACAAACACCATTCAAGAAACTTGCACACCAACATCATTAAGATTACTTACATAAAGTAAATTTTGAGCCAAACCTAGTATATGCATCACATCATCGATTCCCTTTATCCTTCCATCAAGAAATTGAATCCTAACTCTGTCATGACCAATTTCCAGGTGAAAATCATCACCTAGATACACCCTTACACCAACATACTTTTCATACTTTGAGAACCAACCTCTATGAGAGGTCATGTGAAAGGATGCACCTGAGTCAATTAGCCAAAAATATTATAATTCCTGAATCACCAATGTTACTATGAAGGCATATGCATCACTCTAAGAAGATTCATTTTTAGAAGAACTATTTTTCTTTTTCTTCTTCTTCTCCTCTTTACAATCTTTCCAAATGTGTCTAGTCTACCCATAGTTCTAGCATTTCACCTTGTAATTTTTACCAGGAGACTTTGATCTCCCCTTTGACTCAAATTTAGACTTCTTATATTTCTTCTTTCCTTTCTCCTTTGATCTTCCTTGAACAACAAGAGCTTCCTTGGCCATCTTAGAAGATTTTCACGGCATTTCTTCTAACAACAATGAAGCAACCACATCTTCCATCTTGAAAGTGGTCATTATACTCCCAATAGCCATTACTAGGTGATCCTATGTGTCAAGAAAAGACCACAATAGGAGCATGCAATGATCCTTGTCATCTATCTTCACAACAATAATGTTAAACACATTTAGATAATATACAATGGACACTCCTTCCTCCATCTTCAAAGAATACAACTTCTTCCTTAGATATAACTTATTTACCAGAGATTTCCCCTGATAAATGTCACCAAGCTTCTTCCACAAAAGTTTCACTATCTTCTCTTCATGAATGTTCAAGAGAATTGAATCATCCAAGAACAGTTTGATCAAACCCTTGGATTTTTGGTTGATTGTATCCTAGACATTTTGTGATTTTTTCGTTGGATTGTTAGAGGAAACTAAATCCCATAAATTTTAGTCTACAATAAATTCTTCCATTTTGAGTTTCTACAACTCAAAATTTCCACCGTTGAACTTCTAATCTCTATTCTTTTGGATGTGCTTGCCATCTTAAATTTGTAATAAGTTATAAAATAGATTTCTCTACAAAAATCCCACTAAACAAGATCATCACAAAAAACTCATTTTACCCACAAGGATAACAAATTTGGATAGGATTTGATACAAAATGTAAGGAAATCAAACTGTGGAAATTCCTTCCAAATACTAATCTTCAAGACAGAGATATAGAAAAAAATTTGAAACTTGGAATTACAGAACATAAAGATGCACATACATGAATAAAAAAAAGACAATAAAACATCAACATAGGATTTATGTGGGAAAACCCTCTTGAGAAAAAACCCACACACCAAAGTAGAGATCTCTTATATTACAAGAAAACAAATATTACATACAAGTTCAGAGCTTTGCTCGTTTAGGTACTTTTCTAGAGTGAAATTGATAGCATTACATTACATTCACTCTCTTCCAATTCACAAACCAATGCACTATGGAATTCAATGCATACTTCACAAGCATTTCAAGAGACTCTTTGTTTCACCTTCCAAACCAGATGAACAGTCACAAAATAACTTAATTGTCTTTACCTTCTGTCACCATTCTAGTCGATCACCACAACCACTTAGATTGACCTTCATGGGGTAGCAGGTTCACCGATATACCATATGCTACATTATAAGGCACCGTGGGATCACGGGTTACTAACCTTTCCCCATACTACTGCAAGCTATCTCTTAGACTACCACAGGGTGGCAAGATGACCCGCATACTTGCTAGCCTCTCCAATCAATGTCATGGGGTGGTAGAGTAATACCCACTCTATCACTAGCCATTTCATGGACCAATATGGGATTACGAGTTATGACTCCTCTAGCACTACTGCATGCCTCCTCATGAACTATTACAGGATGACAAGATATACCACACTACCACAATCCTCATTCATCAGACTATCTATCAAATTACGAGGATCCTACATACTCCATAGTGCTTAGATCTCAAGCAAGTAGACCGACAACCATACCTCTAAATAGTGAGAAACGAAGTCCTTTTGCGGGTTCGGGTTCAAAGTTTCTTAATACCTGATACCATAGAATTCACAAGTAAATCACACAATGGAACTTCGAAGTCTAATTGTTGAAACCCTTCAAATTTCCTAAGTCTTTTTCAATTGCATTCGGTAAGTGATAAATCCAAAGACCAATTCCCAATTACCTGCAAAACATCGAAGTCTTTTACCATGACATTTGGTAAGCAAAGAGCCTTAACCAATAAGTTTGAGACAACTTTTACTCAACAACCTAGGGTGATAGACTAGCGAAATCATGACTATTAGTTAGCATGGGGCCTCCACAAAATCCATAGCAGAGTTCACTACCTCCAGGTTCACCATAGAGCCCAACTCAATTAGATGCGGGAAACACAAGATAGAGCCTCATACATGATGAATATGACGTTTTAGATATTTTCCCCAAATGGATTCGACTTTTTGTAGGCATGAGATAATTTTATACATGTTGTATCATGACATTATTTTTTGATATATATGATATGATGGGTTTGACTAATATGATTTATGTAGATGTTGATGTGACGCATTCATGTATGGATATTTTTTGCAATGATGCATATGATGTTGTCATGTTTTATGTAGGATGGTTACATTATTTATGTTGATGTGATTATGGTTATGCATGTTTTATGGTTATGGTTTTTAATGAATTCAATTATGATGTTTATTATATGGTTTGTGGATATATGCATAATGGATTAATGGATATAATGTATGAGTTATGACTATGTATTTGGATACACGGTGAATGCAAAATGATTATAGCTTATGTTAATGAATATGTAGCAAATAGTTTTAATTATATATGGATGGTAAAGATTCATGGAAATATATATGTTATGAGTATATGGTTATGATTGATGCATGATGCTAACTAATGATGATGTATATGAAATATGCATGATGGTTGATGTATAAATGATTTATGGATGAATTTGAATGCATAATTATGTGAATGTTTATATATAGATGACACAAAAAGGAGATGGATTAAATGATAGTAAAAATAGAAATATGAATGACATGACTATGATGTGGTTGGATAGTGAAATTTTATGGACATACCTATAAAATAGATGAAATAGACAAACCATGAGAATGCTCCTAGGTAATGCATAGTGTTTCATTTTTTGTGTCATGATATAAAATATACTCTGGTCCAAGTATGTAGGAGGATGGGAGGGGGTATGGTTAGTGAGGTTGTGAGTGGGAATGAGGATAGATTATTAGGATAGATAGATAAGGAAGTGGATAGATGTGGAAAGAAGTGAAAGCTTAATTATGTTGGAGAATGTGGTGTACAATCCTAAAATTTGATATAGAAAAAGACACTATACCCCAGTGATATAAATGATAAAATGTGTGATCATGTCCTTTGCATGGACTTTAGACTCACAAAAAATATATATTTTATTATATATCACACAATGTTTGCTACTAGGCTTAGTGGACCATAGAGGGGATGATATTGTAGACCCAAATGTTTTCTCCCCCTCTCTCTAAGGTGCTAATTAATATTAGTGATTCAAGATAATCACAAGCATGCCACATGAAAAATGAACAAATATCATTTCACACTTTGTCCATGACACACCAAGATATGAGTAGATCTAGGTGGCATAGACTAGGTGACTCCATGGGTTCAAAAAGAAAATCAAAAAGGAAAACCGAAATGACCAAATATCTTGCCAAGTGTGATATTGATAGACATTGATGGTGTAAGACTAAGGAAGGATTCATCCTATTGGAAAATGATGGGTGGGATTATGATATATGCAAAGGGAAGTGGTTGTGCTTAGGAATCCCATTGATACTTTTGTGTTAGTGCTCATGTGTAGGCATGCTCTTTTTTTCTTTGTTTTTCTTGTCCAAGGGTGACATGGGTGAAGGCATGGATGGGTGTAATTTTATAATGGGTGACAAGAGTGTGGTTCTTTTATTATGAGAAACTAGGCACGGAAAATGTTGATCCCAAATACATATGAAGGGGTAGAGTGATATTATGTGTGGATTGGCTTATGTAGGGTGAGTGAATAATGCAAATCCATTTGTGCTAACTATAAATTAACATTCTATATAGACTCCATTGTACCGCCACAAACTCTTGAAAGAAAATCCAATGAAAACTAAATAATTTCTTAGCCAAGAGTAATCCACTAGGAAGGGGAGTATGTATATATGTTAGTTTTATGATATTCATGGGGGGATTTGTGATGGGTAGTGCAATGTTTGATGAGTGACAACAAGAAGTCATGTATTGTGAGATATTGTACCTTGGTTTATGAAAAATTCATGGATATGAAAAGTGGACCAGGAATATGGGGGGATGAGGGGAATAGTAGGAAATTCCTTCCAGTTATCAAATTGGGATAAGTGGCATGTGTTTGAAGCCATAGTTGGGAATGGGTGGATGTAGGGAGAAAAAGTGACCTAGTAGATGGTAGATACATGAATCTACACATGGAGCTTGTTTACTAGGTTTTCACCATGATAATTTCCCAAGGCACCATAAAAGTGGTTTCCACCATTGGATGGATTATTTCTCTTTACTATTTTTTTGTATTTTTTTTCAATTTTTTTCTTTTTTGGATTTTTGATTTTTTACTTTTTTTGGACTTTTTGATTTTTATGAGAAGAAATTTATGAGATGGATGATCTTCATGTGCTATTAAAGTGGTTCTCCTTCCATGGTGGCTAACTGATATGATCCTAATCCTATTTTATTGTAACAATGTATGGACCTAGCTAATTATGCTCAAATTTGTCCTTTTCAAGCTTTGGTAGATTACACTAATTTTCCTTGACTAGGTCACCCATGGCAAACTCTTCGGGCTTGATATTTTTTTTATAAATTTTTTGGAGTCTATTTTGATATTCTCTAAGATGATTAAGGGCATTTAAAAAATTTCCATCTAGGAGCTCCAACTATTGAAGATGTGCAACTTAGTATTCTTCATCATTAATAAGATGCTGAGATGAAATTATCAGAGATGGGAGTTCAACCTCAATTGGAAAAATAAATTTGGCACCATATATAATGGAATATGGGGTGGCTCGTATGGTGGTATAGATGTTGGTGTGATAAGCCCACAAGGTAGGATTGAGTTGTAAGTGCCAATCCTGACCAACTTCATTGACCGATTTCTTTAGGATTTTTAGAATTGTTTTATTTGTGGCCTCAGCTTGATCATTTCCTTGTGGATAATATAGGGTGGAGAAATGGTGTTGGATGTGGAACTTTTGGTACATATTTTGAACATTATTATTTTAAAGGGATGACCATTATCTATGATGATGGAGGATGTAATGCTAAAGTGAAAAATGATATAATGGAGGATGAATTTGGAAATTTATTTCCCTATAACATAGGTCATAGGTATAGCTTCTACCCACTTAGTAATACTCATTGGTGGTTATTATAAATTTATGGCCATTTGATGAAGGGAGGTGTATTTATCCAATGAGGTCTAGTACCCATCTTGAAAATGATCATGTGGTAACAATGGGTTGTATCTCTTGTGATGTTGCATGAATCAGGTCATCATGTTATTGATTTTTTTTTCAAGTTTTCACTATATGGTGCGCATCCTACTCCATTGTGGGCTAGTAGTATCCTATACACAACTCCTTGAATAACAAAGATCCACTAGAATGGTACCACAAATAACTTGTTCTACTTCACATAAGGAAGTTTGAGCTTCTTCCATGTCCAAAAATCTCAAGAGAGTACCATCAAATGAGTGACAGTAAAGGGTGTCACCAAGGAGGGTGAAATGAGTGGTATTCTGAATATGATAGGTTAGGTGGAAGTGCATTATTATGGAGGTAATTATATATGTCTTGATACCATAGGGAGTTGGGACTAACTATGTCACATATCATTTTAGATTCTAGGATATCATAATTAGGCACAAAAAGTTGTTCAATCAAGAACTCATACTACTAAATATTTTGTGGTATATCAACAAGGGAACTAATAGTAGCCATGGAAACTACTGCTTTATTGTTGAGATGGGGTACTTGATCAAACTAGATTTGAGTGAAGTACTATTTGAAACTATTCACCATTCTCTTATAAGGTAATAACTTGTCATCCTGTGTTTGGTATTCATCATTTACTTGTTTGATGACCAATTGAGAGTCACCATAAACCTAAAGTTTTGTGATCTTCCATTGGATGACAAGGTGGGAGAATGGTTGACATTTATTGTCCAACTATGCGATGAATCATGTTGGTTTGTAATTTACCTTGTAGGCTTATGAGCTGCTTGATGTTCTTTGGGGGAGGAATTTCCATTATTTCTTTAACTTTAGTTGGATATACTTTGATGCCCCACAAAGAAACAATGAACCCCAATAGTTTTCTTGAGGTGACACCAATAAATATTTTTTACGATTTGGGTAGAGTTTGTATTTTTCCAATCAACCAAATATTTTCTCCTATACTTAGTTGTGTCCATCCCTTGTCTTGGATTCTCAAGGAGATCATCTACATAATCTTGCATGATGAGATACAACATGTCATGAAAAATTATATTCATTGCTCTTTGATATGTAGCCCCTATGATTTTCAATCCAAAATGCATTACTTGATAACAAAATGTTGCCCATGGTGTGATAAAGGTTGTCATGTGTTGGTTTTTTTAGCAATTCTAATCTGGTTATAACCGGAAAAGCCATCTATTAGTCACAACATTTCATGTCCCATGGTGAGATCAACAATAATGTCAATGTTCAAAAGCAAGAAATCATCTTTTGGACAAGCCTTATTAAGATTTTTGAATTCGATACATATCCATATGCCCCTAGTGGGCTTGGGAACTGGTACTATATTTGAAATCCACTTAGGATAATTGATAGGTTTGATGAAATCAACTTCAAGGACATTGTGCAATTCCACTTTTACCAAATGAGCAATTTGAGGGTGCATCTTACAAATATTTTTCTTTACATGTTTTGCATCTAGATACACTATAAGGTGATGCACCAAGAGGTATGGGTCTATACTTGGCATGTATGCATATGTCTAGGAAAAGTTAACAAATATCCTTTTGAGAAATCTTGCCAATTTTTTATTAATCATATCCTCTAGTTTTGTAGCAATGTAGGTAATTTTAGGTTCTTTAATTGTTCCCAAGTTGATTTCTACAATATATTCAATCAATACTATAGATGTTTCTTGATTTCTAGGAATAAAATCAAATTCCCTACCCTCTAGCACCTTAGAGACGTTTTCACCAGTGGATACATCTTTTGTTTTTACTTTTTCTTGATCCAAAAGTGCCTCATTGAGGTTTACACTATAGGATATTTATTTTTTATTTTTTCCTATTTTATTTTTGTAACTAAGGCAAGTCATTTGTTCTACAAAATAAGAATCTTTATGTAATTTTATTTAATGTTCCTTCTTATGGTCTCCTACTAGTATATAATCGCAAACTCCCATAAGTTTAGCTATTGCTTCATCATTTTAGAATGTGTCTAGTGTAGGAGGTTCTTGTTGGTCCCAACCAATTAACTTAGGGTATATGAGATGAAGGTTGATGGATGGTGTTATGGTGTAGATATGGTTAGTGTCAAAAATTTTGGAAATGGTTTCAAAGGACTGTTTGATGGGGTTCTCCTAAGGGGTTCAATAATTGATTTAAGTCTTACCACCTTTATGATGAGTGCCTTTGGATCCTATAGTTACCAATTTAGTGGCCTTAAATCCAAGTCCCTAAAGGTCTTTATATTCTCTTAGCTATACTTGTTCCATTATTCCCTATTCTTGTGCCCCCAAGCCTTTTCCTTTGTAGTCTATGTGTTTGCACAATTCATACCCTTTAGGATACCGATATATCTCAAGAGTGGGTAGTGGTCGTTCCTCTTCTTCCTTGTGTAACCATGAGGAGATGTTCTAACTTAGGTCTTCTTTGTCTAGTAATCCTCACTTGTTGAAATTCTTGAAGGTTTATTTTGATTTAGGTGCCCTAGGTCGACCATAAGATCATGGAGAAGTAGGAAGTTGTTGAATGTAGAAGGAATTTTGTATTGTAAAATCCCAACATCCTTTGTAAGTCACCTTTACTTTCATCTTAGAGTGGATTGTGAAGAAGGTTACAATGAAAATGGGTCAATATAAGTAGATGGTGTGGCTATGGCATTGTTAATGGGGCAATAGTGATAGTTTTATGTTTTCTTTCCAACATATTGTAATATTGGAATGGTTGTGGGTTGTCGGGAATGATGATTTCTCTACCATGTATGGGAACTTCAAGCATTGATGATAGGTAGAAGGGATGACTTGCATAGTGTGCATCCAAGGACGTCCAAGTAGGATATTATATGGTAGATTAGAGTCAAGGATGTGACATGGAGTTTCCATAATACCTGGTACAACTTGAATGAGAAACTTTATTGTACCTTATTCTCTTTCTTCATCATTGTATGCTTTTATTATTTTTTTCTTGTGAAGATTTATGAAATCTTCATAATAGACCAATTGATTTTTTAATTTTAATGTACATAGGTTGAGTCTTGATATGCCATCTATTAGGACTCTTTTAATGTTTTGCTTGTGAAATATGGATTCAATGTATAATGATCTATTGTGAGGTGTCTCAAAATAAAGGTCTTTATTTGTGAATGTTAGGTGATGTGTGGATGAAAGTAGACCAATTGTGGCTTGGAATTGGTTTACATTTATATCACTTGGCACCCTAGATACATGATGAGATTTATCAAGGTATTATGTATGCATGGGTGAAGTTTGGAGAAGCTCTAGAATAAATACTTGGGTGGGAGTTTTTCCAATATGGTCGAGTGTTATATTTATTATTTGTGGTGGGTGAAGAAGATACCCATTGTATAGTCACTCGGCCTCAATGGGTGGTGAAAACACAATCAAGAGATTTAATGGATATGGTATTGAATTCTTCTATTCGACTAATGGAATTGTCATATGATGGTGTATTAGTGGAATTAGTATATGAATATGATACATTATTATAGGATGTTGATGGTTTCCCTTCATTATGTTGTGGGAAGGGTTGCGTGTATATCCCTAATTGCTCATTAGCATAGTTTTGGTTTTAAATTTTAATTTATCCCCAATCAATAAGGTCTTGGATATAATTCTTTAATTTTATGCATTTAGATGTGTTGTGCCCTTTTATGTGATGATATTCATAATATTCATTATCCTTATACCACACAAGTTTTGGTTGACTCTCATCAAAGGGCTTGGTAAGTGAGAACTTGATCAAATTTTATTGCACAATATTGTGGAATATAACTTAAAGGGGTTCTCCTAAATGGTTGTACTTGCACTTAGGTTGGTTATTTTTTTTTCTTTTATCTTGGGGGATGGTAATGATATTAGAGGCTCCTTGTTGTTGGGATGTTTGTTAATTTTGGGATGGAGTGTTTTGCACATTTTGCACATGTTTGCTATTAGTTACTGCATCATTTACAAAATTTTTGTTTTTAGACCAATACTTGGGTTTGTCATTAGATTACTGCTTATTATCTTTATGGTCTTTGTAAATTTTAATTACCCCTTCAGTGATTAATTATTTTTCAATAGTTAACCCCTTTTCAATGACTTCATCAAAGGTAGTCACACATTATAATTGTGAATGGAGTGCTACTTTCGAGTGTAGGTTTTTCAATGAAAATGTTTACCATTTTCTTTTTGGGGACTTGAAGGGGGAATCGACTTGCAAGGTGCCTACAACATTGAAGGAGTGTAGCAAAGCTTTGCCTTGGGTTTTTCTTAGTAGTACATAACTTAGCTAAAAGGACCTATTGATCAATATTGTATGAGAAATGTGCCAAAAAATGTTCAACTAAGTCAACAAAGGATGTTATTGAGCCCTAGGCTAGGTGTGTTAACCATTCCAAGGGTTCACCCCCAATGCTTTGAGGGAATAAACTCATGACCTATACTTGGTTGTAAGAAACCTCTTGGCATGCTACATTGAATTCCTTGAGTTTTTCAATGGGGCTACATTTCCCTTTGTATTTATCAAAGTTTTGGATTTCATAGTCCTTGGGAAAAGGGATGGATAGTATGGATTGATCAAACGGGTAAGGGCATATTTCCTCATATCTATAGGTCTCCCTTAGTTGACCCATTGGAGCCATTGGATCATATCTCTCATTTTTTGTAACTTTTGGGTGATGTTAAGGTTATTAGATGAAAGAGTGTGAAGGTATTGGTTATGAATGTGTTTGTGTTGGTGAGAAGGCTTTAGGGGGGTTATTGATGTATTTTTGATGAGTGGGTGTTACAGGGGGATTATTGTTGTATATATTATGTTGAGGGTTTGATGTTAGGGGGTTATTGTCATTTAGGTTAAATGGGGTTAGATTGTTGGTATTTTGATTCATGGTGTTTTGGTTAAGTGGGGGATTATTTGTGTTTTTATGATTTTATGTTGTTGGATTGATATTTTAATTTTTTGGAGGTCAGGAAACATTTGAAATTTTATGAATGAAGTTGGCATTAATGGATGTAGTAGGGGGTAGTGTAGGGGTGGTAGGATTGGTGGATGTATAACTGGTATGGGGGTTATGGGGAATATTGACCCCTAGTTTTGATGATGTGTTGATTGGAGGGAGGATGTTAGGATTAGGTTGTACCCCTAAGAGATTATCAAATAAGTTAGTATATGATGAAGGATTTTTTAGAGCCTCATCACTCCTTAGTTGTGATGTATCAAAGTTAGAGGGGAGTCTCACCCATCTAGCTATGAGGTCAATTGGGAGTTGATTTTTTCCAAGGTAAAATAGTTTATCCATAATTTATTGATTATAAGAATTATTGGAACACTCCTTTAGTCTAGGGATATTTTATTCTTGGTCTACATCTACCCCTTCCTCATTAGGGCTTGGTGGTTGGGTGAAGGTAGTGTGATAGAAGGCCTCTCCTTGAGAATCCATTAGTTTCTTGGCTTTTGATCTAGTTATTCGCATACAAGACACAAATTACATTAGAGGATTTCCTTAGGATGAATTGGTTTGGATTTGGATAGATGAATGTTGAACTTGAAATTAGATGATGAATGAATATAAAATTTGAAAGTTTTATACTTGGATTTATGATTAGGTTGGGTTTGGACTTATGGGTAAGTAAGAGTTGGTGCTAGAAAACTTGGATCTTAGTCTTTTTTTACGTTTGATGAAAGGATTTGGACCTTGGACTTAGATGGATAATGAATTTTTAGGTGTTGGATAATTTTTGGACTTGATTAAGTTGGACCTTAAGTTTAAATGCTAATGAAGTGATGATGTTTGGATTTGTATAATGAACTTATGGATTTAGTTTGGACCTTAGACTTGGTTAAGGTTAAATAAGGATGAGTGATTGGACTAAGTGAGAGGACTTGGACTTTAGATTTGCATGAAGATTTTTGGATGATGGATTTTGGATTTTGGGATGTGATTAAGATGATAGAAATTTGGATTAGGATTAGTGATGATGAAGATAGAAGATTTGGGATTCTTGGTTGATTGAATGGATTAAATGATGATTAGGATAAACCTTGGATAGATGTAAAATCAATTTTTCAACAAAGGATTAAAACCTAGATTCTTATGGAAGGGGAATTTTGGGATTTATCTTTTCCCACTTATGATAGGAAATTTCCTAAGAAAGGTTAGATCAAGGATTTTTTTATTTGGATGAACTTAACTTAAGGTGACCAAGGTTAAGCTAAATAAACACAAAAATGATGGGCTAATCAAAGATGCAACTTAAGATAGGACAGTTCTTAAGGTACACCTAGATGGGTAATGATCTAGATAAAACCTTAGTGGAATTTTTGACTTTATTGATGATGACAAGAAGATGATGATAAAAGGATTAAATGATTATGGAGGTATTATGGGAGTTTTTTGGATGAAAATGAATAGGGAGATGATTAAGATGTTAATTATATCATTGACCAGTGTGATTATGGAGATAATGAGGGGGTTAAAATGGTAAGCCAATTCCAAAATTAAGGATGAGATATCAATGATTTGAGGATAAGTCCAAATGGGGAAGATGATGGGGTGATTATGATGACAAAAGGGATTAAAATAATGGAGGTGATAAAGTGATAATAGATTAATGATGAAAAGCCTAAAGGTTTGCACTTAGTCCAAAAATGAGGAAAATTATATGTCCAAATGATGGGGAGGGTGGGATGTAAGGAAAATTGGGGATTAATGATTAGATGATAGGGGTTAATGGTGATATATGAAAATAGTCAAGTCCAAGTAGGATGATGAGGAATAAAATGATAGGATTAATGATGGTCAAAAATTGGTTGAGTTGTAGAATATGAAATACTAATTAGGGGAACCTATGAGGTCACTATTAGGAAGCTCAAATTTCTATGCTAACCACAAGCACAATTTTTTAGATAGAGCCAAGTGCAGGTTTTTATGATGGAGGTGCAAATTGGTAGGGGAATTGTGTCAAAGCATGGGTGTAACTTTTCACAGCATAGGTGTAGGTTTTTTTTGGCAGAGGTAAAGGGTTTTGGTCACATGCACTATTTTACAGCCATTTTTTTTGGCAAGAGATTGATCAAACAACAAAATATAATGGATAAGTTTAATGTTTTAACAGGTATGACAATCCTATTCCCTAGAATTGATTCGTATTATACTAGTTTTTCACAAGAAGACACACCATGCACTTATTTTAAAAACCTAAATTAGTCAAGTGAGTTTATAGATTAATGTGGGACCACCACCTAATTGCTTGGGTTAATGCTCCTTGATACTTGTGTGGAACACCGTATCTCATGAAGGTAGATAGGTAGAGATTTGGTTACACAAGGTCAATATTGCCATGGGCACACCTTCTCTCTCTCTTTTAGAGACTTTAATCCAACCCAAATATTTCTATCTCATCCTAAGAGAGTACATGGTGACTAACTTCAGGGTATGATCCACATCCCTTGCACCACACTAAACTACATTCAAAAGGCCTTGATCTAGATTACATAGTTTTTTTATGGCATCCTCTAAACAATAGGAAGGTTTGTGTGGCACAAATATGAATGCTATCCCATCATAAGCATGGGTAGGGAAATTTTCGTGGAAAATTTTGAACCAGCCCTACACTCCTAGCTTAGAATCACCCTAAGCATCAAAGCTTCGCTAAACATGACATGACTAGATTGGGGTACAATTTTCATTCTCCTCCCTTCATATACCCTACTAATAACATGTGGTTGAGTTCATCCCCTAGGGTGATGAAATCCATAGGAAATCCCCCTAAAGGGAAAGATATGCTGGTGTTTTTGATCCCCAAAATTGCACAAAGAATGAGGGGAGAGCATACACACAAATATAGCACACCTTGTTTACCTAAAAATTAAACACAAAATGAACAAGTGCTAATATTTTTCATCCCTAAGATGAATCTAAGTGCGAGGGGAGAGCATGCATCTATTACACCCTTCCAAACATGTCACACAAGTTCATTTACCCTCTAATCTACTTTAGTGCCTAGCTAGTGGAAAAATAAGTCTTTTGCAAAACATCCTACAAAACCATAGATTAATATTTTTTTAATTTGGTCTTGGACAACTCAAACAATTACACCACTTATTATTTTAGACAGTTAGCCAAAAGTTAAAAATATAAAAATAGAATGTAGGCACAACTTTGCAGAGAATTAAAAATAGAAGCACAAAAACAAGAAAGTAGTATTATACTTGACACAGGTGCATATATCTAGAACGCAAGTGCAAATATTTGAATTGAAAGAATAAAAATATATATATATGCACAATAATAGATTCACAAAAATAGAGAAAGCTATTCCTAAAAACAAAGACCAAAAATAGTGGCACAAAAATAGAAAAAATGTGCCTAAAACTAGAGACCAAATTTACAAAAATTTACCAAGATAGGCAAAAATTATTATTGTAAACATATTAAAACTTGGTTATCTAAAGAAATACACTATGATTTGTTACCTAATTAAGTAAAAAAAGGTGAAACTATGAAAAATATTACATGTGTTGTGGTTTATTCCCTAGAGTAGAGGTGTCACTCTATCAAACACAAGCATAACAAGTCACTACATAGGCACAACTAGTCATTATGCAAGTGAAGTGGGTCTCTATGCAAGCACAAAAATACATAGGGTAGGGAATTCAAGTTGACATGTAAGTGGCATTATTTTTTTGTAGGCACAACAAAATAAGGACCTGAGACAAAAATGTAAAATGAAATTAACAACTACTATTGGGATTAGAGATGTGAGTTCTTTTACCCTTTAAGGTAAATTTCATGCCCCAAAATGGAATGTGTGATGTGATATCAGGGAGCTTGGTTAACCTAGGTAATTTTTTTCTCTTTAGAGTTGTTAGTAATTTTTTATCTTTTATTTAATGTGAAGTTGTAGTTGTCAAAATAAAATAAGCTATCTATGAAAACAAAACACTAGTAGCTAATGATATTAAACTCTAATGTTAACTATCACTACTAACAACAAGAAATACCTTGAACAATACTAACTTTTAATGAAACTATAAAACTATTTCACCCAAATGTAAGTGAAATTATTAGGCACAGCAGCACCATAGCCACTACATAGGAACCAAGATATTGAGTGCAAGTGCAACAAGATCTAGTGGAGGCATTGAGAGTCAAGACTCAGGTGCAACATTTTGAGATAAAAGTGCAATTTCAGTGAATCTAAGACCTACAAACTAAAGCTTCATAAAACTCAAACAAAAATTAGTAAAATGGATGTGGGTCCCATTGAGCATGCCAAAATGTGGAGGGATAAATAACCAAAGTATGCAATGTAAATGATATTCAAATAAAACATAAATAAAAAGCATGAATTGAGTTATACCTTCCTCCCCATGATTGAGCTCAAGGTGAATCCAAGTATTGACGGATTTTCTCTCAAATGCTATGTGCATTGCTCACTTAAATTTATAGATGTGAGATGAGAAGAATGGAGGGTTGAGATGCAATTAACTTGATCAAGAGTGGAGATTGAGTGGTGGTGAGGATCAAGATCATTATGAAAAGTGTCACAAGGGAGCAAGGGAGAAAGGATGAGGTGTGGTCACACATGTATGAGAACACCTTGGGTAGTGGTAGAGATTTCAATTTTTTTGCAAAATTTTGAGCAAGTCCTGGTTTTGATCATGATTGTGAGCATTTGTGCCCAAGCATGGGTTAGGGTTTGGTCTAGAAACCCTCACTTTACAAAAATTTAGTCTTAAACCTTGGGAATTTTAATTCTCTATTGACCTATTTTTCCCAGTCACCGATTACTTAAGTTGCAACTTAATCCATTGAGTGCATATTATCACCGACCCCTTTGTTTAGGTCTATTGGTCACCCCATGCCTTTTATCAATTTAAATTTTTCCAAAGTCAAGCAGAATATTTTATGGAAAAAGAGTTATGTTTTAAGTCATTGTCCTAAGGGTCAAGTATCATCATCCTAGGCATGGCCCCATCTTTAAAATTAACTTTATTTGCATGTACAAAAATCCCACCCACCGGATCTAGAGGTCAAATCCCAACCATTGCTCGCATACCTTGCAAGATTAAAATAACGGCTTTCAAAGATGTTGTGAGGTCTATGATTTCTTCACATGTGTACTCACTGAGGTGTGGCATGATCTACATTCAAAACACCCAACACTCAATGTTTTTGAGATCAACGGTTGATATGCAATGTCGAGACTAAATCTCAATTGTTGCACGCATACCTCACAAGATTAAAATAATGTTTGCCAGAGACTTACGAGGTATGTGATTGAACAAAAAATGGATTGTTTTATCTACTTGGAGGAAGGAGTGGATCCCATAGGAAGGAATGATGTGGCCTCCAACTAACATGTTTTCATTGGTTGATGAATTAGTGAGTGATAATGATGAAAATTTCAAACCCGATTGACTCAATCTGAGTTGTTCAGTGCACCACTTCATCAGGAAATCAACCACCAACATTGAAAACCAAAATGTGAGGATTAGAGCCATTTTTATTCATGCGAGTGAGTATTAATGGCATAAGGTTAGCAGGTGTAATTAAATTTGATCCCAGTGTATGTAAATGATTAATTTCCTATAATCATTGAAGCTGATACACAAATGTTTATGCATTTGAGCTATTAACGGTTGTGATGTGAATGCCAATGGTTAATCATCTACTTTCTCGTGTTGATTTTCATTAAGCATTGATGATTACCATGCCAAATTTTCTAGATAAATGAGGGTTGATGGCTTTTGTTTTCATCATTGTATTCAAGAGATAAAATTTTAATTCCAAGGGAAGAGTAGTGATTTTTATTGTGAAGGCTTTATCTCCAAGGAAGATGAGTCAATTTTTTTCTTCTACATCACCAGTACGAAGGTCTCCTAGGATTATCTTGTCGCAATTTCACCATGATGCTCTAGGGAGTGGATAGAGTACACTAGGAGTTGCTTCAACTCAAAAGGAAGAGTGTAAGAAAGAGGCATATGGTAAGAAGTCTATGCATATTGTTGTGAGAAGCAATTACTAGTTAATGAGTCAAGTTGTGACCAGAGAAACAATAGAAGCTAAGGAAAAGGATCCTGGAAGGTTCATGAGGGAAACGAGGAGAAAGATGAAGTATGGTCGAACTTGTCTTGGATAACATAGTTCTCCTATTGATATTTCAGATAGTCCCTCAAATAGCATGAATAAGACCGATTCTGGTTACTACCAGTATCTTATGACCTTGACAGAATTAGCAAGCTTAGATGATTAAGTAATAACAATTGCCCCAATTTCAGTAAAGACACCAAGTGGGCATGCTAGCCTTGCTACTAGCAAGGAAACTAATGAGGAAGAAGTGGTCATTTCCCT
Source organism: Sequoia sempervirens (assembly GCA_007258455.2). NCBI lineage: Eukaryota > Viridiplantae > Streptophyta > Pinopsida > Cupressales > Cupressaceae > Sequoia > Sequoia sempervirens. The sequence goes on along the minus strand of VDFB02000003.1, from coordinate 668,396,347 downwards.
AGCCTCTACAAGGACAAAAAGTGGGTGTGTGTATTCTAATTCTGGTTATGGTTGAATGGAATTGCATCTAGTGTCTAGTTTCTGGTTTTGTTGTTTTGTGATAATGGTGCTTTGGTACAAATTTGTGGCTATTACTAACTCAAGTGGTTTTTGATGACGTGATGAAGAACTTTTGGCTAGACATGGGTGTGTAATTTAAAGGCTCGTTAATAGCTAATGGTGATTTTGGCGGCATTGAATGGTTCTTTTCGGGAAAATGGTATAATTTTTGTTTCCCTTGTTTGGTAAATGATTACAAGAAATCATTCAGGGAATATCTGAAATGCGGTTGAAATTATTTTTGAAATGAAATGTGTGTAAAATGTAATTGTAATTGAGCTACATGCTTTTTGCTCCATTGATCTATAAAAGTAATTTCATTTCTCATTACAAAGGGTCTAATTTTTTAGTCTTGTCATAGTCTAGGTAGAAGTTAAGACTAGGAAGGAGCATACTGCAGAAAATATCAATGAATAGAACAATAAATTGTCTTGGTTATGGTTTGTGTATGTAATAATCTTAATTTAGTTCTATAGAATCCACAGATATAAAATAAAATTTTAGTTCTCAAGTATGTACTCTCCTTTGTAATTCTCTTGAAGTTTATAAATGGAAATAGTTAATGATCTTTTTGTTCATCTCTGGTTGTTTTAATTTGATGTGTGGATTTTTTTTGCTTCAATTCAACAAATTGGTTAAATGCTTAAATAAAGTCAGAGGTCTATGAGTGAAGAGTATAGGATTTGGTAAGAAGTAGTGTTCTAGATGCAGTGAGTTGAGTACTACAAAGTAGTATGACAATAGTCCATCAATGTCTAAATAAAATGGCTAATATATTATTGGTTGTTGCATATTTGACTCTATTATGCCAATTGATGAAGCACTGGTCTATTTATTAGTAAATCTTGCAATTAAATGAACTAGTGATATGCCTAGCTAGGGATTCAAAATGAGAACAAAATTCATTAAAAAATATTTCAATTATGAAGTATGAGTTTGAAGTATTCCCTAATTCCTACAAAATAGATAATAATTTACTCAAAGGTCTACCAAATCTTCAGTGAATTACATTTATTTGCAATTAATAGGAATCAATTTGTGTATAAATGTGTTCTCAATTAGACAAACATCACTTGAGCACAATAAGGAACACCCTCCTAGGTCTCACAGAGCCTAAAGAGTAGGAATGAAGGTCTCAAAATCCTTTACTCATTTTTTGGCCACTAAATTTGAAGAATTTTGAGCATAAGGTTTCGCTACCCTTTAGAGAGCTTCAAGGTTCTACTAGAAAAAACACCAACAAAATTGTTGACTCTGTTGGGGATAAACTTGAGAAAATTCTGATAGAAAATCACCTAGCCTTAAGAGTTATTGAAATTTCAAAACCATAGAGTCAATTGTTGGGTGAATCTGAATGCCTTGTTTAGATATTAGAAGTTCTTTGACCTGGGAAAGATTTGGGTGCAACAAAGTTCAAAGGATTTGAGTCTGACTCTGGTGATGGTGAAGACCCACAATGAGAATTATCTTTGAAAGAACTTCATATTTCTTGAAGTTTGATCCTTTGTAAAGGAGGTGGTGACTCTATCTAAAGAACCTAATAAAGAATACATAAAACTTCCAGATCTGCAAATTTCAAGAAGAAAGGTTAATAGCTACTACATAGTTCTAGGTATTCTCATAAATCTAAAGAAATACATTATATGTTTGCAAGCAAGTTATGAGAAATTTTCAAGACTTAATATGTAAATGATTCCCAATTAGGTGAAATAACACTAATAAGGGAAATATTAGTGGTAATTTTGTGTGCTTCTAAAGTATAAATTGATATTGATGAATTCTGACTAAGAAGTATGTTATATCTTTGAATTTTACCTATTAGAGGGTCTTAAGTTAAGAAGAGGTAGAAGATTTGCATTGAAAAGGCTTAAGATCATAATTTCAAAGGGAATTTGAATAACCTTATATAATTATAAGGTGAATGTGATGAGCCTTGTAAAAAGTGAGAAAATGCATTATCAATCTGTGCATCCTGGTAGGGAACCAAATATAACAGTGTATAATGGGAAACCTCTGTCATATCAAAGAAATTTTAGTATTGAAAGGTATAGAATGATAGGTTTTAGTAACATTTGTGGTTATCCAAATGTTGCACCATATAAGATTAGAGAAAAGGTACCAAAATTCACTAGTGAAAAGTTTGAATCAATAAGAAAACATCTGAAAGAGTTTGTCGATGTGATGGGAGATTATGAACTGGATGTTGAGGATATTGTCATGAAATTGTTTGTTCAGTCACTAAAAGTAGATGCAAGAGATTGGTACTCATATCTACCAACATCTTTTATACATTCATGGGATGATTTTAAAGTAGTGTTCATGGAGCAGTTTGGTGAAAGGATTGATCGAATCTTAATAAGACAAGTTCATGAGCATGGACAAGGAACAAGATGAGTTAGTCCCCTCTTTTTATCTTAGATTTTCAAAGATCATAAGGGACATCCTTGAAAGCATTAGGCCAAATGATGCAGAATGTTTGGATGTGTACTTAGGTGCATTTGATAAAAAGATGAGTTACCTACTAAGAGACAAAGAGCCCACAACATTGCATCAAGCATATCAAATTTCTATAGATATTGAGAAAAACTTGAAATATTCAATGATGAAAGGATATTCATCCACTAGTATTGGTCATCCTAGCAAATTTCATGCAAATAGAACCAATGGATTAATCATTAGAGATCTATGTCAAGATGATAAATCTTCTACTATTCCAATTATCCATTACCACAATATGAGGATCATAGTAAGCTCCAAGTTGAATATCCACAAGATCAAAGTAAAGCTAATCAAGTGTCTTATGTTAAAATATTGTGTGAAATGAAAAGGAACAAAGAAGAATCACCTTATAATTTGTTCTCCAGATTTGTGGTTTCCTTGTTTGAGGTACCCAAAAGTGTCAAACCAGAAGATTCTGTATGCATTAATTTGTTCTGTGAAATGTAACAGTCAAGATTGAGTACCTTAGCAAAGTAATTGAAGCCTCACAGTTTGGGCCAAGTAATTGATTGGATAAATATTGTAGAGGGAGCTAAGAATGATAATGCACAATGTGACACCCCTGAATGTTAGTGGAAATTTTCCTATTGAGAATGATCAGGAAACAATGCAAAGAAATGAAGAAGGTGCATTAGAATATGAACATCAATTATGCTATATGGGAGACTATAATGATTGTAATCAATTCACAAATAACATATCTACAGTTCAATACAACAGTGATGGAGATGAACATACACAATATGATAATAGGAGAAATGTGCTTGACTTGTGTCCTTGGGATTTCTTGGATAGTAAAGAAATGGAAGAGGTATAAGAGGTTATCCCATGTCATGATTTGATCAAAAGAAATGGTGCTAATGTTGACGATGCCTTGTCACAAACCAATGATCAAGGTATTGAAATTGAGAGTTTATACACCCAATCTGAGGAACTTGAATGCAATCTCAATATTGATGAGTTTTCATGTTGTTGTAGTTGTGATGGCATTGATTCACATTATTCCTCTATTGATTATGATTATGCTCATGAAGTGGAGATTGTATCCTTTACTTCAAGGAAAAATGTTGATAACAATGGGAATCTTTGTTTACTTGGGAGTGAACAATTTTATTCATGTGAAGAGTCTCAGAATGTGAGTCAATGATGTTGACTAAAAGTTATGTGGGAGAAATTGAAGATGATACTACATGCTCTTCAAGCGATTACAATGATTTTGACTGTGATGATGATTTGCAAGATTTAGATCTTCATGTTGAGGAGGTAGAAGCTTCCATGACAACAATGAAGATGATGGATAATCCTTTATTTGATGAGCATCCATCCCCACCAACTAATAGAAGTGATGATCCTTATCGGTGTAGAGATAACCCACTTTTTGAGAATTCTAATGATGTACTTGATGCATGGTCAGGATATGGTTGTGAGCAAGCAAAGTAGTACACTGATAAGTTTTTTGAAAGAAGTGCTTATAAATCTTTCAAATTTGGTACTAATGTTGTAGGTAAGATCAAGGATCATGAGGAGATTGAAGTCTCTAAGTGTTATTCTCAATAATGTAATTGATATTATAAGGATGATCCAGAAGTGCTTTAGTCATATGAAGGATGAAATGGTGTAAATATCCATAATATCAAATGTTCACAAGTGAATGAAAAAATTGCATTTGAAGGATACTTGAAATGTGATCTAGTTTTGTCATCAATAGAGCATGTTAACTATGATAATGATGAAAAATATGGAGACAAGAGTGTCACTATTCAATATGTGGATCTTGAATCTAATGTTGATATCCCAACTACCCATGATTGTTTATGTGAGGCAAAGTTGGAAAGGTTAGCTACACAGGACATTGGTGGTGTTTATATTGATGAAAGAGGAGATTTAGTATTGAATGACCAAATTATGCATCATGATACACATATGGATCATGGATTAACACTAGTTCCCACTAATAATCAAAGACAATTTGATCTATGTGTAGGGCAGCCAAGTGATGGAAATGTCATGGGGTATGATGTTGATCAATATGAATGTGCAGTTGAATTCTTTGTTGACGCTCCTAATCTTCTTCACATGATTATGGATATGTTTTTATCCAATAAGGATAGCATTTATGTGGAAGAGAACAAAGACCTTTGAACAACTATGTACCATAGAAAAATGGATCTTGGACATTTTCATGGTCATTTAGGTCTTTTTCTTCTGATGCTTGGATTATTTTTCTTAGATTAAATGTTTCAATGTAACTTAAACATTCACATTAGGTCTTGAACATTCAAATTATGATGTCTTGTGAAGGTGTTTTGAAGTGTTGTAACACATTTCTACACTTTTCTAGACTCTTCTTACTATAATTCATCTAAATTTCATCATTTTATCCCTTATCAAATCTTATTTCAAAGTGGTGTAAAGTATTGTAACAAGCTTTCACACTTTTCTAGGCTTGTTACCACTAAATACACCTTTCATATGCTTTATTTGGCCCCTTTATGCACTTATAGTCCTTAATTAAGTTTTTTTTTAATACAAACCTGATAAACAACATTAAAAGAAACTTAATTCTTGACACCCACTTGCAAGCCTAGAGTGCACTAGTACAAAAACAACAATATATGACTAAATAAACTACTAAAAATTGTATACATGTGACTAATTTTGGTAACATGACCATTAGTAGTTTATTGCTGGTCATTTATAACGCAACCAAATTTATGACTAAACTATTTTAGTCATTTATTTAGTCATTGATTTAGTCATTGATTTGGTCATTGATTTGGTCATTTATTTAGTCATTTATTTAGTCATTTATTTAGTCATATATTTTAGTCATTAATTTTAGTCATGTAACTATTTTAGTGGTTTATTTGTAGTCATTTATAACACCACCAAATTTATGACTAAACTATTTGAGTCATTTATTTAGTCATTGATTTGGTCATTGATTTAATCATTAATTTAGTCATTTATTTAGTCATGGTAGTGATTTGTTTAGTCATATATTTAGTCATTAATTTAGTCATATATTTAGTCATTGATTGTTGTTAACTGGTCATTTATTTAGTCATTACTTTAGTCATATATTTAGTCATTAATTTAGTCATGTATTTAATCATGTAAGTCATTACTTTAGTCATATATTTAGTCATTACAAATCAAATCTAACTTAATTAATCCTCACAAATTAATGCATATAAACTTCAAGTATCATAGGTATTCAAATGTTGAAGAAGCACCATGAAATGAAGACTAAAATTCTTGAACAAATATGATTGATAAAACATAAACACAAACAACACAGTATTTATGAGTGGAGAAAAACCACTCTAAAAATTTACTTTATTAAGTCTCATTGGTTACATTCAATGTCTCAGTGATACTGTACAACTTACTGACACTATATAAACAAAATACTCTTATTTTCATATACTTATACTATTTTCCCCTTCCTTAATTGCAGTCCTTTTGGAAGGGCAACGACCTCCTATAGGGGTTTGACCCATTTAATCCCCTTGCAAATCCACAACTTTCCTGCTGCTATTGGTTTCGGCTCCGCCAAACTCTTCCTCGCTGGTATTCACCTTTTACTTCTCCAATTTGGAGCTGCAACCTGAAATAAGGTTTCAAAATTAGTATGTCAAAAACATATTTGGAAGTATATTTTTATTAGATATTGTAGTTGCAAGTTCCACTAATTATAATAAGATAAAGAGTTTTACCTTTTTATATCAACTAATGCAATTCTGATAACTTTTAGAGGATCGACAATGCTAGCCTTTATCATATCAACATACTCAACTGCAAGTTGCAACACAACATTAAACTTATTAATTAGACTCAACATATAAGAAGAAAAAAAAACTTCAAACATTATCAATTTAGTTTCCTCGTAGCTTTCCTCTAGCATATCTAGAACCTCTTTAGATGTTCCATCCAGCTGTCATCACTCCCATACAGGTAGAATTGTGTATGTCTATCAAACTATCATCTTTCCCATAGAGTTAGAGCTAAATTCATTTAGAAATATTTTCTTGCTAAGCAATCCAATTCCCCTAGCAAGCCTAATATATAGACAACCTCCCTTACATTCAAAAATTTACTCAAAGATGTCATTTTTAGTCTCAGAAATCAAAATAACCTTATCATTCATTTGTCAAAACTACATAATTAATAGAAAAAAAAATCAATGGAAAAAGCATGAGGAAAAATAATCTACCTCTATATTATTAGGGGTGATCAAATAGTACTTAAATCTACAATCAGAAACCCTCCTATGAGATACAACCAATCCTATCAGATTAAAAAACAAGAACTGAAACCTTCTTGAGAATCACAACAACAATACCAAAAATCAATCAATGGCGGAATGTAATTTTGTCCAAACATGTAGTAATCAAAAGGCTCCTGTATTGCTCTGTGATAATTAGAAAATGTGAAAGGATCCTGAAATAAAGGAAGAAATAGAAGAAATTATGCATTTGTTCAAATGAGTAAATATAGTGTAATGTGTTAATTGTTTTTTCTTTACATCATTTAGGAACTAAAGCATAAAAAATTGCATAGAGAGGATTTGAAGCAGCAAACCTCAAACTATAACAAAATCTGGCTAAAAGTTGTTGCCATGTTTGAAAGAACTATTTATTTTGCATTGGGATTGCCACTCTCAAAAACTTGACAAAGGTAATCCATATACATGACCATTAGAAAGATAGAAAATTATCACATTAAAGAGAGGAAACAACAAACATTCTGTTAAAATTTCATTCCTGCCTCAAAATCTACTGCTTTGCAAGAAAGAAAAGCATTTCAAGAAATTCCAAAGCAATACTTTCATATTTTTTTATTAAACATCAATATAAAGACCTTTGTTTTGCTACTCTTACGGGAATTTTTGAATTGGGAATGAAACTATTTCAACATTTAGAAAACCACGTTTGACAGGTATACAAGGTATTGGAAATGCAAACTTACAAACTATTTGCAAAAATGCTTTTACATTTTAAGATAGAGAAATTTCATTTTGTGGACTTGATTTAGTGGAAAAGAAAAAGCAGAGTTGATGACCATCACCAGCTAGGCGTGTGGCTTCAAGAAGGTTTAGAAGGTTGGTCGCTATCCTTATTCAAGGGTAAAATCTATTACTAGGTCGCTGACAACACTGTCTCAACTGCAGCATCCAAACCAGGTTGGGATTCTTGTTGTCTATGTAATAAATGAACAAAAAATGAATTTAAATGTAGGTTAGTGTTGTTGTAGTAGATTCTAGAAACATATATTGTGTTTACTTGGTCATTGTATCATTTTATGAGTTCAAACACTTCATATCTGCTCATTACAGTGTTGGAGGCCTACTTTTATATGCAAAATTATGTGTTTTTTATGATAAATCTATGTTTCAGATTATTGTACGGATAAGTACAATCATGTTATTAAGGGGCAGTAATGGGAATGGATAAATCCATGAGTCTATTTCATTTTCCAATTTTTTTCATTCATTTTTATCAAGTATGAAGGAAGATATTGTAATTTTATTGCAGACAGGTCAAAACTGATGTTAGGGTAAACAGTGGCTTTAGAATTTGTGTTTCTTCTACTTAATCTAGTGAAAGCTCTCAATTTTTGGTGTGTAAACTCCTTGTTGCATATACATTCATATTTCAAAGGTTATAGACCATAAGGTGAAGGCATATGTGCAAAGAGTTGAAGCTTTGAATGTAAATTTGTGTCTTAGTCTGCTAAAACAAAGTTTTAAGAAGCCTAAGACCTAGGGTTTGCAAAAATGCACGTGGAAAAGGAATTTTAATGGATTTTAAAGCTTTAACAGGTCAAACAAAGGCTGTTTGAAGCATTGAGTAAGTGAGCTTGAACCTGGACATAGAAGATTCAATAAAACCTATCTAGTTCAAGCCTTATTAGGCCTAAATTGCTACGTGGACAGTCATATTGGAGTCTGTTTTTCCAAATGAACATATATTGATTTATTGTTATGTTTTAGAACCCTATAAGGGGCATCCAAAATAATGATCACAGTTAGAAAAAGATGTCTACCACTCAAGTTTTTTTTGACAGTTCCCATAAGCATAGCTACAAGGAATGCTAATAGTCATTGAAGGTTTGTTTATCAAATCATTGAAGTTAAGTTCTTGGATTTTTGAATTAGTTTATTTATGTTGATTCAATCCTACTAAACCTACCCCAAATGTGGAAATAGTTATCCTTAATATGCATGGTGGGAGAATTTTTTCACTCAGTGCCTAATCTTTAGAAAAGTGTCATCCAAGTTTTGAGCCAGCCATGTAGAACTTCAAGTTGTGAGTGCAATTGGACTATGTTTGAAAACATACACTCCAAAAGTGCAGTAGGTTGTTAATGAAAAGGTTCAATGACCTTGTATACATGCATTACAACATATGCCTCCACAATAAGAGAGTTTTAGCAACAATCGAAGATTTATCCCCCATTAAGTTGGAGTATGATTCTCTATTTGATTAGATCTCTGAGGATAGTGGTTGCACTTGCTTTTTTGACATACTCAAAGGGGTGCATGGTCCAACAACTTGAAGCTAATGTTGGTTGAGTGGTTTCTCTCAACCTTAGTTTGATTTTTTATGTATTTTTTTGCTAGTACCATCAGGATGGATTTTGAAATCCATTGTTTGTGATGTGTACCAAAAAAACAATTTTAAGGATATCAAAACAATTTTTCTTTTGTAATAGAATCCAAGTATACTATTCACATCATTTTTTATTTATTTTGTTGTCTACACATGTATGGTAGATCCAACTAATTATTTTGTGTGTGTTTGAATTTATTTTGATATGAGATGCAATATAGTTAGTTTTTTATTAAATTCATTATTTTTTAATGTTTTTTTAGTTTTCCAAGTTTGCACTAAATTTTCGCACCAAATCTGAGTCCAAGGAAAAAAATGGCTAGTCAATTCTATGAGTCCACATCTCAACACAATGTCCATAACCCTTGGAAATGAATTACAAAGCTTCAACTAAAGCATCATATTGCAAACACAAAAAACAAAGTTTTTTGTTTTAACATAGCAAGAATAAATGAATATTTTATAAAACTTGAGTGTACCTAATGATAAAACCTAAGCAGGTTGTATGAATGAAGGCATGTGTAATCAATAGAGAAGAAAAAAGTTTGAGTCTTTAAGGGGGAGAAATTTATGCCTTTTTGAACAACCTATAAGATAAATGAGAAAAATAAGACCCTTGTGGGCTTCCACAAGGAAGATGTCATACACCAAAATAGTATCCCACTTGGTAATCTTCAAAACTACCCTAAACTTTACAATCATCTAATGTAAGCATATATCCTATTAGAGCATAAGAAACATAAAAATAAATCTTATTTCAATCATCCAAAATCCAAGATTTTATTTTTTTAAGATGAACATGGAAGGTACAATTAAAAAAGGCACAAGAATTATTTTAAAAAGAATTGTATGATTGTCAACAGTAGATTCTATAAAATGTATTTATTATGACAAAGATAACAAACAAATATGGAGAGGAGAAAAATTACTTTGATACACTAAATTAGTTTCCCACTTGGTAACGACCTTCAAAACTACCCTAAACTTTACAATCATCTAATGTAAGCATATATCCAATTATAGCATAAGAAACATAAAAATACATCTTATTTTCGATCCTCCAAAAGCCTAGATTTGAGTTTTTTAAGATGCACATGAAGGTATAATTGAAAAAGTCACAAGAAATTTTTTAAAAAGAATTTAATGATCATCAACAATAAATATTTTAATATGTTTTTTATGACAAAGTAACATACAAATAGGGAGAGGGGAGCAAAATCACTCTGATGCAAAAATAAATTGTACTAAACATAAAAGCATACTTTAGAAAAGTGAAAATTACTCAAATAGTAAAAATAAAGTTAGAAAAAAAATACCTGAGCAAGTGAAAGGTCCAACCGAACATGATGAATTATCTCTACAAGAAGTCTATATGCCAATGGCCTTAGAGTTTCAAAGCAAGCTCATCCAGTCCCTACTAAAACCCTGAAACAAAACATTGCAAGTACATTACCATAACTAAAATATCAAGAAAAGAAGTTAACTAAGATAAAAAAATCTTCACAAGCCACAATATTTATAACCAACTCAATCCATCACAATGAAAATTGAGAGAGTCAAACTAACAATGCATATGCTAGGAGATAGCAGTTGATTTGACTCTAAAGATGAATATGAATTTGACAAAGAAGAAATCTTACATTAGGTGAATGTTCAAAAGAAAGCAGGTACACAACCCAAAGTCTATTACATTCAAAAATGGGCAAAGATGAAATGATGAAACCTGCATACTTTGTGGAAGGTACGAGATCAACAAACATGAACAAAACAAAAGTAGAATAAGGAGTTGGCCATTATATCTAAATGAAATTGAAATAGAGTACTATTCCACAGTATATCAAAGTGACACAATATAAGGGAATGATTGTCTTGATGTATTTTAAGGACTAAATGATGCAGCCTGGATCTGAATTTCTAGAAGAAAACCATATGCAAAATGAAATACCACCCACACAAGAGTTAAACTTAGGTGCTAAGGGTGAAGCAAAGATAATTATAATTGGAGCATAATTCAATCAAGAATTGGTAAGAGCATCTACTCAATTTTTAACCAGGCACAAAAAGGTTTTCAAATGGGCACACACAGATTTAAAGGGACTACTGCAAGATTTGTGTGAGCATGGTATTGATCTCATACCTAGAGCTTTGTTGTATTGACAAGACCATACCCAATGAACCCTAGGTATGCAGTAAGTTTGTATAAACAAATTAATAGAATGTTGGAAGCAAGCATGATATGCAATGTATCTAAAATTGATTGGTTGTCACCAGTGGTGTTAGCACCCTAGAAGTTAAAAAATTTAAATTGAAAATATGTGGAGATTTTTGAAGTTCAAATGTTGTACAAAGTTAAAACTAGAGACCCATTTGCTACACCATTTATAGGTACATTTTTTCAATAAGTAGCTGGAAAATGTGTATAATAGAATGTCCTTTCAGTTGTACAATGTACCAGGAGCATTTCAAATGATAATCTTGTTCATATTTAGTTAAATGTGTATGAAATATTTATGGCTTTTATGGACAATTGATGAATCCATGGAATGAGGGGAAATCATTTAAGGGAATAATCTCATAGCATGCATTTGTGTCAGTCATTGCAAGTGTCTTTGAATCCAAATAAAATTCAATTGCTCATAAGCCTTGTACCATATGGAAAATTATTGCATCATGTGCTTAGTGAAGCTCATATTGATGAATTGCAAAGCACCAAATATGTACAAAAAGTACATATTGTTCCAAAAAATATTGGGCATTATGGAATATTCATGAAGAATTTCATAGAATTATCACATCCATTAGATTATTTGTTAAAAAAATTGTACATTTGAATGGTAATCTAAGCTATTGAGAAAATAAAAATTAATTTGTTGGGTTTTCTGATTTTTTAATAACCAAATTGGGACATAGAGTATAATATTCATATGCATGCCTCAAAATATTCCATTGGTTAGCATTTGCAGAAGAGGTAGTGCATAAATTAGAGTCTTAGACCATCCATTACATTTGGAAAATTGATTGTTCAACAAAACAGAAAATAATTATACCACAATGAATAGAGGAACCCTGCAAAGGTATTTAGTGCAAAAATGATAAATCCCAACACTATCTCTTGGAAAATCCATTTATGTTTTTTATGGATCACCAAGCATTGTTGTTCTTGATTTATAGACCTTTGTACATGCCACCACTTAGCTATAGCAGTTCTTATAGGAATTTACATTTTGTATGGTGGTATGGAAAGGAAAGAGCCATTTTCTGTAGATGGAATCAGTGACAATTATCAAGACTCGTGCCTATTTTGTATAAAAAAATTCCAAAATAGTATAAATACATTGGGTAATACTTGAATTAACTATAGAAGTTCCACTAGAAATGCTTATCAACTGGGAGTCAGCTACAAAAGTGTCATTGGCTTAAGAAGAATGCCTCAAAGAGATGTCATCTCATGGAATGAAATGATTGATTGCAAAATGTGCACAAAATGGATTTTGCAAGGAACCTCTCAAAATCTTTAAATTAATGAAGCACTCTGGAACACATCCTAACATTCTATTTTCAATGGAATCTGGGAGGTTATTTAAACTTTTACACCCTTCTATGTTCAAGTGTTGCAGCTGTGATAGGTTGCCAATGAATCAAGGAGGCTATTTAAATCTATACACCCTACCATTTTCAAGTGTTGCAGCTGTGACAGGTTGCCAATGGAATCAGGGAGCTTATTCAAACATCCACACCCTTCTATGTTCAAGTGTTGCAGCTGTGACAGGTTGCTAATGGAATCAAGGAGGTTATTTAATCAGGGAGCTTAGTGTTGCAACTTATTTAAACATCCACACCCTTCTATGTTCAAGTGTTGTGTTGCAGCTGTGACAGGTTGCTAATGAAATCAAGGAGGTTATTTAATCAGGGAGATTATTTAAATGTCCACACCCTTCTATGTTCAAGTGTTGTGTTGCAGTTGTGATAGGTTGCTAATGAAATCAAGGAGGTTATTTAATCAAGGAGCTTATTTAAATGTCCACACCCTTCTATGCCTCACTAGGGTAACAAATGAAACAATGCCTACTCTACTTTTGAACTATGTGTGCTAAGCCACTATGCTACAGGGAACCTCATGCTTTTAATATCCATCTAGAACACCCCTTATTGGATGGTTAGATACTAACTCATAGTTGAATCATGGATTTCAATCAACTTTCAATTGTGCGACTATCATGGCCTTTATGGGTATTGGCATGGGTTATACTAGCCAAACTAACTATCATGCACATTCATGGGTTTTACTGATTTCGGAAATCTAGTTTGGTTCTCAGTGTTGACTTATGTAAGTATAGTCCAGTCCAAGTGTGTTTGGATGCAGATGCCAAATGTAGTTTTAGTCTAATTATTTGATTCACTATGCTATATAAATGTATTTACAATAAGGATATCACACACACATATGTATGGAAATAAAACAATAGCTTTTAAATACTAATAAACATAAGTGAGTGAATTTGTTGAAATCAACAATCTTATAGGAAAGCTGTTAAAAAATCAATATTTGGATCATCTATCCTCAAAAGTTTGATAGCCCAATTCAATAATTTCATCAGTTTTGTATTTTTACTAGGGTTGAATGAGAATCTCTTCAAGAAATTAGTGCATGTCACCTTTATGCTTTAACCTATAAATTAATGTGTTTCATGTATTTTTTTTTTGTAAATTGAGGTTTTGAATGGGCCGTTAGCTTGAGTTATTGGCATTAACCGGGCCCAGCTAGTGGGAACACAAATAGGGGGCCCCATCCCCTAACAACCAACAATCCAAGTGCACGAGTAAAGTGGCACAAGCCCACCAGCCCTGCAAGGGCTTGAAACTAGGTGGGCACTGAAACAACACCATCTAAACACCAACAAACCATGCCATCAATGACAATGTGTTTCCATTCACATACTAGTGCTTTATTGATCTTCAAATTATCTGTACATATTAATGGACGAATTGCACTAGTTTCTTATGTATTGTTGAGCACTATTAAAGAGAGAACATTGATTTGTATGTTGTTGACTTTGCAGATGGTGCTTTACCTTGCAGAAGAAAGGAGACATTTTGGATGCACAAATATTTTCATGGAACCTTCAAAATTTGCATGGTCAGATTTATATGAGGAAAATTTTGAGGTATCAAATCACCAGCTTTTGTTGGTCACAAATAGGCATATCCTGATGGTGCAGGTTACTCAGTGGAGCTTATCCTTTTAGACTGCATTTTGAAATATTGTCATGGTAGGTTAAGGCACTTATAAAAGTGTTTGTTCCTATATTTTCAGTGCCCATCATCAAATAAAATTCTTACAAGACCATGTAAAATACTATGGGATGTTCCATGGGAAGAGTTGCTAGCCTTGGAATTAGCAATGGGAAGCTACCAGAAGCTTGCTCATCTAATTTTTCATCTAAAAAGCTTTGAAAAGTCTAAATTCTTTGTTAGAGTTATAAAATCATTGGGAGAAAATGAAGAGGAATGAATAAGTCAAGCGACAATGATTTATTCTTTCATAGAGAACCTTTGGAAGAAAAATCAATCACTCAATAGACTCTCTAGTTTCCAGGTGAGGTCTATGTGTCATTTTATCTGAACCTGATATTCTATGAATCTCTTGTAATAATTAGGCATCCTTTTTTCTAAGAAAATAATAGGAGGGTGTAGTTGGGTAAAAAAAAAAGACCTTTCCATTCTCTTTGGTGTTGGACATGCACACTGGACGGGCTATGAACATGCACCAAAGCATAATGGTAGGGGAATTTTTATCAAATGTTATAGTTGGATATGCTCTGGTAGACATATATGCAAGATGTGGAATCATAGAAAAAACACTTGAATTGTTTGACAGAATGCCTCAAAGAGATGTCATCTCATGGAATGAAATGATTGATTGCAGAATGTGCACAAAATGGATTTTGCAAGGAACCTCTCAAAATATTTGAATTAATGAAGCACTCTGGAACACATCCTAACATTCTATTTTCAATGGAATCAAGGAGGTTATTTAAAATTTTATAGCCTTCTATGTTCAAGTGTTGCAGTTGTGACAGGTTGTCAATGAATCAGGGAGGCTATTTAAATCTATACACCCTACCATGTTCAAGTGATGCAGCTGTGATAGGTTGCCAATGGAATCAGGGAGCTTATTTAAATGCCCACACCCTTCTATGTTCAAGTGTTGCAGCTGTGACAGGTTGCCAAACGAAACATGGTGCTTTTTTAAACATCCACACCCTTCTATGTTCAAGTGTTGTAGCTATGACAGGTTGCTAATGGAATCAAGGAGGTTATTTAATTAGGGAGCTTATTTAAATGTCCACACACTTCTATGTTCAAGTGTTGTGTTGTGGTTGTGACAGGTTGCTAATGAAATCAAGGAGATTATTTAAACTATGACAATATTTTATTTTTAAGTGTTATAGTTGTGATAGATTGTCAATAGAATCAAGGAGGGTATTTAAACCTTTAAAATTTCCTATTATATTCAAGTGTTGCAGTTGTGAGAGGTTGACAATGGAATTGGGGAGGTTATTTAAACCTTTGCAACTTTCTATTTTCAAGTGTTATAGATGTGATAGGTTGCCAATGGAATCAGGAAGGTTATTTAAACCTCTACAGTCTTCTATGTTCAATTGTTGCAGCTATGACAGGTTGCCAATAGAATCAGGGGGTTATTTAAACTTTTAAACATTTCTATGTTCAAGTGCTATAGTTGTGACAGGTTGCCAATTGAATGAGGGGGGTTATTTAAATCTATACACCCCTACCATGTTCAAGTGTTGCAGTTGTGACAGGTTGCCAATGGAATCAGGAAGGTTATTTAAACATTCACACCCTTCTATGTTCAAGGTTGGAGCTGTGACAGGTTGCCAATGGAATCAAGGCGAATAACTATTTAGTATTTATTGAATCAGTAATTTGATTCGTAGTCACTCAGCCTATAAACTAACAACGTAGTATTATATACAAATGCAAGAAACACAATACTTGTTAAAATACCAACAAGGCCACAATTAACTTTTAAAAACTAATATGCACATCGAAAGGAACAATTATTTTGTTAAAGTAATCTACAAAAATATTCATCTACATACCCTATTTGTAATCTTTTCAAACAATAAATCTGATGATGATGATGATGAGACACCATCCCTTTGTCTTCTTCATTAGCCATTTCAATATCAGGTAGCTGAAATCTCAAGACTAGATCTGGAACAAGGGGAAACAAAAGTTACTACACACTTCACATTAATTTTTATGTCTTACCAATTCACAGAAGTAAATCAAGAAAGGAATAATGATAGAATCATATTATCTGAATTTAGAACCAAATACCATATGATGTTCTTGGGTAGTGGTCTGGTAGTAAATTGGCAAGAGATTACCACTTCTAGCCCAAGTCTGATTCTCAGGTACATTTGTGTGGTGATAATTCTCAGGGTGATGCCATCCTAGGGATTCAACCCTTCCCAACCAAGAAAAAGGGGTTCACCTTTAAAAATACAAGTACCAGATTACAAAGTTTAGACCTTCTGATTCAAAATTCAGTCTTGGATCTCAAAGTGACCAAAACAATTTCAAAAATAATATTTCCTTTAATAGCTACCCTACCTTTAAATTCAAAAGTCCAATTTCTTAACGTGCAATATCTCAAAATATGCTTATATGTTTTTTTTTCCTTTCAAGAGAAAAATGTTACACTAAAAACTATTTCTTTCTTTCCAAATAGATCTTATCATAAAATTGTGATCATAAAAGAAACAATTCATCCTTTAAGAAAATAAACATCCCAGGTGGGAGAATATATCACATGGAAGAGGATATCTCTGATAATTATGCAACACAATTCCATTGCAATGCAAAGCTCAACTAACTAGCAATATTTATACTTCAAAAATGTCTAGACTAGTTCAAGAAAAGAAGAAAATTTCCAAACCAGTGAAAAACAAATAAAGATAGAAATTTAGGCCCATATACTCATTTTTATTGCTGAATGAAGACATCTTTAATAATTATGCAACACATTACCTTTGCAGTGCAAAGCTTAACTACCTAGCAACAAAAATCCTTCAAAAGTGTCTAGAATTAGTTCAAAAAAAGAATAAAAATTCCAAACTAGTCAATTGCAAATAAAGCATAGAGTTTAGTCCCATATGCTCATTTCATATCACAAAACGTCTCCTACCTCTCATCAACTACCTTAGATGTTGCAACCCTAAGTTGGCTTCGTAAAGACCAAGAATTGACATTTCCCTTAGCCATATCACTAATGAGAAACTACTAGTCAAATTTTCAAATATCATACTCAACCGACCAGATCATACTGCTGAAGAAATTAGATAGGACTGTTCAAGAATATTAAGTAATACAAAACCACCCAGGAGCAACATCTTGAAGGAACTAAATTGGGCATTATAAAAACTTAACAACAATGAGAAGATCATTGTTCTCAAAGTGGAAAAAGGGAGTGCCAATATTGCACTTAAAACCAAGGATTATATCAATAAAATGAGGACCATCTAGAGATTAGCATAAGCTACTAGTTGGTAAGAAGTGAAACCATGAACAAAACTATATAAGATGTGGCAAAGATAATAAATGAGTCATTGTTGAGCAGTGAATGGAAACAAAGAAATAATGCAAAGGCCCAATAATGCCAAGAATATATGGGGTGCCTGATGTGCACAAACTAGTAGCATCCTTGAGACCTAATGTGTATTTGATAAACTCTCCAACACAGAACTTAGCTAGTTATTTAGCAAGAAAATTGATCCATTTCTGGGTAAGACACCAACATTCATTAAGGACTACATTTTATTTGTATTTTTGTAAATAAACTCGAGGAAGAAAAAGTCAAAGATTGAAAACTACTCTTGAGCTTTGATGTGGTGTCACTGCTCACAAACATCTCCTTGATGAAGCTATTGAGACAATCAAATAAATTCTGGAGAATGAAACAACTAGGCAAGTCAAAAAAATTCAAGATCACCATGCTTTAGTTTCTCAAAAGAAAATTTTAAATAGAAAGAAGGGGTGGCCATGGGCTTCCCACTCACCCCTCACCCCAACTATGGCTATGCCCTTCATGGAAAAACTAAAAAATGAGGCCATGGATCATTTGATCTCGTACATAAATCGTAGTACCAATTCATTGATAACAGTAGTGTCAAATGGCCTCAAGGCAGAGATAATCTAGACATTTCCTTCAAACACCTCAATACAGTATCAAATCATACGCAATTCACAATGGCGGTAGATAAGAATAACAGACTTCCATTCCTAAATGTTCTAAACTTCTAATTATAAGAAATGAGGATGGATCGCCCTCAAGAAAGGTCTATATAAATAAGACACATATGTATATGTACATTTGAGCAGACTCACATCACCTTCCATTCCAAACACTGGGAATTCTTAACACCCTCATCACAAGGGCACTAAAAACCTCTAATGCAGATCACAAGAGAGCAGAAGAAAGACATCTCCTAAAGTTTTAAAAAGAGATGGCCATAGGAAATGACAAATATAAAAGATAGAAAACATTGAAAAAAGAGGCTCCCAAAGGAAAGACAAAAGCAATAAGGAGGAACACAAGACAACCTTCCTTCCATACCTTTCAGGTACATCAGAATCAAGAAGTGAGTAATACCTCACAAATTATCTTAAGATTCTTTGTTGAGGCATGACCTTGGATTAGATATATCATACTGATTATAATTTTTTTTGGATGATAGCAAAAACAAATAAAATATGATACCTCTACATTTTATCCAAATTTCTTATTTGCTCCTCCAATCATTAAGTGGAAGAAATTCTATTTTTTATTATTTTTATTTAATTTTTTTGTAGATGTAAGAGACATCAAAGATTCGTGCTTCTGCATCATAATTCTTTTCATGATACATGCCTAATCTGGCCCAACACAGTTTCTTTAATAATAGTGCTTACAACTTTAATATTATTGTTAGGTTGTTCTATTGACACTAAGAAACTCGTTTGTGAGATTATTGAAGTTGGAATCAAAGATGCATCTGATAATCATTCATTTCCAATTTGTATTAAAAGAGAAAATCAAGAAATAACAAAATATTTTACAACAATTGTGAAGGCAGAAACAATAATTAGTGGGAAGTTGTTACTGAATTTTGTAATGGCATTGGTGCCTATTCTTTTGAAAATTCACTTTTTGTACTTGTTTTGGAGTTTTATCCATATACCTATGGTTGAAGCCTCATTATGGAGTTTTCTACATATGCTAGTAGCTGAATCCTCCTTATGGATTTTTCTATATATGGCAAAGCCAAAGCTTGATTACAGATTTTACTACTTTCTCCACATTGTTTCAATGGTACAATTTTCTTATTGCATGCTTGGCGTTGATCATCCTTGGTGGTCTTTGAGTGTTGATAAGTACCTTTTTAGTTTCAGTGATATGTGGCATGTATTTGTCCCTCTTTCTGGGTTGGTGACAATATTGTGTGATTACCCATGTCTATTCCTTGGCTACTTTACCTATGCTACACAGAACATTGTTAAAATGAAAATTACGGCCAAGATCCTAATACTGAGCACATTTAGGTTTTAACATGTATCCTTGAAAATTACAGAAGATCCTAATACTAAGCACATTTAGGTTTTAATATTAGGGCATCCTTTACCTACATATTTTTTCGCTTTCCCAGCCGCTATTGGTTTCGGCTCCTCCAAAAGAATCACAAGAAATCACCAACCAGAAATTTTGCTGAACTTTTTACGATGAAAATCACATTTTAAACAGTGACTTGACCCGCACAATTTTTTTATGATTTTTACCCAAAAAATAGCAAGAAAATGGGGATAGTTGAGATGATTTTTTGAAGAAAAATAGTTTTTGTTTCTTTTCACATTGGCACAAGATTTCTTAGAGGAATCAGAGCATTTTCTAGGTGGGTTTGGAGATTTTTGGAACATAAAAATGTTATTTTAATTTCTTCTCATATTGCATAGGATATTTTAGAGGACTAAGAGCATTTTGAAGCTAGATTTGGAAATTTTTGGGGCTGTAGGACACAGACTGTAGGGTTTAAACTTGATTTCTAATTAACATTCAACGATTTTCAAAAAAAATTCAAATTCCATCTTTCTGGTTTAGAATTTTTAACAAAGTTCTTCCTTTTTTATTTGTAAAATTTAAGTTAAAATATGACCTTTATTTTGTACAAAAGGCCCTAACCCCCAACCCTAAAGCCTTTTGTTTGAGTGGTCTTGAATCATCCTGTTCAATATTCAAATCCAATAATAGTCTAATTGACCTCACATCAAAGGCAACTGTCAGAAATATTTTGTTGTTTGGATTAAGCACACTGAGCACAATGACTTAATTTCTGCAAGTAGAAGAGAATTTCTCCGCAAGTAGAAGAGAATTTGTCCACATGCACAACTGTTATGTGCTCATAGAACTTGGCATCTATATCATTTTAAGCACAAATACAAATAATTCTTGTGTAAATTAATACAACATTTGACCAGGTTCAGATATGCATGCATTTCCCATTGAATAAAATATAATAAATAGGATCAATTTTATCTCCTATAAATATGAATAGTTATATAACATGATTCATTGCACACCAGCTATTGTATTATGGCACTATCACCACATTCTTTGGAGCCTAATATTTGTATATACCTTGAATTATGGTACAATTAAGCTATAAATAAAATATAGAATATATTATACAGGTCCAAAATGGTACTGAATACATAGCATATTATTATGTATTATATAATCAATGTTAAATTAAACTACATAGTATAAGATTTTACAAATCATTCGATGTCATAATACAATATCAATACACAAATCATGATATAGTTTATAAAGCATACTAGAACTAAAGTCTATGACAAAAAGATATACTAGCTGATTATCTCAACTATCTGAATATCTGATGCCATCAATATCCTTTTGTGGCAGTTCTGTGGTTATTTGTAATTTTTGTAATACATAACATTGTGTTTCCTGACATGCTTAGGGTTCACCTTCCATCCCCCAGGTGGTCAAAATCTTGTGTTGTACTTTTATCATATAGCCTCTAGTTTCTTTTATATGTTGAAGCTAAAATTTGACTCCTTTTGCTATTGTTACTTTGTACTTTTGAGTGTCATAGACATACTTTCATCATTCAGTGTCATTGATAAATTCATTTTCTTTCTTTCTGACAGTTGCCACATATCTCATAGGCGAACTATAAAATAAATGGTATGCTAGGGTCTTATTAAGCTTCTAGTAAGACCAGCTTATATAATTTATTTTATGTGCACATTGCTCCTTGTATTGAAAATAATAGAAATCTCAGAAAAAGCCAGGCCTTCATTTTCAAGATTCACCTCTATTTGCAAGAAGTGTCACCCCATTTTGACTTACCCTTTCTAATATTGCTTTAACATTTCCAACTTTGGCAACTGGCTATTCTTCCATTCAAAGAAATATTTTTAACACCAAAATGTAAAGGCTTCTAAAACCCTACCTACCACATCTAATCCATGTAAGAACTTCAACTACCTTACATGGAACAGGTAGTAGTGTACCATATGGTAGAGTGTAAAAATACAACACGGGTTTAAATCTCCTCACTGTAATAAGGTGGCCTTTGATTCTGGTGTACATATACAAGGTCATGGAACAACAATGATATGATACATTAAAGTCTAAGATTAATGACTTATTTTTACAAAGCAATAATGTGGCCCAAGTGGTCCCAAAACCACATTGAAGGAGACTCATAAAAACTCCTTGAGCCCAAACAATAAAATGCAACTACTTATCCTTACAAAACAAATACAAGGAAAATAGATTAAAAATATTTAACCCACATAATGATGAAAACGATAGTAAAACATGTAGAATATAAAAGCCATTAAAATCACATTTTCAGTTTGTTGTTGAGCATGGGGCTTCAAAAAATTCATAAATATTTGGAAAAAACATAAAATAAGTTGAATATTATAAAAAAATTATCAAACACCATCAATTTAAACATGCTCCAATGATAAAAATGTAAAGCTTTTAAAGCAGACCCAAAGCTCCCATCCCCATGATTTATGATAAAGTGTTGAAATTCGTAAAATACACATAAAACTCAACTCCACTACAAATCTTAGATAAATCTGAGGGAATAACTACACGTCATCCATGGCAATTACTCAAACTGTACTTTTCTTCTAGAAGGAAAAGTAATGAGTTCAAATCTCTAACGGACTATTACGTGCCAAAATTACATAAAATGAATCATCCAACTTTATAGACCTATATGAACAAAAGTAACAAATCCTAAGAGATTTAAATTCCATTAAAGTATATTAAACTCTGAAATTACATAAAATACAACATCCAAGTAAGTCACGAGTTGTGCCCTATTCATGAGGGATTTCAATGTAAGAGGCACCCCTGTGTATGGCATCTAAGACAGACTACAGAGCAACAAAGCTTTACAAAATAAAGAAAAGATTAGTTAATAGCACCAGAATTGAAACCCTAGAACAAAATCTAAATATATTGCGGACCATATTATTTTCATCACATACCAGTCTGAACTCTGGTGTCGAGTTCCTTGTGGTGTAGGAGCATTTTTTCGTATTCAGCAATTGCGTGCAGATGAACTGTTGTTTCGACTGTTTCCACCATTATCTTGTTTTCCTCTACTTTTTTTCTCGCAGTAGCTAACCTCGAAGAAGAAAAAGATCAAATCTTAATAAGATATGGAGGCCATTGGGTTTGAAATCCCAATTTGTAAAAGGGAAGTTGTGAGAAAAAAAATACAGAAATTTAGAAGTATTTTTCGTCCGTCCTATACCCTGAGCAGGTAGAAGAGAAAAAAACCTTAGACGGTATGAGGAAAGGGAAGGGAAGGCGTGAGGAGGAGGAGAAAGAAATTTTGAGCATATACCTTTTGTAATAAAGACGGTGTTGCTAGCATAGCCGCCTCAACTGCAACTTACATAGACCGACGAGATAAATAAATGGCTATGATCAATTCAATTGTGTGCAAGGTTTATTGATAAATGCAAACTGTTGATTACACTTTTGAGGTTGGTCGTGTTCATATTGGATACGCCTTCGGCGTAAATAATGGTAGCAATTTCAACTTTGTGTGCAATGGGTACGCCGAAGATTTGATGGAGATCAATATTTGAATTGCTGGTATTGTATTTGAAGCATAAAAATCATAAAATGTCAAGTATCATTTTTATAAAATACGGGAAGTTATGCATGTATGTGTTATTGTAATTGAATTTTTGTGAAAATAACATAATTTATTTAAGGAATGTAGAAAAATGCACAAAATTTTGAGAAATAATTTATTGTATAATGCATAA
Source organism: Sequoia sempervirens (assembly GCA_007258455.2). NCBI lineage: Eukaryota > Viridiplantae > Streptophyta > Pinopsida > Cupressales > Cupressaceae > Sequoia > Sequoia sempervirens. Next base: position 668,372,747 of record VDFB02000003.1, on the reverse strand, counting down.
GCTTTGTAAAGAAAAATATATTAAGTTGAACATTTGAAGATAATCAGATCTGTACTATTTATTCTTTGAAAATAGCTCTGGCAACCATTTCATTTACAACTTCAACAACACTTGCCATACATTCAATAGTAAATAATATTCAACAATCCCTTAAGCACTTGGAAATCATTTATTTGATGTAGATTGAAGTCAATGCTGATAATGCAACACCCATCTAAAATATGGGAATGTAGGATATAACAAAATGCATCTATACCTCTTCGAATGAGAGTTTTAAATATTTATTTTAATAAATAAGTAATAGAAAATCAATTATTTGAAATAGATGGAAGTCAATGGTGATAATGCAACACCCATTTGCAAGTTCTTGATAGCAAGTGGAACTTTACTAATTTCTTGTTGACAAAAATGGGAATGTTGTGAGCTGATATGCTCCAATAACTTCTCCACTCAAAATAGCTTTGTCAACCATTGCATTTAAAGCTTCAACTGCTCAATGTATTTATGCAATTTAGTTTAATAAATATTATATTTATTGACATTAAAAATAAATCAATAGAAAAGTGCCATTTATAGATTATTTTATTGCATTTAGCCCTTACAAAAACACATGGTGTCCCAAATTTAAACTCTTTAATGAACATAAATTTTTTACAATTATATTATATATTGAAACAACCACAAATAAAACCACAAAACCAATGTCTTAATGAAATAAAAAGAGAACTATAATAATGAAATAAAACACAACAAAAGTGATCTGGCTGTGTACAGATTCCCATAATTAATTTCATTGAAATGATGGGAAGTGAGTTACCACAAGATTCTGCACAAATTGTGTCATGTTGTGAAGGAGGCAGATGAGAATAATGGGCAGATTGACAATTGACAAGCTCTCCATGTTTGTAGAAATTTTGAGACAAGTTGTTTGGAATACCTCAAAAGAAAGTTGTTGTCATTCAATGCTCTGAAAGTCATAGTAGAAGTAAATGTAAGATTTGAGATTTTCACAGTAATACTTAATATTATATCTATGTCTCCCCCTTTGATCCTTGAGTCTGACCAACACAATCCTACCGTATGAAAATATGACATTTAAACTCATTCATAAGGAAAGTATAATCTAATCTTAAGTTGTATTATAATCACAAAGGGAGACACTATGATAGAAACATCCACAAGATGCCCAATCTCTTTATGTTTGGTCGATTGAGAGCCACATCCCTTTTTGCATTTCAATTTTTTTTTCGGTTAGGCCCTTTCTTGGCAAGCATGTTAGTGTCATGTAGTTTTAGCTTCTAGGTTAGAGGCATCAAATTTTTTGTTTGGTGTGTTTTCCCTATCTTCATTTGTTTGGTTTAAAGTATTCCCATGCTTTATTTCATCCCTATAAACTGAAAGAGGTCAGTAGAAAAAAGACCAAATATTATTCAATACTGTGTATAAAATTTTTCCAACAGACCATGGTATCCAAGTAAGGCAAGTCCTTGAAGAAAAAACTATGTTACACAAGAATACATGCTCTAGGAAAATATTATGTTTTCTATCCCTAGGATATTTTGACAACACTAGGATGGCTAAGAAACATATCCAAAGCCATTTGGTTTAGCAGGATGGCTAGCCATGCCATATAGCTCAACACTCTAAAAGGAATTAATTTTTAATTAAAAAATAAAAAGGACAAAAAAGTATCCTAGTTTGCCTTGCTCATTGGTGATGGAATTCATGCTATGAGCATCTGTAGAGTTTCACCATTCATGATAGAAGCATCTCTACAGTAGCACCATTCACTCTTCGAGCAGTACTCAATGACATTCATACCAATATTAGTGAATGGAATTAGTTCCCTGGAACCCATTCATGGTAATATCATTTTAGTGTTCCACCATTCTAGGAGCTTGTATCAGATAAGGCCTTTTTGAAACTATTTCTTAGTGCAATGAAATTTGTTTCTGTAGTTACGAGGCATATTCAGAGTAATTAATCTTTAAGAATGAGTTATGAGTCAATTTATAGTGCATCCTTACAGGCATAAACAAGACAAGTGAAATGTGATCCAAATTGACTTGGATGAGGCCTAAATCCAAGTTCTTGAACAAATTAGCTTAATAGTTTTAATGAGCTTGAGCTTTCTAGGGAAAAATAATAGCAATTCAACTTACAAGATCATTTTCAATAGCTGATTTAGGTAAATTTAATCCATTAGTAGGCTGACCGTGACACAAATGCAGTGAAGAAATGCATTCATTTTGATTTATACATGGTCATAGAATTATATCTAAGACTGTTTTGTTCACATTGTATCAAATTGCAATGTGCTTCTGGGCTCAATTGTATGGAAATCAATATTCTCTAATTTTCTAAGCTGGGGGTTGCGCTTTTGGGAACAACAAAAAAATTACTTAATTTTGGAGACAACAAGGGTCCTGATAAGCTGTTATATATATAGTATTTACACAAAATGAATCATAGAGAATGGTTTGGAAGATGGTTTCTAAATAAAATGGATCATAGGATTCAGTAATGTATGTAAATAAAAATACAAGGACCCAAAGATTTAGTATTTGTCAAACCTGCGACACCTAATAAGTGAGGCCATGAACGAGGCTGCAAATCCCACTTAATGGGTCAACCCTTATGGATAACAATCTTGTCAAATATATGTATATAAAATGAATAAATGTTTGTCCTACTATGTTGTCATTCTGTGGGATGGCCTGATAAGCTTGGTGGCCCTATGATGGTAGTAGCTTGTGTAGTATGAGTTCATTCTGCCAGTATGACACTTAAAATAGTGTGTACAGGATGTTCATGGAGATAACCTATAATTTTCACTGCCATAGTTTTTCAGCCCTAATAAAGAGAAGCTTTTGAAGAATTAAAAAAATTTCCACAAACTATTCTTGCAGTGATCCAGAAAAGTGAAAAGGGCAGTTGGAGATTTGTATTTTTCTGCTACTATAATCCCTAGCCACTTTTAGAAGATAGACTTAAGGGACAAGTAATGATAGCTTATATAAATGTAATCAGAAGATTCATTCAAAAAGGAATTCTTGAGTCTACACAATAACATCACCCTCGTTTAAAAACTTCTCAGATAGGGAACCCTCAAATAGTAAGAACTGTATAGACCTCAAAGAGAAAAATTATAATCCACTCAAAGCTAGACTGCTAGCACCACTCTAAAGTGTATCATTCATGAAGCTAACTTTGTGAGTTAATATTTTAAGTAAGACACTTTGAAACAAGAAAGTAAATGCCTATACTTCAGAAACCAAGTAGAAAAGTTGTGAAACATCATTAGTTTTTAAGCGGCTATTATGATTACTTTAGATCTTTTCCTATATATATAGATGGTATTAGTTAGTGCAAACCAACTTTTTACTAATAGTAATTGTAATTGGGAACTTCAAATCTTGATGGACCAAAAACCCAACTTATCCAAGTGTTGTAATAAAGATTACTCCATAAATTCTCAAGTAAATGCATATACTCTTGAAGGATAAGAGTAAATACAATTTTAGGATAAGGTGAGGTGCCTAGTTCATCCAAAAGCTCCAGTGCTCCGAGATGCAATATAACCCATGAAAAAGTATATGTATCAAATTATTTGTAATATTCTAGGAGCAAATGCGAGATTGGGAGTTCAATTTAGATTAAATAAATGCTAGGAACCTAAACCAACATGGATATACAACAAAGAACTACAAATCAAATAGGATGTATTTAACATCCAAGTAAATGATGTGGAAGAAAATCACACGAAAACTACAGTTAAAAGTGATCTCAGGGCTCAAAATGTAATAAATGAGTAACTCGCAAAATATGCTTGTTAACATAAATACCTACTATACGAACTCTTATAAAGCATGTAACTTCTCTCTACTTAATATTGGTTAGTTGGGAAAAGGCATGTGAATTGTTTGACAGAATGCCTCAAAGAGAGGTTATCTCATGGAATGCAATGATTGCAGGATATGCAAAAAATGGATTTTTTTTGTAAAAAGCTTTCGAAACTTTCAAGCACATGTAATTGGCAGGTGTAAAGCTAGACTGGATAACTTTTCCCAACATTCTTCCTACCTGTGCCTCCTTGTATTTGACATAGAAATTTCATAACCATAGATAGCAGGGGAACTAGAGCCAATTGATGTCGTTGAAGAACCATCACCCACATAACCTATTTTAGTAAAGGGGGTATAAACAAAGTGAGGTAGAGCATAGGCGGAGTAAGATTTGTTCATTGAAGATCCATAGCCTACCATAAGGGGTAAAGCCCATTGATGTCCATGTGGAAGCAGTAAAGACGTAGATGAAGGTAAATGCACCTAAGGTAGGCAAGGAAGCAACACCAGTGGCTAAGGCATCAAGCAAAAGCAAATACAACTAAGGTACTACATGAACATGACCCGAGTAAGGGAAATAAAGGGCTTATGTGTCTGAAGAATTGGAACAGGGTATGGGCATCCATCAAAGCATAAATAACAGAGGGATTTTATCAGATGGTGTAGTTGCAAATGCCCTGGTGGACATATATGAAAAATGTGAAACCATAGAAAAAGCACGTGAAATGGAAAAAAAACACGAATAGAGAAGGGACGAAAATTGAAATGAAGGAAAGGCACGAATCATACCTATTAAAAGGAGTGTTGTTGCAGAACTTTTGAACCTTGCATACTTTCAATTCCAAAGGTCGATGATGCCATGATCTATTAACAAACTAGGGAATTTATGGAAATTGGAGGCGATGGTCTTAGGGTGATAAGAGGGAATGTATAAGGTTACATGTTTATAGTGATCTGAAGATTGTTTGTTGATGGGTATGAGACCTCTGCAGGTTGTGTGAGTTATGGACTGGCAAGTCCAAAGGTAAAGCCTATCAGTTAAAAATGAAAATTATGGCGGGGAGTCTAAAAATTATGGGGGAAGTCTAAAAAGTATGGCCAAGATTTGCCCGCCCACTATGCCCGACCATTAGGGTATGAAATTAAATAAATAGATATTATTAATAATATTAAATATATTATAATAGATATTATTAAATATATTATACAATATTATATAATATTAAATATATTATATTATAATATTATAATACTATATAATATTATATTATATTATATTATAATATAATATTATATAATATATATTATATAATAATAATATATTATATAATATTATAATATTAAATACATTATAATATAAATATAATAATATATTATTATTGTATTATATTATAATATGGTCACCCACTCCCTCAATTCATTAATTTTTTTGTTAATTATCCACTTTAATTGAAAATTTAGTCATCTTTATCAAACTAGCTTCAAATCATAGTAAAAACATTAATGATTCATTAACATAATGAGTAATCAAAGTTCAAGAATGTAAATGTTAAATTTTTTTATAAAATATGTGAAGGCCTTAAGATTGCACCGAGAGGCAATGTCTTTCACACAATAGGTATTTTTGGTTCACCAAGCAACCTAGGTAGCCAAATGGCCCACATAGGTAGGAGTCCCATGATGGGGCTTAATTTCTATGGATTATGATCAAATTCGAAAGAAAAAAAATAGAGTAATAATCATTTATTTAGTTATTTTTATTTATCTGATATTAGTCATTTTTATTTGTCTGATATTAGTCATTTATTTAGTCATTTATTTAGTAATTTAGTTGTGATTTTACCCAATGACCAAATTAGTCATTTATTTAGTAATTTAGTTGTGATTTTACCCAATGACCAAATTAGTCATTTATTTGCAATATTCTACTAGTGTTAGTCATGTGAGTAAAATTTTTAGTCACATGACAAAATTTTTAGTCACGTAGTCATTTATTTTCCAAATTCTACTAGTGGTGGGACCCATTCGCCATGGGTGGCAAATGAGTCCCTCTTGACACAAAATTCAAGATAAATTCAAATTTATTTCATGTTTTTATTCATTAAGACCTTATGTTGGACTGTGATGTTGTATTCTTGGGTAACTAGGGAATAAGTGTGTATAAATAAGTGTTTTTCCATCCATTTTAACCCCCATTCATTCACCCATTCATCCAAGTATTCATCCTTTCATTCAATCTCATTTATCCATTCAAGCATCATAGCATCATTAAATCAAGCATCTTGGAGCAACCATTGACATATCTCCATGCTTCAACAACAAGGATTTCTTGAGTTTAGGACACTTGCATGTTGTCTATTCATCATTTCTTGCTTATTTCATTCCATTTCTTTATCAAGGGTTTGATTACCAAAGTGAGATTTTACCAAGGAAAATCCCTATACTCTAACCCTTAACCATTTTCCCCCTATTTACATGTGTGTTTGTAGGTCTTGTAGGAATATTCATCAAAGAGATAGGTTTTGAAAGGTGGTCAACAAGTCATCAAATCTATTCAAGTTAGCTAAACCATAATTCAAGCTTGGAGACAACATTCAACCTATTTTCTACAGATTTGGTTTTGTCAACTAGACAAGAAGAAAAGTGAAGATCTAGACCCATAGAGTTGACCCCTGAATTTGTAAATTTTTAGAGGAGGATTGATTCTCCATCAAGGGTGAATGAGTCCCACTATTAGGCTAGAAAAGTTGATTTCATTAGAATTCAGTTCCCGACAGTCAGAAACCCATTTCAACAAAGTTTACAAGAAGGATTGATTCACCATCAGTGGTGAATGAGTCCCACTAGTCATCAACAATGATTTGTATCATATTCTAGAACCTTCCAACATCAACAGTTCATCTCCAAGTGAAATTTGTTCAGTCTCATTCTGTTTTGATTTCATTTGTGCATGTTTCTAGTTCATTTCTGCATATCACACTATGTTTTCAAATACTTCATATTCCTTAGGTTTTGCATAAATAATCAATCTATTTTATTATTTTTTTACATCTAGATGATTACATTTAGGCATAATTTCATCATACTTGCATTAGTTTGAGTGAACCACCACAATTTTTGGCCTATCTCTCTCCTTTTAGGTGAAAAACTCTAAGAGAGAAAGAGAGTACATAGCCCACAAAAATTGATTGTTCATTTTGGTGAACTTGCATATTGAACATCATCTTTCTAATTTTCATTCCATTTACAACCTAGGACTTATAGCATTAGCTTTTTCATTAGCCTTTTGCATTGTTTTTGCATCCCAGGGTTTACAAACTTGCATTGGTGAATATCTCATATAGATTTAATTTTTTCACCTCACAACATTACAAAAACTCAAATTCTGCATTTGCATCATAATTTTGCATCAAAAAATCATAAAATCCCCTTTAAATTTTCTAAAAAAACATAAAAAAATCCATCCCTAGCCTCATTCACCAGCCTGGATGGATCAGTCTAGTTGCACATTCTGAACTACATTTTTAGGCATTTTCTGTATTACAATTTCCTACTATTCTTTTTTGTCATACTTTCTAGATTTTCTGTTTTATCCACTTTCTTGCATCTTAGTTTACTTTCATTCATTGTCATCATGGATTTTTGCTTTAATATTTTTTGGAATTCATTAAAATCCCTAGTGGACATGTCAAATTGGTTCTTTGGTTGTGATCCTAATGACCTTGAGATTCCTCATGCTCCTTCAACTCCTCATGAATGTCATCCTCGTGTTGTTGAGATCATTGGAGAAGATGATGATAGCATGAATAATTTCTTACATGAATTCCTTGATAACCTTGAAGCCAATGTTGTCGTTTAACCATCCTTGAAGTCACAAGACCTTCCTACTTTCTCACCTCCTCACATGTTTGGTTACTTACATCCTAAAACAAATGAAGAACCTAAGTTACCTCCAACAAGTGGACCTATCTCTTCTACACAACCACCTCCTCAACCATTTTATTATAAAAAAGTTACAAACACACCCATCAACCTTGAAGAGACTTATGGAAAAGGTTTTACTATCTTAAGCAAACAAGGATGTGACACAACAACCAAACATGAAATTCACCAGCTTTTAAAACCAAAACCAATAGATGAAAACACAAGGTTAGGATCTCAAAATCCTCCTCATGACAACAAGCATCCTTTTGAATATTAGAGACTTTGAGATGATGGCATAGTGGTCTTTGATTCCCCTCCTAAATTGAATGTTCTCCTTCCACATGAACAACCCTTTCATGACTCCAATGACAAGGATGCAAATATCCCCATGGGTCCTCTTCCTCCTTCCATCCATGAAAAAGGTGAATCTAGTAAATGCAAATGATCATAAAAATTAAAAATACTAGGGTTTCCTCTCCATCCACCACCTGAATTTGAAAGGAAACTACAATTTTTTTTAAATAGAGGTCTTATACTCTTACCACCTTCAAATAGGTTGGTCATCCATCATAAAGATTGCAATATACCATATTGCAAATACCATCATGTTCTTGGAAATCACAGTGATGAATGCCAGACATTGAAGGAAATACTAAACAAGTATCACTTCACTGATATTGAGTATTATCCTATCATCCCCTAATTCCCCAATCCAACTACCCTCATCATGCAATAGTTGTATAATCTTCCATTCTCATTATTGCATGATCCTTCCTTTACCTATCTTGGCTCATTCTTTCCTTACATTCAATGGGGGCATGAATTTGTTAGACTTTTCCTAGTAATGCATTTGTCCTAGTCCCCTAGTTGTGTTATTTACCTTCCACTTATACTACTTGAGATTGTGATGTAAATAACTCAGTTGATGGTTGACTTGGATTTTCCTTCACTAGCCCTTTTACATTTTTCCCTTTTCTTTTTCTTTTTCTTTGGTGTCATTTTATGTGTGTATTATGTTCCCCTGTAATGTGCATTTGATGTTCTCTCTCTCTTTGTGCATTTCCTCTATTTGTACCTCCATTCTTCTATATGTCATACTCTATCTTTTCTTTTTTTCTTTTGTTTTTGGTTTTCCTTTTGGGGATGATGCAAAGCATTGAGATAACCTATGTCTCTTCCATGTTGACCCAAATGGTTCCCTTTTCCTTTTTACTTTGTCTTTTGTTGTGTTTTCCTTTTGGGGATGACGCAAGGAATTGAGACTTAAATTTCTCCTTCATGTTGACCCAAAAGATTTTCCTTTTCTTTTCGCTTTTCTTTTCATTTTGGTGATGATGCAAAGCATTCAGACCACAATGTCTCTTCCATGTTGACCCAAAATGGATTTTTATTTTTATTTTTTATTTTTGTTCTCCTTGTGTCATTCTTCTAGTTCTATGTATTCAGGGAATGATGACAGTTCTGAGCTTTTTAATAAAAAAATTATAGAAATGAACATACTGACCGAAAATCCATAGATCCCTTATGTCTTTGGTGTGTTCCTTTTAGGGGAAACCACTCTTTCTTTTGTTTCTCTTTCATTTGCATGACACATCCTTACTCAGAAATGTATGAATTGGCATAGGGGATTTCCAAGTTGGTTCTCATGTCTTGTTTCTTTTTTCATTTTTCATTTGCTACTTTAAAGTGATTGCTCATAGAATGGCATGTAGCAATTTATTTAAAGTAGGGGAATATATTGGCATTATTCATGTTGCATTTTTCTGTTTTTAGTGCAACCTTGTTACTTTATATGATGTGTTTGTCACTTTGTGGATGACATTGGGTGTGATGTCCTTCATAAGCATGATATATCTTATCATATTACATTCCTCTTAGAGACTTGATGTGGCACACTACATCCCCTAAGTTGTAAATATTCTATTATTTGATTAGTGTTCTCTTGGAGACATTAGACACAATTTTCCCTAAGTGATAGACCTCGCATGAACTTAATAAGATTCATTTGAACATTTCTTTTACATTTTATATTTTTCCATTCACATGGCCACCTTGCATAACACAACTTGCATGCTTGTGGTACCATCCTGCTTGTTCATGAGTTCTAAGAATATGAAGCTTTGCTTGTCTCATGAAGCATGAACTAACATTTTCCTTTGTGGCACTTTATTAAAGTTATCAGGAGGTATAACTTTGGTATAATTTAGCGGGAAGCCCATTTTGTGGCATGAATTTCCCTATAGCCACCTATGTGTTTGTGAGTACATACCACCTGAGTGTATGTTTCTCAACTTTGGGGCCTTCTCACCCAACAAACAACCATGAGTTATGTCACCCTAGAGTGAGTATGCATTTTCTTTTTTGGACAAACAACCTAGATCTAATCCACAACTAGCTATACAAATGATCGAAGCTTGATCTAACTTTTCATTTTTCTCTTCCTTTCCTTTTCTCTTTCATTTGTGTGTTACTTTTTCCTTATGTTTAGTTTTCCATGGGATCTTCATCCTGGGGGCTTGATCATCCCTCTTTATCGTTGTCATTCCATCTTGCTAGCATAAGTGAATTTGGATCCCTCTCGATATGCATGGCTACTTTATTGTGAGTTTGAAGCAAGTTCACCCTCTCACTAAAGTGGGGGCTAAATGTACCATATAAAAAATGGATCTTGGACATTTTCATGGTCATTTAGGTATTTTTCCTATGATGCTTGGCTTATTTTTCTTACATTTGATGTTGCAATGTAACTTAAACATTCACATTAGGTCTTGAATATTCAAATTATGATGTCTTGTGAAGGTGTTGTGAAGTGTTGTAACACATTTCTAAACTTTTCTAAACTCTTCATACTATAATTCATCTAAATATCATCATTTTATCCCTTATCAAGTCCTATTTCAAAGTGTTGTAAAGTCTTGTAACAAACTTTCATGCTTTTCTAGGCTTGTCACCACTAAATAGACCTTTCTTATGCTTTATTTGGCCCCTTTATGCACTTATAGGCATTAATTAAGTGTTCTTTGAATACAAACCTGGAAAACAACATTAAAAGTAATTTAATTCCCGACACCCACTTGCAAGCCTAGAGTGGGACCCATTCACCATAGGTGGTGAATGAGTCCCTCTTGGCACAAAATTGAAGATAAATTCAAATTTCTTTCAGGTTTTTATTCATTAAGACCTTATGTTGGCCTATGATGTATTTTTAGGTAATTAGGGCATCCATTCAAGCATCATAGCATCATTAAATCAAGCATCTTGGAGTAGCCATTGACATATCTTCAGACTTCAACAACAAAAATTTGGTGAGTTTAGGACACTTGCATGTTGTTTATTCATCATTCCTTGCTTATTTCATTTCATTTCTTTATCAAGGGTTTGATTGCCAAAGTGGGATTTGACCAAGGAAAATCCCTATACTCTAACCCTTCACCATTTCCCCCCTCTTTGCCTATGTGTTTGCAGGTATTTTAGGTATATTTTTCAAAAATATAGCTATTTAAAGGTGTTAAAAAAGTCATCAAAGCTATTCAATTCAACCAACCCTAATTCAAGCTTGTAGACAACATTCAACCTGTTTTCTACATATTTGGCTATGTCAAACTGGCAAGAAGACAAGTGCAGATCTGTACTCATAAAGTTCACCCTTGAACTTGTAGATTTTTGGACTAGGATTGATTCACCATAAATGGTGAATGAATCCCACTACCAAGATGGAAAATTTGATTTCATTAGAATTCGGTTCCTGACAGTTAGAAACCCGTTTAAACAAAGTTTACTAGAAGCATGATTGATTCACCATCAGTGGTGAATGAGTCCCACTAGTCATCAACAGTGATTTTTTTCAGATTCCAGAACCTTCCATCATCAACATTTCATCTCCAGGTGCACTCTGTTTAGTCTCATTCAATTTTGATTTCATTTGTGCATGTTTCTAGTTCATTTCTGCATATCACACTGTGTTTTCAAACACTTCATATTATTTAGGTTTTGCATAAATAATCAATCTATTTTATCATTTGGATGCATCTATATCAATTCATTTAGGAATAATTTCATCATACTTGCATTATTTTGAGTGAACCACCACAATTTTTAGCCTATCTCTCTCCTTTTAGGTGAAAAACACTAAGAGAGCAAGAGAGTACATAGTCCCCAAAAATTGATGGTTCAAACTATTAGTGAACAACATTTAAATCATGAAGGCCTAGATATGTACCTATGTTACAGTGAAAAATACAAAGATTCCCTTGAATATGCATCTTTTATTTTTTATATATGTAGGGATGATTTGCATAGTGCAGAAAAAAGAGTGTAAATTTTTTTAGTTTGGTATGCAAGATGCCAAATTTCATAATATAGTAGTAATTAGGTGGATTATGAATGTTTCATTTTTATAATTCATTAAGAGAAACTAGAGTTTGATCAACCTAATGAACAAATGGGTCATGCACACTATGGAATGAATGAGTTTCAAATGAACTGTTTGATTGCATTTCTCAGCTAGATACTTCTTGTGATGATAAGGGTGGTTCTAAAAACATGACTTGTCTAGTTGATCATGTTAACCACAATGTAGTTGATTGTTGGGAAATTGTTGGTAAAACTATTGATCCAGTACATATAGGAGAGAATAAGGTCTTTGATGGAGGTAAGAGTTATTTTTAAGTTTTGGGGGTCTGGGGCTTCCAATCTAAGGATTGAAGCCTATTGGAATTTGGAAAGGATTCTGAAATTCAAATGAAGACATATGGTATAGTCTTATAAATATTGTATAAATTTTTGGTGTGTTTCCTTTTGGGTTGTGTCTTCTTTCCTTTTCTAGGCATGCTCTTGAGTTTTTTGTGCTCCTTTGTTGGTCTGCTTCAACTTGAGATTTGAATTGTTTCCTTTTAGGTTGTGTCTACTTGCCTTGTCTAGGCACACTCCTGGGTTTTTTTTGCTCCTTTACTAGTTTGCTTCAACTTGATATCTGAATTCTCACCATACCCACCAAGGGTATGTGTCCCCAAGCATGATCCACTGGTATAACTTTCAAAAAATTTGCAAGATTTTGAGCAAGTCCTAGTTTTGATCATGATTGTGAGCCTTTATACCCAAGGATTCGTTAGGGGTTTGGTCTAGAAACCCTCACTTTATAGATTTTTAGTCTTAACCCTTGGGAATTTTAATTCTCCATTGACCTATTTCACTTGGTCACTGGTTACTTAAGTTGCAACTTAAGTCATTGTGTGCATATTATCACCAACCCCTTTGTTTAGGTCTGTCGATCACCCCATGCCTTTTATCTATATAAATTTTCCCAAAGTCAGGTGAAATATTTTATGGAAAAAGGCTTATGTTTTAAGTCATTGTCTTGAGGGTCAAGTCTTGTAGACCTAGTCATGGCCCCATATTTAAGATTAACTTTATTTCCATGTGCAAAAATATTTCATGTCATAACTAGAGATCAAATCCCAATCGTTGCTCGCATACCTCGTAGGATTAAAATAATGATTTTTGAAGATGTTGTGAGGTATGTGATAGCTTGATGCATGTACTCACTAAGGTGGGGCCTGGTATACATTCAAAACACCTGAAACTCAATGGTTCTGAGATCGGTATTTGATATGCAATGCTAAGACTAAATCTCAACCGTTGCTCGCATACCTCACAAGATTAAAATAATATTTGTTGGAGACTACGAGGTTTGTGATTGAACAACACGTGGATGTTTTATCTACTTGGAGGAAGGATTGTATTTCATAGGAAGGAATGATGTGGCCTCCATCCGACATGTTTTCATTGGCTAATGAATTAGTGAGCGATAGTGATGGAAATTTCAAACCTGATTGACTCAATTTGAGTCATTTGGCACATCACTTCATTAGGAAATAAATGGCCAACATTCAAAACCAAAATGTGAGGATTAGAGACATTTTGCTTCACTTGAGTGAGAATTAATGACATAAGGTTAGCAGGTGTAATAAAATTTGATCCTAGTGCATGTGAATGATTAATCTCCTATAATCATTAAAGTTGATACACATATTTTTATGCATCTGGGAAATTAATGGTTGTGATGTGAATTCCAATGTTTAATCATCTACTTTCTCGTGCTTATTTTCATTGAGCATTGATGATTAGCATACTTAATTTTACTGATAAATGAGGGTTGATGGCTTTCATTTTCACCATTGTAGTCAATAGATAAAATTTTAAGTCTATGGGAAGAGTAGTGATTGTTCTTGTGAGGACTTTTCCTCCAAGAAAGATGAGTAAATATGTTGCTTCTACATCACCAGTATGGAGGTATCCTAGGCTTAGCTTGTAGGAATCACACTATGATGCTCTAGGGAGTGGACAGAGTACACTAGGAGTTGCTTCAACTCCAAAGGAAGAGTGTAAGAAAGATTCTTGTGGCAAGAAGTCTATGTAGATTTATGTGAGAAGAAATTACTAGTTAAAGCTAAGTTGTGACCGAAGAAACAATAGAATCTAAGGAAAAGGAGCTTGCAAGGTTTGTGAGGGAAATGAGGAGAAAGATGAAGTATGGTCGAGCTTGTCTTGGACAACATAATTCTCCTATTGATATTTTAGATGGTCCCTTAGATAGCAAGACTGAGACTAATTCTGGTTACTACCAGTATCTTATGGCTCTAACGAAATTAGCAAGCTCAGATGATGAAGTAATAGTAGTCGCCCCAATTTCAATGAAGACACCAAGTGGGCATGCTTGCCTTATTGTTGACAAGGAAACTAATGAGGAAGAAGTGGTCATTTCCCTAGCCTCTGTGAGAACATGAAGTGGGCATGTTTATTCCAATTCTGGTTACGGTTGAATGGAATTGCATCTGGTGCTTGGTTTCTAGTTTTGTTGTTTAGTGATAACGGTGCTTTGGTACAACTTTGTGGTTGTTGTACTAACTCAGGTGGTTTTTCATGACACGATAAAGAAATTTTGGCTCGACATGAGTGTGGACTGTAAAGGCTTGTTAACAGCTAAGAGTAATTTTTGTGGCATCGAATGGTTCTTTTTGGGAAAATGGTATAAATTTTGTTTCCCTTGTTTAGTAAATGATTAAAGGAAACCATTCAGGGAATATCTAAAATGCAATTGATTTTTTTTTTAAATGAAATGCATGTGAAATGTAATTATAATTGAGCCAGATGCTTGTTGCTTCATTGATCTATAAAAGGGATTTATTTTTGAGTCTCATCATAGTCTAGGTAGAAGCTAAGCTCAGGAAGGAGCATACTATAGAAAATATCAATGAATAGAACAGTAAATTGTCTTGGTTATTTTAGCATAAAAAAAATTGTACCTTGCTTGTTTCAGGAATAAGTAATGATAAATTGAGCTTAACATCACCTTGATCTAGTGTTGTGAGGTGTTTTACACATCCACATTAGGTCTTGGGCCCTTGCAAATTGAATAAAATACATTTATCGATGTCTTGTAAAGGTGTTGTAAAGTGTTGTAAATGAATTTCACAGTTTTCTAGACTTTTATTAAGCATTTAATTCTAATGCACCTATCTTTCTCTTAATTCAATGTTGTAAAATTTATTTAATTGCATTTTCACATTAATCTAGAAGGCTTATAAATTAAACCTGGTTTTAATCTAGTGTTGTAATGTGTTTTATACATTCACATTGGATCTTGTTCCTTTATGGGCTATGTGGACCTCATTTTAATGTTGTAGAGTGTATTTAATCATACTTTCACATTGAAATTTGTGTCCCTAGCCCTAATCACCCTTTATATCATCATTAATAGGCCCTTCTGACCCCATATTGTGCATCTCAAGGAATATTTTGATAAAATAACCCAACTAGATCAACAAATGAACTTAATTTATGCATTCAATGACACTTTAGCTATCAAAATGGCCCTTGTGGGAACCATTCACCACTTTGGTAAAATAAGTTCTATTCGAGCTATTTTCAGAGTTTGAGTGGGAAAAATTGGGTTTTAAGTTTAATTTTCTTCAATGTCGGCCTTGGGGATCAAATTAATGGCCATTTGAGTGTCTTGCCTATATAAAAAAGCCCTGAAATCATTGTTTCATAAGTAATTCATGTTATCAAGTCATGCAAGCAAGATTTAAGCATTTCAAGTGTTCATAAGGTCATCAAGATAGTATTCAAGATCATTTCTAAGGCATTCAAGGGAAAAATTCTTCATCCATTGTTGTAGAAATTCAAGATCTATCATCATGGAAAGTTTCTAATTTTATTATCTCATGTTCATGCTTCATCATCGTGTTTCATCATTTTGGTTTAATTACCTAAAAGGGGTTTGACCAAGGCAAACCCCTATTCTCTAACAATCAATATTTTCTCTCTTTCTTTGTGTGATTGCGGATCTAGGTGCTTTGAAGGCTTGGAAATCATTGAAGAATAGGTTACAAAGTTTTTGGAGTCATATCCCTATTGGTAAGGTCAAAATATTCATAAAAAAATCACTTATAGCCCTGAAAATTAGGGTTTCAGATCTAGACACCTGGAGGAACAGAAAGAGAAAATCAAGAGCTACAGATTCCACTTTTAGGTTTTCAAAAAATTTAAAGTGGACTCATTTTCCATTAGTGGTAAATGATTCCCACTGTACCTATTTTTTATAGATTTTTATGGATTTGGATACCCATTTGGCTAAAACAAGCTCTGGTACAATTTTCTAGAACTGGGATTGATTCACTCAGAATGGTGAATGAGTCCCACCAGGCTAAAAATCAACATTTCCAAAATTTCACAATTGTTTCCAATATTCAATACATTTTTAGGTGCACACTTTCTATTTTATAGCTTTTTGTTTTTCTTTATTTGCATTTCTAAGTCATTTTCTAGGCCATTCTACATATCACACTTTGTTTTCAAACATCTTGCATTTTCCACGTTTTTACTTGGTGGTGGACCCCTTTCTTGTCACATTCATCTCCAAGAATATCTTATATTCAGATCTCCCACATCCTTCATTGGGTTGAGATCTCTAAGGTATTCTTGAATGTGAACATTGTGAAATATGATCTTCTCCTCCTTCTATCCCTTTTGTAGTCAAGGAAGTGAAGCATCCATTTTTTATGTCCACAGTTATGGGTCATGTATGTAAGAATCTTAAATTAGTTCTATAGAAGCCACAGATATAAAAGAAAATTTTAGCTCTCGAGCATGTACTCTCCTATGTAATTCTCTTACAGATTATAAATGGAAATGGTCAATGATCTTTTTGTTCATCTCTAGTTCTTTTAATTGGATGTGTGGATTTTTTTTTGCTTCAATTCAACAAATTGATTAAATTCTTAAATAAAGTCATGGGTCTGTGAGTGAAGAGTACATGATTTGGTAAGAAGTAGTGTTCTTGATGTAGTGAGTTGAGTACTACAAAGTAGTATGACAATAGTCCATCAATTTTTGAATGAAATGGCTAATATATTATTGGTTGTTGCATATTTGACTCCATTATCCTAATTGATGAAGCACTAGTCTATTTTTTAGGAAATCTTGCAAGTAAATGAACTAGTGATACAAAATGAGAATAAAATTCATTAAAAAATCTTTCAATTATGAAGTATGAGTTTGAAGTATTCCTTGATTCCTAGAAAATAGATAATAATTTACTCAAGGGTCTACCAAATCATCTATGAATTATGTTTATTTGCAATTAATAGGATCGATCTATGTATAAATGTGTTCTCAATTACACAAACATCACTTGAGTAGAATAAGGAACACCCTCCTAGGTCTCATAGAGCCTAAAGTGTAGGACTGAAGGTCTCAAAATCCTTTACTCATTTGTTGGCCACTAGCTTTGACGATCCTTGAGCATAAGAGTTAGCTACCCTTTAGAGAACTTCAAGGTTCTACTGGAAAAAATACCAACAGGTAGAGAGTCCATATTGTAAGATATAGTGGGGGTAGGTGGGATCTAACACATGTGTGAGAGGAGGTGAGAGAAAGGCTTATAACACTTATCATTATGAGATAATTTTGGGGAGATAGTGAGGGAATTTAAAATTATAAGAAAATAGATAGTGATTATTATTAAGAGGGATTAAATCTATTAATCATAGATTAATTAATTTAATGGGTTGGGTTGAGTAAATAAACGAAGGGTTTATTTAACTTGACTAGAGTTAAATGTTGGAGGATGGGCTAATGAGGATTAGAAAGTAGATGAGGTTAATTAATCAAGGATTAATTAAATTAAGTGGAATTAGGAGGAAAGGGAATAATGGTGGGATTAATTAAATATTTCAAATATTTAATTAATTGGATGAACCTTAGGCTATGAAGTGATATAATTAAATAAATAATGAGATATCTAATTAATTATAAGAAGAAAGTGGAATAATTATTAAATAGTTAATATTTAACTTATTAGGGGCTAGGAGGGATAAATTAATTAAATAATATGATATTTAATTAATTTAAGAAGAAACAAGAATAATTAATTAAAATTCATTTTGTTTATTAATTAGGGAAGTGACATCAAATTTGGGGTGTCTACAAAAGCACACTTGATGGACTAGATTCTTGGAGCTTTATGCATTCCAAATATGAGAAAATGTAAATAATATTATGACATAACTTATAACATAAAGGGAAATTTGATTTTAAAATTGATGACCATGGAATTGTAATTAGAGAAATTCATTTAGACTAGTGCCTTATACCTATCTAATGGAGTCAAGAGAAATGCAATTGAAAACTCATACAACAATATTCGACCTAGTTTTGTGAAATCTTAGTAACAATTCCTTACATTGATACTCTTAGAATTTACAATAAACTATTCTAAACAATACCTATATACATATAAAATATTCAACATTTATTGCATAACAAATTAAACTATTCCTTGAATAGAAGCTATAAAATAAACATTCAATTATAAGAAGCTTTACAAAGATGAATAAAAGCAATCCTCTAGTTTTTATTGACAAATGATGAAGAAGTATATAAACTAGGAGATATTTCATTACAAATTTTTAATTGTATGTTAATTTATAAAGCTAGTACTATTATACAAAATTAACATTTACATTGATATCATTTTCCTATGAAAACATAGATCGTACATATAGAAACTATAACACTGATGATCTACTTACAATTTTTTCCAAAATTTTGATAGAATGGCCCTAAATTCCCTTTTATAGAAAAAAGGGAGAAAACAAGCTTCAAGCCAAGGGAATATATTGCATATTCATTTAACAATCATGTCCTTAGAAAAGGACAAAAACTAAAACTACTCAATAGAAGACATAAGACAAAATCCACTAGAGGACAAAACATGTGTTTGGGCTTTTAAAGGAGATATTTGTTGCAATTGTAATGATAAGAAGGTGAATGATTACTCAATAACGACATATTTCTTTGATATGAGAGCATATTCCCTTCTGAAACTTCTAGAAAATATGTTGAATATACCATAAAAGGAAAAAAGTGTCAAAATTGTAGGGATGTACATATAGACATTTTAATGTTAAGTCACCATATGATATGGATTTCTTTACAAATTTGACTTGGATGATAAGAAGGCTCATAATTTAGCCAAGTTATTGTACTTATCATCCCATGCCATGCACACTCTTTTTTATGGCCTTTGGAATTCATAACTCTTATCAACATTACTCATATAATGAAAATATATTGCATCCAAAATTATACTAGTTTCCTTGTTGAAAGCCTCTAACACTTGATCTCTATCAATTAACTTTTCCAAGAAAGTATTAAGTAAACTTATGTCAACTTTATTGTTATAACAAATAAAAAATGAAAAATTTGGAACCAATGCTCTGAACCCATCCTTCCACTCAAATAATTCAAGTTCATATCCCCTTTCTCCTTTACAATGTGAGGTATAATTTTTACCTCAATATTATCAAAATGTTTAAGTATAGTTTTGACCTTTTGTGTTAGGGTGGTCATATATGCCTGTATCTCCCCTACTAATTTAGCCATATTAAAATTAAGAAAAATATCAGTAGGTGTATTTTTCTCGTGTGCAAAATATCTATATATACCTTACAAAGCTATAATCCAAGGGACCTATTTATCTATGACATCCTTGAGTCTTTTCTGGTCCCTAGCAACCTTGACAATAGCATCCTTAAAAAAATTAGTCTTTGTAGGATTCTTCAATTCTCTTAAAAAATTTGGACATTACATGTCCCAGAATATTGGACACAACATGCAACATCTCCTTATGTTGTATTTTATGTGCATTCTTTACATGTTGCTTCAATTCCTTAATTTACTCTTTAAGCTCTTCATTTTCTTTGATCAAATCCTATGTAGGTGTTTTTGTGGAGAATCCTATTGCTTGTGTGCTAATAGGAAGATGTACTTCCTTAGTTTCCTTCAAATTCTATTTGGTATACTCTATAGTGAGTGTTATATGATATTTCAATAGCTTTTCATACCCATTCAACAGATTATTTGCAGTAACCTCACTAAACTTAGTAGTATCAACTACTAACAAGGTAGCCTCAAGGGAAATGGTGTCTGATAATATTTTTATCACCAAACCTCCTTTAACATCTTTTGTTGCTTCTTCAACCTAAGATTTTTTGGTATTAGGGATAAGAGCCCAAATTGCAAGGATTTCCCACTTAGGGTTGAACCCTTATCCTAATAGTGCTACTTGAGCCTGCTCCTCAGAGGAGAAAGCCTCTTTTTCATACCTCCTAATGGTGTCAAATATTGTTTTTGATTCAATATCCCACTCAAGTAACAATATTAGTCCACTATCTCTAACCATTTTCCTCCTTGCTTTTGGGGTAATGTTCCTAGCATCAAAATTCATTTATGCAAAAACTTTCTTTGACACCTCTTTATATTGTTCTCTAAGAACTCCCACCTTTTCCTGATCAAGTTTCTGATGAAACTCTTCTCTTCTTGACCTTATAAACAAATATTTAAATTCTTTTTAATTTAATGATATCAAGTTTCCACAATCCATAATGTTCTTTGCAATGATTTATGGCTTTGATTGTGTGATAATTTTTGCATCAACATTTCGGATCACATTCCATGATCCATCATTAGGATGAGAGTAGAGTTAAAGGAGCCATATTTAGTAGCTCAATTTTTTTATATTTTAAGCATAGTTCACTCCCATGAAGGGTGTCAATTAATTATATCAAGTTTCCACAATCCATAATGTACTTTGCAATGATTTCTAGCTTCGACTATGTTAGAATTTTTGCATCAACATTTTGGATCACACTCCATGATCAACATTTTGAATTTACAAATTCATAATTAGAGATAAATTGTGTTCAAATCAACAATCTAGTGTAATTGGAATCATCCCTTCCTATTGTAGTGTCAATCCCTAACCTGCTTTGAGGCACTCTAACTTTAGTCTCTCTTGGGGAAGAGGGTATTAATTGATTTACTTTCTCCATATGTACTTAAATTTATTCCTCCTCATCATGTCCAATTAGATAATCAACCAAAGGTTATTTTCTTATTCTTCTCCTCTTTTGTGGTTGTTCCCTTGGGGGGAATGTATAATGATTACATGTGGAGGGGAAAATGGAACTTGTAGGAGAGGAGGTGGAGGTACATGAGGGGAACAGGGTGGAGAAAACACCCTTTTATAGGTCATTTATACATTTTAATAAAATAATAAACTAATAGATCAACCTTGGGCTGATAGGTAGGCATCTCTTCAATATTGGGGCCTTTGTAATTATTCTATCAATGTTTTTCCAGATTATTTGGATCCTTGCAATTGGATCCCTTACTTTATAAAATGCACCTTTATAATTAGGATTATTCTTGGTCTTGGCATATTCATCCTTTTTAAAGGCCACCCATTTTACTTTTCTATCATTGACCTCTTGATCATCCTTCCAATTTATTAGGACATCCTCACTAAAATAAACTTTATATTGGAAGGATGACTTCTTGATGTTGATCCTCACTTGATTGATGAAACCTTCAAGATCAAAGGCTCTTTAAATCTCTTGAGCCTTCTTGTAAACTTGCAGCATTGGATATAGCTTGTCCAATCCTTCCCTGGTAATTATGAAGTTAAAGAAGACTATGGAGAACGAGAAGAAAGAACCCTTCTTTTCCCCCTTGAGATGGGATTTATCTAATTCACTAAGTTTTCATATGATCTCTAAAAATGATACTTTGAAGGGTAATTTTGGTAATATATGGGGACCAATAGGGCACCCATAAATTGATAGAAAAGAAGGTGGTCTTGACCCCCAACCAACACAAAATGATCAGAAACAAACTAGAAACCAACCCTTACAACACTATCCACACAACCCTTCTCAAACACACTCCTAGTTGCTTGTAGCCCTCAAAAACTAAATTTTTAACAATATATTTTAGAGAAGGATGTATAGTGACCTACTAAACATCATCTACGACTCACTTCAAGTCTTAACGCAACATATCAAAATATTTCTTGAGGTTTCTTTGCAACAATATGAAGTATCAATAGACTGCCCTAGTTTTTAGGTCACCAAATAGCCCTCTTTTACAAAGCAGGTACCTCCAAAACACCAATTTATCACCTAGACTCAATTGAAAGACCTTAATTTTGTTGCAAAACATCAAAATCCACCATCATCCATCAGGGCCATGACCTCTAAGACACTGAACCACCAAACCCTCACTTTACATGCAAAATGACAAGGGTTTATTCAAAATCCTATCACCTGGGCTTATAGAACCCAACCAATACCACCAATAGATTCTAAATTGTCTGAAAAAACTCACAAATCCATCACAAGATCAAGTTCTATTGAAATTTTATCAAAACCGTCCTTTAACACCCCTTTTTCACATGGAAAACTCATTGTTCTGCCATAGGGCATCACCCCAAATCAAATAACTTGACTCCTCTACCTACAGAACCCTGAGGAAACCTAAATAATAGTGTGTTGGACCCATTCCATGAGTTAGAGTAATCACAGTGAGTGGAATAGGCCAATTTAACATTTTAGAAGGAAATCAACCCTTAATTCAGAGTTAACAAGGCTATCACAGAGAAATTAAGAGAACTCCTTCCAAAATCAATCTCAAGACCTAAAATCTATCAAAATTAGAATTTAACTCATGCCTCTACATAACATAATGAGTTTCAAAGAAAATACATCTTGTATGGGGTCGTACAGTTCCTAGAAAGTACAAAATTACAGAGATATTGGAGAAATAAATATTGTTATTGATTTTGAAACTTCAATACAATCTTTTCCAACCCCTGTTCGAGCATTTTAGAGTATTTATATACATATTTCATTCAAATCTAACCAAAAAAATGTCTATAACTACCTTTTGAAATACTATGACCCTTCAACTTCAAGGAAAGTTGCATTTTTCAATTTTGCTAAGACAACATTTTACATTTTTATAAAAAAATTGACACTCTACCACAAATGGCTCACCTATTCACCTAGAACATTAAAAATGGTCTATTTAGATCTTATTAAACTCAATAACATGACCTCACACTGGAAAAATGACACTTTACCTACCTTGACAGCTTTTAGACATGAATTACAACTTTCACATTTTAGACCCAAAATTACTTAAATGACCACAAAATCTTATGAATGGCCTCATCATGGCCTTATTTCATTGAAACAAATGAAAAAAATCAAGAAACTATCACTTAACCAAATTTACCTAAAGTGACTTGGTGCTCCTACACCATAGAACCCACCTCAAAGAAAACCTCATGTCCCATGAGGACTATACTGCCTTGAACCTTGTTTCTTCGCAACATCTTTAGGTCATCCAAATGCTCCTTGGTTTGGAAATCCCCTCCATGGGATCAGGTGCTATAACATTTCTTTGTTCTCTACATTGATGAAATTTTTTCTTTATTGTATTTGTTTCATCTTTGTAACTTGCCCTATTGACTGTCTCTCCATCTTTCCCTTGTCATTAGTTGATGCTACACCTTCCTTGATCTCTGCAACCTGACCTCTATCCACTTTCCCTCTAATTATATTCTCCCTCATCATCATTGTACACTTAGGCTCATTCACTTGCACTTGCCAAGCAACCCTGCTCCCTGCACCTTTACCTTTGACCTTAGTCATCATAATTTTTTTCCTCTTAGCCCCTATGCCATTAGATCCACTAGCCTCTAAAACAACACAATTGAACTGTCCTCTGCCCTCTTTTGCATTCAATGGACAAGATATTGTCCCCACCATAATCCTATCATGTATGATAAACCTATCTTGAACCTTCAACACAAATTCATCCTTGGCCTTTCCATGATCACATTTCATTATCAACTCACAATATTTTCTCTTCAACATGGCATCATTCTGCAAATTCACTGTCATGACTTCTTCCCTCCTTGTGGTGTCTACAACCTTCATCTCCTTTTCACTCACAACTTTCACAAACTCTTTATTACCCATCATGACCACCTTGGTTGTCTTGATCTACTCTGTGACATCCTCTTGCAATGGAAGCAAAGTAAATGAGTTCCCTTCATGCTCAATCTAGTATGTATTAGCCCATCCATCATACATAAGATGTTTATCAAATTGGCATGGCCTTCCAAGAAAAAAATGGCAACATTGCATTGGTAGAACATTACAAAGTACCCTATCCTTGTAACTTCCAATCTGAAATTCAACTATTTAACCCTGCTCATTGACTAGAAGTGACTGATCATCATTTAACCATGACACCTTATAGGGTGTTTCATGAGGAAATTTTACCAAACTCAACCTATCTACCATTTCTTTTGACACTATATTATCAGTGGAGCCTGATTCTATTACTAATTTGCATACCTTACCCTTTCTCTTTTAGGTGGTTTTGAAAAGGTTTCTCCTTTGCAATGGTTCTTTCTTCTTGGAGGCCTTCAAAATTTGTCTTTGCAGCATCAAAGCTTCACCAACTTTTGGATCACAACCAAAACTTGGAGAATTGACTCTTTCTTTTGAATCCTCTTGCATAATTTGAACTTTCTTTTCACCTTTTCTCTCACCCCCACTTGTAGCAACACCAAACTTTTCAGGAAACTTGAAGAATGGATGACCAAACTCACCACACTTGTAACACCTTCCTGCAAAAACATTAGGATCTCTTCCTTGATCTGTATATTTTCCCCAATAGCTTGTTCTTCCACCTCTAGATTCAACCACTTGTTCTTTACCTTTACCAACATCTTCTTGATCTTCTTTGGACTATTTTGGTGTATAAAACATACATCTACCCCTAGAAATATCACCTCTTCCTCTTGTTGCCTTCTCTTGTCTTCTCTTCACTTTCCCTTCTTCCCTTATAGCCATTTAAAAACATTCTTCTACCATTTTTGGTGTCATCAAACTGATTTCATCTTGTATATTATAACTTAGACCATTAAGATACCTTGCCACTCTTTCTTCCGCATCTTCCTCATGTTTTGTTCTTATACTTAACCTATAGAACTCCTTAGTGTATGCTTGCACATCTCGATCCTTTTGCCCAATATTTTGAAGTCTTTTAAGAAATTGAACATTGTAATCATTAGGAAGGAACTTACCTTTTATTTTTCATTCTCTCCCAAGAAGTGATCTTGGTCTTCCCCTTTTTTTTCCTTTCATCTTGCACAAAATTCCACCACAACAAAGCATGTCCTTTTAGCTTGGTTTTTTCCTTCTTCACTTTATGCTTCATCTACCTCTTCACTTTCAAAGTAATTCTTCATGGCTCCTATCCAGTCTAAGAGATATTCACCATATATTTTACCCCCATACATAGGTAAATCCATTTTTCTATGTCATCACCTTTCATAGACTTAAAAATCCAACTCTCCTTCTTCACTAGAGGTCTCTTCCTCTTCAAAATCAATTTCATCCATGTCAACTACAACTTTAGACTTCAATTCAACCATCTCCCTCTTCAAGGCTTCTAATTCTCTAGCCTGCTCATCAATCTTTCTTGCAACTATGCTTCCTTTAGGAGGCATCTTGATAGTTTGGTCTCTTAACCTTCCAATCACCCTTCCTTCAATCAACAACCTTCAACACACAACAGATATCTTACCTGTGCTCTGATTCCACCTAATTTAAAGCAAGTTGGTCTTGACCGTTAACCAACACAAAATGATTAGAATCAAACTAGAAACCAACCCTTACAACACTATCCACACAACCATCATCAAACACACTCCTAGTTGCTTGTAGCCCTCAAAAATTGACTTTCCCCCAATATATTTTGGATAATGTCATACAAAGACCTACTAAAGATCATTTGAGACTCAATTAAAATCTTAACACAACATATCAAAATATTTCTTGAGGTTTCTTTGCAACAATATGAAGTATCAATAGATTGCCCTAGTTTTTAAGCCACCAAATAACACTCTTTTACAAAGGAGGTACCTCCAAAACACCTAGTTATCACCAAGAATCAATTGAAAGACCTTATTTATGTTGCAAAAAATCAAAATTCACCATCATCCATCAGAGCCATGACCTCTAAGATGTTGAACCACCAAACCATCGCTTTACATGCAAAATGACAAGGGTTTATTCAAACTCCTATCATCTGGGCTTATAGAACCAAACCAATACCACCAACAGATTCTAAATGGTCTACAAAAACTCACAAATCCATGACAAGATCAATTCTATCAACATTTTATCAAAAACCTCCTTTAACACCCCTTTTTCACATGGAAAACTCACTATTCTGCCCTAGGGCATCACCCCAAATAAAATAACTTGA
The DNA here is from genome assembly GCA_007258455.2 of Sequoia sempervirens. Classification (NCBI taxonomy): domain Eukaryota; kingdom Viridiplantae; phylum Streptophyta; class Pinopsida; order Cupressales; family Cupressaceae; genus Sequoia; species Sequoia sempervirens. The sequence continues at coordinate 668,346,291 of VDFB02000003.1, read as the reverse complement.
CTCCTCTACCTATAGAACCATGATGACACCTAAATACTAGTGTTTTGGACCTATTCCATGAGTTACAATAATCATAGTGAGTGGAATGGGTCAATTTAACATTTTAGAAGGCAATCAACCCTTAATTCAGAGTTAACATGGTTGTCACAGAGAAATGAAGGGAACTCCTTCCAAACTCAATCTCAAGACCTCAAATCTATCAAAATTTGGATTTAACTCATGCATCTACATATCACAATGATTTTCAAAGAAAATATATCCTATACAAGGTCATACAATTCCTAGAAAGTATAGAATTAGAGACATATTGCAGAAATAAATGTTGTTATTGATTTTGAAATTTCAATACAATATTTTCCAACCCCTGTTCAAGCCTTTTAGAGGCTTTATATACATATTTCATTCAAATATAACCAAAAAAATGTCTATAACTACCTTTTGAAATACTATGGCCCTTCAACTTCTAGGAAAGTTTCAATTTTCAATTTTGCTAAGACAACATTTTACATTTTTGCAACTTTTTTGACACTCTACCACAAACGACTCACCTATTCATGTAGAACATTAAAAATGGTCTATTTAGACCTTATTAAACTCAATAACATGACCCCACACTAGAAAAATGACACTTTACCTACCATGATAACTTTTAGACATGATTTGCAACTTTTACATTTTAGACCCAAAATGACTCAAATGACCACAAAATCTTATGAATGGCCTCATCATGGCCTTATTACATTGAAACAACCCAAAAGACTCAAGAACCCATCACTTAGCCCAATTTACCTAAAGTGACTTGGTGCTCTTGTGCCATAAACCTTGATGATCATGGAGTCAATATGGAGATATTCATCTTTAATTATGTTGGACTCCCTTCTCTGGTACCCTATCTTTTGGCCTAAGGAAATTCAAAATTTCCTTGTGCAATATAATCTCTTCAATCCTGAGATGTGAAACTACCTTTATCACAAAATGATTCTCAAACAACACAAAATTTGATGCATCACAATCCTTATCCTAGACATAGATCAAGCATTGGACACGAATAAGACTCCCCTTCCCATCATCCATGTGAATTTGCAGGGAACTATCTTACTTCCCTCTTCCTACATATAAGAACATATGGAAAAATAGAGAATACCATTTGAAATTGATCGCCCTATTGCTTTTTTGGTTTCTACTAATTTATTATAGATAGAATTAGCAATAAACATGGTAAAATCAAACTCAATATTGACCATGGGATTATATATCCAAAACCATGTATATGAGGGGTATTGGTATTCTTGTTTGTGAATATCCCCTTAGGACTTGGAATAATGCATAATATGTCCTTATGAAGTAGTCTTCAAATGTATCTAGACTAAAATACTCCATATCATTTTTTAGTGATTCTAATAGACCTCCTATTGAAACCCTTCAATCTATATCTAGGGAGCCAATGTACCCTAAATTTGTTCTTGTCCTATTGATATTTCTTCTTCAACAAGTCAAAATCAATGGCTTTTTTGGAATCCAATTTAAATTTGAATACCTCAAAGATAAAGATTTATCAATTCTAATAAACACTTCTCCATTTGTAGCTCTTACATCTCTTACATTCTCGTCATAATTTGCTACATGTGTGAAAAAATCTATATCCACAAACACATTAGGGACTACAAAATTCCCTAAGTCATAAATTCAGAAATTTGACAAGGGAACATTAGACTTCACTTCTCATACTAGTGTATGAATGATTCCCATCCAGTGAGGGAAAAATTAGTATCCTTACACTCAATAGCATTACCAACCATGGCCATGGGCTCTGATATGCTTTTTGTTGAACCAAGGAGTTGGACAACTAATTCTTCATCAAATGGCCTTTTCAAAGTTGAGGATTGGTCTTTTGAGTTGCTTACGATTACAATTTAGGCTCAAACTAGGTTTCTTACATCTAGTTCTTGGGTTTTTTTTATACTTTCAAATGTAAATTGAGGTACAAAAAAATCTTTGTAAACCCTAAGACTATAAATTAGATTAAATTATTAGACAAAAATTACTTGTTCTTAACTTTTAAAAACCCTAATTCATTGTGAAAAATGTTGGAGCTTTGTAGATTCTCTCATCAAATACTTTGGATGGAAAATGATTTGATTTGTAGGTCATATTGTAGAATTTATAAAAAATGAGATGAAGATCTAATAGAAATCCATCTTATCTATCATTACTCTTAGTTTGTGTGAGCTAGAGCCTCTAGCTATCCATTTTTTAGGTTTGAATGTGAGCCATTGATCTCTAAATGAAAGGATTAGATCTAACGATCAACAAATTTTTGACCAATTTTAAAATATTTGGCATATGTTGATAGATTTTTGACTAATAAATTTGATCCATGTGGGGTCCCTTTACATGTCATGTCAGAGGTGGGACTCTTGAAAAGACAAATTAGAAATGGTAGATGTCAACAGAGAATTCATGTGGCATCTTTCCATGATTTTGAAGCTTGAAAATAAATCCACTATGAAGAGCTTACAAACTCGTAGAATCCTCCTAAGATTTTGTCATGTGTCCACCTTCGATTGCATTTGACAAAACATTTCAAAATCATTATGAAAATGCCACATGTCTCTCTTTCACAATTCCATGCACCTCATTGGGGTCTTCTTAAAACATTCTATAGACTCATAAAATACCTTTAAATATTTCCCACATGTCACATATTTGTCTTTATAAAAGATTTACGACCTCAAACCAATGCCTTGATGCCATGTGTCATTTGTTTGACTATTATACATAGCATTTTTTTACTTTAGTAACACACCCCACTAAATGCCATAATCCATAAAATGATGATAACTATCAATGCTTCCACATTTTTGCAAAGCATTATTTCTTGAATAAAATATTCCTTGTGGACTAGTAGAATAGGGCATAAAAGAAGTGGGGATCACATAAAAGGCATAAAGAACATAAGTGATGATTTAGCATGTTCTCTTAAGACAACCTTAAGTTACTAGGGAAATAAAGGGGCTGAAAAATTAAATAAAAGGGAGCATGAACATAGGACCCTAAAGTATTGAAAAAATTATAAAATCAACGAGTTTAAATGTTAACCTATTAGGAAGGTTTTGGTAAAATAATGTGCACAAGGCCTTAATTTGTAATGTTAGGGACCTAGTAATAGGGTGTAGGTGATCAACACATGAATAGAACAAAAGTGCAATTTTGTTACATAAACTTAGGTTTTCTTTGTAAGAAACCATGTGAATGTTCACTAAAACCCCTATAAAACAACTAATTCATCACCATTAAAACACAAAAGGAACCAAGGAATCATTTTTTTTCAAAAGATCTATGAGGAGGATTGACAATGGATAATCTTGATGGTATTGAAAAGCTAAGAGAGTTCCTACAGCTCAATCTAATAATCATAAAAGAGAAGATAAAGAGAAATTTAATAGCATAAATAAAATCTTGGGAAACTATAGAGGAGGGGGACCGACTGCTCAAGACTCCATGGGAGAGTCTAGAACAATAGGTTGCTCTAATCTACCTCAAGTTAAAGGAACATTTCAAAAGAGTTCAAAGCTTAAAAAGGAAGAGCAACATGGTTGTTGATGTCCTTCTATAGGCCCAAATGTTTTAGGAAGTTAGGTGAGCAGATTTTCAGAGTTTGGACTACAACTCAAATAGTTTACTTCCAAAGGACTAGAGCATGGGATAGGCTATAGTGCGGTGAACTGGCATCTAAGTGGTGTGTTAGCATCCACATAGATAGAAAGTACAAGGTATAGTCTAAAATACCATAAAACCTACTAACAACCTAACTAGTAGAAATTGTTGTGGTAACATAAATAGAATGTAACAAAATAACAAAATAGCAAGAAGAATACTTTAATTTAATCTAATCTACGAATTAACAAAGAAGGGTGAGGAAAGTGCAGCTTCCTACCCATGAGTTAATATCTTCAAGATCTTCACCTAAAGGAGGACCTGCACATAGAAGATGAGAAAATGTTGTAGTTGTATTTAGAGGATTGCCTCAGTTATTCCCCTTCTTTGGTGTTTCCACCTCCATGGATAGAAAAATAGAAATGATGGAAGAAATATGATAACGAAGAGTACATAGAAATAAAGATACCAAGAAATAAGCAAACACAATATTCTACAATATCAATACGATAATGCAAAGTGAATAAGAAATGAAAGGGTTTCGCCTTCTCAGCCAAGTGCTCTCAATGAAAATGGAGGGAGGAGCGAGCGTGCAAACCTTCAAAGACCAATGTTGCCACAACAACAAAGAGAGTGAAGCAACCAAGTATTAACTTGTAGCTTCAATGGATGTGTCAGAGCTTGAAGGATCCAAAAGTGAGTATAGGAGTGTATAGATGGTGAGAATGATCAAGAAGAATATCAAGAAGATGATTTGAATTGAGGAGATAGAAATTTGAAAGAAAATTTGAGGAAAATGAGTTGTTCAAAGTCATTCTAAGGGGAAGGAAATGTTACACTTCACATCCAATGGAGGAGTGTAACACCTCTATGGATTCTAGAGGCAAGAATCCTATCAGGATGATAGCACACCATGCATACATCCACATGCTACACTAGTGTCCCAAATAGAATATCCTCAACTGACACATAAAACAACTACCAAGTAAATAGGGAAAGGTGGCAGAAAAAAATTGCATTATTGAACTAAATATTCTAAGGTAAGAGGTAGTGTAAATGTGGAATTTACCTAGGGGTGAAAATTCATGCCATTACATTTTTTCCCCACTTTAGTGAGCATAAGTTTCAATGAATGCATAGTAAAATAGAGAGAATGCTAAGGAATATATACCTGAACCGTCAAGGAAGTAGACTAAAATCTAAAAAACTAGATTGTAGGGGAGAGATGGCTCCCCAAGTACTCAATCTTATGGATATTTGAATAAAATCACCATAGGTGCTTGGTCCTATGGAAGGTGAATAAGAGTTTGTGCAAGTGCTCGATCCTACAAAATTGGCTCCACAAGTGCTCAACCCCATAAAATATGAACAAAGAGTTCTATAGGTTCTTATTTCTATAGAGTGGAAATGCTTCAAAGGTTCTTGGTCCTGCAAAGGAGGCACCAAAAGTGCTCAATCTTGACACAGGCTAGATTTAAATGCTTCCCATACTTTGATTGACCCTTATAGGTGCTCAGTCCTTTAAGGAAACATATTAATTTGGAGGCAAAAAATATCAGACAAGCAAAAATTCATGTAGATAGACAGAAAGTCATATCTTGGAACAAGTAATTGAAGGAGAAGCTTTCAAAGGGGTCACTCAGGAACCCTTAAAAGGAAAAGGGTTTTTCTCAAGGGATGCTTTGTTTGAAGAGCGATAATTTTTGCAAACAATTCTATCATCAAGGAATCCTTTTGAAATATTCTCTTTCATCAAGGAATCCAAAAAAAATAAGAATGGCCTCCTTGGAGGTGAAGTCCCAATTCTTTTTACTATGAATTCAATTTCAAAAAAAAATATTCCTAAGGGGATCCTTTTTTGAAGGATGCAATTTTTGAAAAATGCAGAGATTTTTAGCAAGGGATTTGTTGGCCACTGAATAAACCTTATTGAAAATCAAAGAAGAAAGAGCCCCCCCTAGGAGGATGCATGAAAATTGAAGGAGCATGTGACATTCTAAGGAAAGGAAGAACATGCATAGATGTCATGGCCCAAGATACATGGTGAGATGTAGATGTGGAAATTTTGGTGCACACGTGAGGGAAAACACATATTGACCACAACATCAAGAATCAAGCAAAGAAGAGAGAAACATAAAAAAGAAAGATAAGGAAAGGTGAAAAAATCAAGAGATAGGGGGATCTGATAATTCGAGGTCAAAACTGCTCATAGATATAGATAGATAAATATAATATAATATACATATGAAGTGTCATCAACCCCCTAATATATAAAATCATGAAGAAAAGTACATGGAAAAAAAATTAATAAAAAAATTGGGTCATGGAAGGGAGGCCCAAATTCCCCCAACACTTTGCATCATTCCCAATTGTCAAAAATAAGGGCACAACAAATAGAGGAAGTTTACGACACAAAATATTCATGTATCCAAGAACCTACAAAGGTGAGAAGGGTCCTAGGAACACATAAAACAAGCACAAGGGAAACACAACACACACACAAATCTAATCTATAGATAAAGAAGAGGTGCTCTCCTAGTTCTCATCAACCAAGAGGTCATCATTCTCCCACTCTAGATCATTATTGGGAGAGGGAAAATGAGCCTACAAGGGTGGGCTAACAAGGGTAGCACCCTCTAACCTTCCTATGACAAGATCCAAGGAAGAGGGCCCCTCGAGGTCTTCTTCAATAAACTCATGTGAGGTAAACATCATCGATCTTGCAAAGATCATCGATAGAGCCAAAACATCATCCATTGAGTTGAATATGCACTTGATAGGATTTCCATGTGTCAATTGGACAAGTGAAGGAGGCACCCAAGATCCACTACCAACCTCAGTGAAAGACTTGAGGTTAGTGACAAACTTGGGGGACGTCAAGGCTACCTCCATCACTAGGACAACACAAGTCAAAGCAAATCCCTCTCCTGAAGAAGGTGATCCCTTCTTCCAACCCCCAATATAAGTAGGGTCATCCTCCAACTTATGCTTCATTGGAGGATGTGAGATCCCCACAAAAGAAGTGGAAGGTGAGGAGGAAGAGGAAAGAACAACAATGAACACCATCGAGGTATTCGACATATCCATGGGCTTAGGAAAATGTGGGATGTTTGAAAGGGACATCAAGAGACAAGGCTCAACCAAGGGAATGATGAAAACTTGCACCCTTTTAGGGTGAGGATCATCCACATTCATAGGGGGAGCCAAAAGAAAGATCAAGGCAATGGGAACCAAAGCAGAAGAGGTAGGTGTAGTTGGACATGTCGAAATAGGAGCTGCTAGCTTCTCTTTTTCCTTCTACAAGGCAGCTTGCTTAGTAGCCAAAGCCTTTCTAAAGAACTTACACTCATGCACAAGGCAATTTCTTCAACTCCAAGAGCTAGAAGTTGTAACTTGAGGAGGAGCAGAAGGCTTATGTTCTACCATGGGAGTGTCCATCATAACCATTACTTGCAGAGGGAGTGACTCCTTGATAGAAATAGGAGGAAGAGATGAAGGAATAGTAACAACAATTTTGTGGAGGATCATACTCAAGCACCTTGATAGTGGGCCTCTTCCCATTCATCATCCTAGGGGTAGGAGCAATAGGAGGCCGAGGAGGTCGATATGTAGAGGCAACTCCACAAGGGCCCTTCCCCCCCTTACCATAGACAACGGATCGAGGCACCATGGGAAAGATAGGAAGGTCAAACACTAAATGATTGGCCTTCTACCAAGAGGGAACCATTAAAATCCCCATGAGATGCATGCAGGTAGAAGCCAAATGTGTCACAACAAGGTGAGAGGAGGAAGCAGATGAAATAGCAGAAGAAGAGGAAGGTTGTTGGGCACGAGAAGACTTCCCATTCTCCTTTTGAGAGGAGGAAGAGGAAGCCTATTGTTGCACTATTGTGGAAGCCTTAATGTAAATAGCATAGGGGGAAGGAGGGTAGGTCACCTTCGGTGCTATACCCCCATTCTTCTATTTAATGTAAGTGTGATACAATAGGTCTGTCCTTGGAGGAAGTGGACCAATAGGGGTCGGCCAAAAGTGATCTAATCAATAGGCCCCACATGACACTAGGGGTTTATACCCAGTGTTGTGCACGATGTGTACTAAGCCCTCATAAGATAATTTCAAACATTTATGGATCATCGAAGGGATTGTGTTCATAGAAACTAACCATAGGATTCCCAGCTTCACTCTCAACAAGTAAAAATATAGAATGATACCAAAAATAGTATTCACTACCTTGGGACCCACCAATACCAAAAGAGAGATAAAACCAAGGGGAACAAGTGAGAGTCCATAGTGGGTAGGTATGGTTCTTTTCATCTTGTACATTCCTCCTTATGATGAAAATTTAGAAACAACATATCCTTTGTAATCACTTTCACATGACTCATGGGGTCCACTAGAATCCATGTCACAACATTTTTGTCGAGGTAAGTGAGAATGTACAAACAAGAAGTTTTCCCATTCATGGGAACATCCTATAATTTAAAGGTTAAATATGGTGAACTGGTCGCAAGTTGAGCTAGGGGAATGTGAGTAAACAAGACCATATTGACATACTTTGAAAGGACTTCCTCGAAAAGGTCTAAAGGATCAATAATAAATTTCATAGAGTATGATGAAAAAGGTCTACGTTAATCTACAAATCACTGTTAGCTTTCACCATAGATTTATTTTCATTCTACTTTTTCCATCAAGGAAAATAGTACCTTCATCAATGCGATCCCATATCTCATGACATAGGAACATATATCACTTGGGATCATGTCTATTAATCTAATGGTATTGGAAAAATGTGTTTTCTTCATACCAATTAGGGTAGGGCTTAGTAAGGGGTTGAGGATTTGGTAAGGTTATTATCTTATCCTTCCATAACCTTTTCAAGATATAGGAATAAGATTCATAAAACTTTGTGAAGTATATGTTACATTTGAGACATTTGTCACTAGACGTGACAACTACATTCACAACAGATTTTCCTTTGCCAAAAATAGACACAATGGACCTACCCTCGGGATGGGAATGCTAGGAAGATCCCCCAAACTGGGGAATCTTCTATTGGTATTCCCATAGGACCACACATAGATACATGAAAGAAGGGTACTTCATCAAAACAAACTTCTCATGCCATGACCTCTACAGGTTTCTGATGAAAACCTTCTACATATTTGAGTCGGGTATAGGGTAAGAGATCTATGATGATAGTGCTTGATATCAAGAAATGTAGTTATCTTCTTGAGCTCTCCTTGCTTACATTAGACAAGATCTGAAAATGACATCTATGGCTCGATGTTCGCCTGGAATTACTAAAGAAACTAATTCACAAGCTGATCAAATGAGAATATAGAGTTATCAAGCAAGGAATAGTTACACTCTAGTGATGTGTCCTTGATAGATCAAGAAAATAACTTGACCATTAAGGATTCAAGGTGAAATATTCCATACACATCATTTTGAATACCAACATGTGTCTTTGTGGGTCTCCTTTACCACCATACTTCTCAAATTTAAGAATCTCCATTCCCTAGGGGAAGGGGGTGTTTAGAATCTCTATCAAAAGAGGACTATGATAGAAGAAAGGTTGAAAGATCAACTTGGAGGTGGCTTGGGAAATGTTTTCTGGCTGATTTTGCATTTGACCCATATTATATAGAGGAGCATTCAAAATAGGGTCAAATGATAAAACAAGACTAGTGGAACCACCACCAGAACCACCACCAAAACCACCACTAGAACCACTAGAGCACACCTTGGGCATGGGGGTTGTATTAATAGAAGGGCTTGATTCAGCCATGTATATTAGGGAAAAGGGCATCGAAACTCCCACCTATCTTCTAGAGGTTTTAGGCCTAGAACCTTGGGTAACATCTGATCCAAGGTTTTATGAGGGGACATATGTTTTGAATATGTTAGTGATGGATTGAAGGAGATCCATGCCCACCTGATTCTTTCTCGAGCATATATCTTATCTCATTGACAACCTTAGCTTAGCGGCCTTAACCATGTTCTATTCTTTCCCCAAATTATTTTCAAGATCCAATAGCCTCCTATCCAAAGCAATGAGATGCTTTATAGGAATAGAGAGAGCATTGTCATCATTCAAAAGTGGGGCCATAGCAGAGACAAGAGGTGTAGGGGAATGAGTGGTCTTGTTGAAGAAACTCATCTTTTCCCCTAAGACCATCTCTTGAGAGGTGAATCTAGTAGTGACCTTTAAGAAGTCCATCCCTAGGTGTCGATGTTGCACACTCCTTCACACAATGTACCCAAAAGTTGTATATTAAGTTATAAATCTCATAAAGTTTCACAAACCTCAAGTCTGCAACCCACACATGATACGAGAGGAGGAATCCTAACACAAGTAAATAGACACTATGTTGTTCATGTCAAGTTCACCAAAATGTAGAGGGGAATTGATTGCTCAGGACTCGAGGTAACGTGAGAGTCTAGAAAATTTGGCTTCCCTGATCTACCTCAATTTAAAGGAATGTTTTGGAAGAGTTCAAAGTTTAAGGGAAAAAAGGGAAGAGAAACTTGGTTGCTACTATCCTTCTACAGGACTAGATGTTTTAGAAAGTTAGGTGAGAAGATTTTTTATGTCCGAACTGCAACTCAAATAGTTTACTACCAAAGGGCTATAGTGTGGTGTGCTAGCGTTTGAATGGTGTGCTTGTTTCTATATGGATAGAAAGTGCAAGGTACAGACTAAAATACCAAAAAAACTACTAACAACTTAACTGGTAGAGTTTACTGTGGTAAAAAATATATAAAGTAACAAAATGATAGAATAAAAAGAATAATTTTCATTAATTTAATCTAATCTATGAATTGAAAAAGAAGGGTGAGGAAAGCATATCTTCCTACCCACGAGTTGATATCTTCAAGATCTTCACCTCAAGGAGGGACTGCACACAAATGACGAGAAAATTTTGGGGTTGTGTTTAGAGGATTGCCTCAGCCAGTCCCCCACTTCAATGTTTCCACCTCCATAGACAACTAGATAGAAATGATGGAATAAATATGATAAAGGAGAGTACATAGAAATAAAGATACCAAGCAATAAAAAAAACAATATTCTACAATATCAATATGATAATACAAAGTGAATAAGAAGAAAAAAGGTATAACCTTCTCAACCAAGTGCTCTCAAGGTAAATGGAGGGAGGAGCAAGTGTGCAAGCCTTCAAAGACCAATGTTGCTGCAACAATGAAGACAGTGAACCAACCAAGTATTAACTTGTAGCTTCAATGGAGGTGGTGGAGCTTGAAGGAGCTGAAAGTGAGTGTAGAAGTGTGTAGATGGTGAGAATGATCAAGAAGAATGTCAAGAAGATGAGTTGAATGGAGGAGATAGAAATTTGAAAAAAAAATGGAGGCAAAGGATCCATTCAAAGTCGATCCAAGGAGTAGGAAATTTTACACTTCACATCCAATGGATGAGTGTAACACCTCTACGGATTCCAGAGGTTGGAATCCTGTCAAGACAACAACGCACCAAGTAGATGTCCATACACTATGCTAGTGTCCTAGATAGAATATCCCCCATTGACACATAAAAAATATTCCAACTGGATAGGGAAATGTGGTAGAAATATGAATTGCATTATCAGACTCAATTTTCTAAGGTAGGAGGTAGCATAAATGTGGAATTTACTACGGGTTCAAATTCATGCCATTACAAAAACCAAAAAAGAGGTTTCCAAATAATGATGGGGATCTCAAGAAGAAAACCTTATACAAAAGAAGCATGACAAATAAAAAAGGTTGTTGGTAGCAAAAAAATTATATTATGAATTTCCAAAATTATAATTTGATAAATAGATACCAAAAAACTTGTGAATGATGGATAGTTTTGAAGCTTGTAGTGAAAACACCAATAGTTATTCTCTCACTAGTTTACTAAATAATAGTTTTAAAAGATATAATAATTTTGTTGGTAATTAATGGTCATCGATGAATTCAAGGATGGAGACAATGATCTTGAAGGGAGTAGAGAAAATGATTGTGTGGGTTGTTGATCCCTAAAAAGACTCTAAGAAATATTTTTATATAAAAAAATAGTTTTTATCGAAATATAGCTAAAATAGTGTTTTGAAAATTCGGGAGGGAAATAAATCATGGTAGAATATTTTTGTCAATGAAGCATGCTACCATAAATAGTAGGATAGTTTAAGGCTGGAAAGCTTATCCTAGTGTTAAATTTATGTTAAATTATTCATAAATAATGAGGGAAAAGGCTTTGTAAAATACTTAACTATGGCCTAATGTGTGTTATTTGAGTGGACACTAAAGTGTGTACAACATGTAGTATATAAATTATAGAGTATGCAAATTTTAACATTATAAAAAATATCCGTTGACAATAAATTCAATGACTTCATCTTTCAAGTCAAATCCAAGTTATGAAAGAATCAATTTTCTATTTTTTAGAATGAATTAAAAATATTATATGTTGATAGTATTGATATATAGAAATGAATAATACACAAGTACATCAATAGTTTCACAAAAGAGCATTGGTCACCAAAAATATTATCAAAATTGATCCATTTTTCATGCAAGAAAAAGATAATGAAAGAATATATAAGCTTGAATCTAATCAATTATAATTTTTAATAGAGAATATAAGGTTCCATTTTTATCCATGGATAAATCAATGAGATGGTATCACAATGCTACTATTAAGTATTGAAAATTCTCATGAGAAATATTTATAGGAGAGTTACAAGGATGATGGTCATCTAGAAAATTAATAGCATAAATGGAAGTGGTTGAATCATTTAGTTATGTAAACACTCACACAATCACATAGTAATATCACTAAGAATATCTCTATTAGTTATAAGGATAAAATGCAAGTAATCTAATTATTTAATATTCTAAGTGTTGAGAAGTTGTTGAGATGATTTAACATTGTTGTCATTGATATCAAAACCTGGGATTTAGAAGGTTGTGCTCTGGATGATATACATAAATGATCTATCTTGTCATGTGCTAGATAATGTGTAGTATGGATCTTATCCTTGATTCGAATATGGCAGTACTCCTTTTTGGGACACTCATGAAAGATAGTTAATGTAGAATAACAAAGACTAATTTTTTGATGTTTGTTGTTGTGCTCAAAGATTACTTTGGGTATCCTTGCTATCTGGACATTCATGTAGCATGTTACAAGTTTTGGTGTGTCTAATTGTGTTTCTCCAGTTGGTATTGAAATTGATGAAAATCAAGATTTTCTCTTGGTTGTGTCATTCCCATTGGCTCCAAAATATATTTCATGTAATTCAAAGTTTTCTATCATTTAATAATTGTCTTATCTTATGTATGACCTATTTATCGATCATGTGGTAACATGATAAGGAGATCCTTCTATGTGACCTATCCTTTAGGTTCAGTGCTAGCTTACCAAGCCTTATTGAATATTTCAAGGTTGTTCTTCAAAGTCAAAATGTTTTGCTAAGCTGGCTTATTTTGTTCTACGGGTATATATATATTGAACATCTCTTTGGTTTCAAACAAGAAGAAGTGTGGTCTGTGCGAACAAGGGTGCAAGGTATTATGCGATAAGAAATAGAGAAGGAAGTGGAAGGAAAGTGTTAGAAAGAAGTAATCTTTATTGCATAGGTTGTGTAAGGAAGGTGGGAAGAAGATTCTTGATCAGATCTGCTACAGACAAATATTGTGCTCTTAACCGAAACTAACCTCATGCATATGTATATGCAACTTTATCAGTTCATGTTTTTTTAGTAAGACTATTTTATTTTTTTGTATTAATTAGGTAGTGAGCCCACCGATAGTGAGCTTTACCTGTAGTGAGAAATTTGGCAACTAGCCTTTGTAAAAATCACCTTAATTTTTGTCAACTTAACCTTTGTTCTATAATTGATGATTAGCATTCTCCATGGTTTTTCCCATCTTGGGTTTCCACATAAATTCTGGTGCTCATTGTGCATGGTGTTGTTATGTGCTTTCATGTTCATATCTGTTTTAATTATTATCTGATTGATTTAAGCTTGCTCCAGATTAATTAAAGTCAAGAAAATTTATTATAATTGATTCACCCCCCTCTTAGTTATCCAGACTTTTCAATAATTGATATCAGAGCATGGTCCCTTGTAGATAAAGCTTAAGTACTTGAGGGAGATCTTGGTAGTTTGAATAGATGGCAAGAGATTATTACTTTGAGGAAGAATTGAATATAATGTTAGATGATATGGAAAGCACAAAATTTAAAAATAAAGAATTGAAAGAAAAAATGAAGGAGGAAAATGCTTGTATCTCAAAGATAAGGGAGAAAATCTAGAAATTCAAAGCAAGACACAAAGAGGTCAACTAGGAATTAAAGGAGTCAAATGAAAGTGTTGTGGATTTAAAGCTAAGGTTGGATGAATGCAAGAAGACTAAAGAAAATCTCAAACAAAAATTAGAAGAAAATGAGAAGTTAGATCAAGAAATAAGAAGGATGAAATCAAAAGCAAGAGTATGTGAAAGTAGAATGATTATGGATCAACTCTTGTCCCTACAAAAATGTTACAAGGATAAGGGAGGACTTGGCTTCTCAAGTGAAAGCTCAAATAAGAATTCTAAGGGTAAAGAAAAAGTAGTTGAAGCTAAAGTGAGATATGTTGTAACAAGCAAGGTCCAAAACTCTAGAACACCTACAAAAAGACCTCTGGTTAGGCAACCAAATGCTCAAAGGTACTTATCATTAAATGGCTATTGTTTTCTATGCAAAAAATTTTGGCATAAGGTTGTAGAGTGTAGAAGCAAGAAGGAACCAAGTACTCAATTCTTTAAGTATCACAATTTTGCTCACAAAGAAAGTCATTATATAAGTGAATTATCTAATCTGGCTAGAAGGAATGGAATGAATAATCTCTTTCATGATTATTTCCATTTATGCCATGGCTATGGTCACAAAGATAATTAGTACAGATATAAGGTTCACTTAGTTCATTCTAGACAAAGATGTTACAAGTGCAATCAACCTAGTCATTATGCTAACACATGTAAATATGTTGCTCTAGAAAAGCCTAAAAACAAAAAGAAGGTTGTAGAATCAGATGAATCTATGAAGAAGACCGTCATGGTTTGGAAGAAAAAGGAAACAAGTGTGGGGAGCTCTTTTGGAATTTGAACCAACTTCCTTGGCTCAAGGGGAGTTTTGCAATACATATCTGGTCGGTTCCCCCTCTTTGAAGTAATATTGATGTGGTTTTGACATGACTAAATTTGATTTGGTTGGTGATGTATGATGAAGCTTAATTTGGATGATTGAAAAGAGAAGTATAATTGATGGTGTCATCAATGTAATTTTTTGGTAGATAAATCCTCATGAGAAATTAAGGATAAAAGGTGGAGTTTCAAGTCATTTCTCATATTTTGCAAAGAAGGAGAGGAGGTTTTTCTAAGTGATAAAAGGATTCAAGAAGATATGAGTGAAAATGAAATTCATGTTGGCTAACAGGTAATCCATTGGCATTATTCTGTTGAGGCTGAAGGGAGTAGAACTTGATGAGTTTGATCATTGAAAGATGAAGGAAATGGAACTAGGGTTGAAGACTGATGAATTGCAGAAGGTAAGTGCCCTAGGTATGAATTTATGGGAAGAACTCCCCTGGATTTCCAATCCTATAGTAAGGTATGTTGTTTATAGTATCACTTACAAAATTTATTTTCAAAATTGTGAAGGTTCTACTTAAACTATTGTTGTGTATCTTTCACACAAGATGGTGAAGGAAAATAAACAGTTTGACCTATGTAGCCTAATAATGGAAAACCCAATTGAGAATGTCAAAATGTCTTTGGTTGAGATTCATCCTTTCTTGTTTGGGTCTATGCTCATATGTTTATTTTTTTACTTTCTAATTTTGCTACTGTCAAAGGAGAATGTTAAGTGGAAGTCTGGCATCGCTATCAAAAAGCAAGTTTGCAGATATTGGAATGTATGGAAGATAAAGCAAGTGCATGCAAATTTTATTTCTCATCCTTGTAGATGAATTTGTGCTCTAGTGTGATAGATTCTAGTGCTACGCCTATCAGTCAATTTGAGGAGGGTTCCTTCTCCATTAAGGAGTTAGAGGTTGTAATTGCTGGTTCCCCTCTAGAACCTAAAAGGAGGAAAATTAACACAAAGGATGTCATCACTATGTCTAAAGAGAAGGAGAAGGAAGAAAAGTCTCTGCCTAGATCTAATTATTTTGATCTAGATGAATTTTGTTCAGTGTTGGATGAAGGTGATATGAAAAAGATTGGTGAAATGTGGTATTCCTACTCTTCGGTTAGTAGGCCTAGAATTGAATTTTCTTTTTTTGGTTATCTACTCAAAAAGGGTATTACTATTTCAATTGTTTCTGACTCGCTACTAGATGATCTAGTAGAAGTTTTTGAAGAAAGGTTGTTGCAGGAAGGATCTAAAGGTCATAAAATCCAAGCTATGATTGAGAGAAGGTGTGTCAAAGCCAAACAAAAGTTATCCAAACACATTGGTGATACAAGATAATGCATTAAGGAAATGTCTGGAATCTATTGGTATTATCTCTAGTGGCCTACTGATATTGATAACTTTAGAAGAAAAATTGAAGCTATTGAATCTAAGTTGAATGATATTAGGAATTGTTTTGACTTCTTCAAAGATAAAGATGGAAAACAAAGAATAAGAGTTGGTGAGTTGCAAGCTGAGTTATTGTCTACTCAGAGACAGAGGGAAGATTTGGTTAGAACTTTCCTGTTGGTAAAATAAATTATTGAGGTTTGCTTGGATCATCTCCCTGAGATACTTTTTGATGCAGAGGATTGTGAACATCAGTGCTCTTCTCTAGACTAGTCATCATCATTTGAGTTGTTGGCTCTACTAGAAAATATGTGTGCTAGAATGGTTTCTATTGTACAAGCTTGGAAGAGGATTCTTCCAACTGTGAGAGAAAGGTACAAGAAAAATTTTCATGTGAAAAGTGTTATTTTTACTTGATTTCCTAAATGTTCTTAATTGGCCCTTTTCCCTTGATGGAAAAAAGGGGGAGAAAATGAATATAAAAGCAAAAACAAAAAGAGGAATTGAATTTCTTGACAAAGGGGGAGTGCATGGAGTCTTTTGTTTGCAATTTTTGTGTTTTTAGGTTTTTGTTGTTTTTCCATCAATGCCAAGGGGGGAGATTGTTGAGATGATTTAGCATTGTTGTCATTGATGTCAAAACCTGGGATCTCGAAGGTTGTGCTCTGGATGATATACAAAAATGATCTATCCTACTGTGTGCTATGATGTTGTGTAGAATGGATGTTATCCTTGATCTGGATATGGTAGTAGTCCTTTTTGGCACACTCATGAAAGAAAGTTAATGTAGAATAATGTAGGCTAATCTTTAGATGTTGGTTTTTGTGCTCATATTATTTTGGGTATCCTTTCTATCTGAACATTCATGTAGCATGTTACAATTTTTGGTATGTCTATTTGTGTTTCTTTGGTTGGTACTAAAATTGATGAAAATTAAGATTTGGTCTTGGTTGTGGCATTCCCATCAACTCCAGAATATATTTCATGTAATTCAAAGTTTGCTATCTTTTAATAATTATGCTTATCTTATGTATGACCTATTTATGGGTCCTATGGTAACATGGTAAGGAGATCCTTATGTGTGACCTATCCTTTAGGTCCAGTGCTAGCATGTCAAGCCTTATTGAATATTTCAAGGTTGTTCTTCAAAGTCGACATGTTTTGCTAAGCCGACTTATTTTGTTCTACATATACATATATATATTGAACATCTCTTTGGTTATGAACAAGAAGAAGTGTGGTGTGAGTGAAGAAGGGTGTGAGGGATTATGCGATAAGAAAAAGAGAAATAAGTGGAAGGAAAGTGTTAGGAAGAGATAATTTGTATTGCAGAGGTTGTCCAAGGAAGGTGGGTAGAATATTCTTGATTGAATCTACTACAGAAAAATATTGTGCTCTTAACTAGAGCTGACCTCATGCATATGTAGATGCAACTTCAGGGTATGTGCAGGATCATGATGGGCCAAAAAGTGGCAATATGATGGGTATGTGGCTGACGACTTTTTTTTACCCAAAATTCATGAAATGAAAAGGGTTTTTAAAGAAGATTCTCAGCTCTCCACCAATATAAATTATGCTTTACTTTGAATTTAATAAGTAATTATTATTCATTTTGTATTCAAATTATGACTAAAGTCCTGATTGATAGACTGATTGAAAAACATCTATAGCTTTCAAACGTTATCACATTTTTTGAATCCAAAACATGCGTCACATTCTATGCTTTGTAAACTATAGGATTAAAAAAAGAAAAATTGAATTTCATGAATTTTTACCAAGTTAAGGTGGTCAGACATACAAGTTTTTTATATTTTTTAAAAGTTGTAATAAAAAATCATAATTAATTATTTACTTGGAAAAAAAAAATTTAAAAATTGCATCACATCGGGACATGAGTCCTCTACTTATATCTAATATCTTATAAGAAAATTTATCATTTTATTGTGGTTAGGGTGGTCAGAAAGACACCTACTTCTTTTTTTTCCCTGAAATTTAAGTACTATAGCATTGAAATTTAAAATTTTCACCAAATAGATCTTTTTTTTAAACAAACCTAGTAGTTTAGAAACTAAATTCAATTTTCTACAAATTCTATTCTTACATATTTTTTAAATAATCTAGATAACTTATTCAAATTTTTATGTCAAGTTTCCTAACTCTAATTTTTTTTATTTTTTTGCCACTTAAGGGCCTATTTTTTCCATGATGATCTTGCACATACCCTTCATTAGTTCATGTTTTGTTAGTAAGACTATTTTATGTTTTTGTATTAATTGAGCAATGAGCCCACCGATAGTGAGCCTTTGAAAAAATCACCTTAACCAGTGTCACCTTAATTGGTGTTCTATAATTGAGAATTAGCATTATCCATGGTTTTTTCCACCTTGGGTTTCCACGTAAATTTTGGTGTTCATTGTGCATGGTGTTGTTATGTGCTTTCATGTTCATATATGTTTTAATTATTATCCAATTGATTTAAGCGAGAAAATTGTTTTATGATAATTGATTCATCCCCCCTCTCAATTATTCGGATTGCTCAACACTTACGACTTGAAAATACCAAAGGATTTTGTGATCCTAAAAATTCTAAAGAAATATTCCCTATCTATCTTTTTCCTCAAGGAATCTAATATATTTTACCACCAATAAATTATTGAGGTTCACATTATAGAATAAACATTTATAAATGATGATGAATGCATAATAAGACCCATCTAAGATAAGGTGATTAATTAGCCTCTTCATGGTCAAATCACATAATCTTGAACAAACTACCCACCAAGAGTGATAAAGGAGTAGTAAAAGATGAGCGTGATGGTGATTTAAAAAATTTAAAAAATAATAAAATATTAACCCATCTTATTAGCCAATAGTGGCATGGTATGATGGTTAACTTGTTCTACTATTGTTCTTTCCATCAAGGTTCAAACCCCATTGGGGTGTTATTGTTGAATTTTTAAATTGGGGATGAGGTCCCCTATTTGTGACCTCACCAGTTCATAACTCTAGGTCAAAAGTGTTTACCCCTTCTAAAAATAATAATAACCCTTCTTATTCCCACTTGAGTTCTATATAAAATAAGAAATAAATTTAATGAGAAAGGGGCTTTGTGTGATCCAAAAAATATAATAATTTGATTTTGTTAATTCTAAAGTTGATTGGGAATTCTAATAAAATATCTAAAGGTCCAAAATATATCTTCTATTGATCAATATTCTCTCCATCCTACAATTTAAAACAAATGGTAGCACCCTACATTTATACAAGAATTATATAATACAATACAATCAAGCCACAAATATCTTAAGGTGAATCTCATAATCAAAATCAAGTTTTATGTTCCCATGCTTCATTTATGATGATTGATAACATTGTTCCTAAAAGTGAAGTAGGATAGGTTAACCAAATATTGAATATAGTGAAGTTTGTTTCTATGATTTTCTACAATTAGTCAATAAGACATCCTTTAAATATTTTTTAAGTGGTAAATTCTAACTATGTGCATGTAAGAAGGTTGCTTAAGTATTTAGCTTGTATGAAACCATACATAGCATGGGTATGTGCAGGATCATGATGGGCCAAAAATTGGTGATATGATGGGTATGTGTAGGGTATGTGGCTGACGACTTTTTTCTTACCTAAAATTGATGAAATGAAAAGGGTTGTTAAATGAGATTCTCAACTTTCCACCAATATAAATTATGCTTTACTTTGAATTTAATAAATAATTATTATTCTTTGTCTATTTGAATTACAATTAAAGTCTTGATTGATAGGTTGATTGAAAAACATCTATAGCTTTCAAACGGTATCACATTTTTTGAATCCAAAACATGTGTCACATTCTATGCCTCGCATACTATAGGATTAAAAAAAAAAAAAAAATCATGAAGTTTTGACCAAGTTAAGATGGTCAAACATACGAGTTTTTATATTTTTTAAAAGTTGTAATAAAAGATTCATAATTAATTATTTACTTGGAAAAAAATTACAAAACAATATGCATCACATCGAGACATGAGTCCTCTACTCATATATGAAATCTTATAAAAAAATATTATCATTTTATTGTGGTTAGGGTGGTTATACAGACACCTACTTCTTATTTTTTCCCTAAAATTTAAGTACTATTGCATTGAAATTTCAAATTTTCACCAAATAGATTTCTTTAAAAAAAATAAACCTAGTAGTTTAGAAACTACATTCAACTTGCTACAAATTCTATTCTTACATATTTTTGAAATAATATAGATAACTTATTCAAATTTTTATGTCAAGTTTCCTAACTCTGATTTTTCTGAATTTTTCACCACTTAAGGGCCTATTTTTTCCATGATGATCCTGCACATACTCACATCCTTTTTCAAATGCATTGACTAATTTTTTGCACAAAAGGTGAGTATTTATGTTCCTTTTACTATGGAAATACCTATAGCATTTATTGATCATCATAGAAATCACACTCATCTGAGTAAATAGATGACCAATAAGTTATTGTTAATTGGGTATATATTTGAAAATTTTCAATTTGATAATATATTTTTTCTTTGTGGAATAAATATTAAATTGCATTAGAAATTTTGTAAAATATTATCTATTTGCATTAATATTTACTCTAAGCCCTAGGATTACGGAATTAAAATACTAATACATTGTCTAAAGAGATATTAAAGATTCCTCAAATTGTATTTTTAATGATATATCAAAATTAGATCTAGTATTTGGGAAAATTATAATGGTTATTAATTCTTGATCATTATTATATTGTACCTAAAATATTGTATCACATACTTGAAACTCACACTATGAAAAATGAGTAAATATTGAGTGAAGTTTTTTTGGTTTAATAAATATAAACACTATCCTTTTTTTGAAGATATTTTGTGAAATGTTTTTGATTAAAAAAGTAGAGAAAGGGCCCTAATCCCAAAGGCTACAAAGAAAAAATAGTAGAATAGAACCCAAGGTAGAGATGGCCCAAACCAACCACAAAAATTTCCATAAAGGCTAGGAATAACAACTAAAGCCTAAAGGAAGCACACAGGCCATAAGAAAAACTAAAAAACTAACTAGATATGTTCTCAGGCATAAGACATAAACAAACATGTAGGCCCAAGAGCAAAAAAAGAAAAACAAAAAATAAAAGAAAAAAAAACATCAACAACCATCATTTATAGAACCTTTAATAAGATTCTAATTATCCTTCAGGGTAGCAACAGATTCCATCCAAGCATCCCTATGCTTCTTGTGTATGCCTTAAGCTAGATCTTTAGCTCCCAGGTTCTTTCATTGTTTCTTCCTCTGCATTTTTATCCTTAACTGACCAGACATAGTACCCATTATAGCCTTTTGCATCATACCGTGATTAATAATTATAATGCTTCCCAAGGTATTTTCCATCATAATAATCTTCTCCCAAATTTTATCTCAGTCAATCATAGACTCAAGATCAAAGAAGCTAACATAAAAGTCATGAATTTTTATTTTGAGCTCATCAATGGTCACCTTGGAAAACTCCATATCCATCCAAGAGAATTCAATCCACATAATCTCATCAACAAAACCATCAACAAATAAAATGTAGGCCATGTAAGCTATTTTTTCAAGGTTATCAATGCTACCATATCCTTATAAATATAAAAGTTACTTTAATTCATGTTGTCAGTTAATTGAACCCACTTTATAATTTCAAAGTAAATTACATAATAACCTAAGTAAATTTAGGATATCATATATATTGTTGAATCTTGGGTTATCTAGGTGTTTATAAACTAATGTCAGAGCATCTGGGTATTCTAGCAATCCGGTTAAATTTTTTGTTTTCAATTTTGTTTGGTTCTTTCCAAATTTTGTTGTGATGTTCAAACTTAGTGATTTGATTCGTGTCTGTCTGGCACTTCTATTGGGAGTTTTCGTTCATTTTTATATCAACTACCAAAATTTATAAGAATCAATGAAATTTACATTTAAAATTAAAAAAATTAATGTCATTTAAAAATGCCAATATTTATAATGCCCATATTGGGCAACTTTCTTTGCATTTGTGTGGATTCTTGGTAGCTAGAACACCCATTTTTTGGGTAGGAAAAGAAAAAATTTAAAAAGTCTTACAAGCTACATGGGAAATGAAAAGAAAAGGAAAAACTAAACACAACAATAGGAAAATCATTGGGGGTGTCCAAAAGTGAGGGGAGAGACAATAGTTTGAAGTGGAAAAAGTGAGGAAATTGACCCATGTTTTGGCTAGTAAAAATCAACAACTAAAAATTAGTTTTAGAAGCTTGGTCTTGGAGGAATGCTGGTGAAATAAGAGGTGAAAGGAACTAAGGAGGAACATAGGAACTAGATCAGATTTTTTGAATTGTTTATTTTGCATATTTTGATGTAGATTTCTATACTGAAGCAATAAAATCAATTATGGCTTGTGTTTGAAGATTATTTGATTAACTTTATAATTGAAATCTTTTGAAGATTTGTCAATTTAGTTGCTTATTCTCTCAGCCTAATAAGGTTCAAAGCCATCGATCTGCATTAATTGGTATCAGAGAAGGGATAGGTCTTGTTGAGAAGTGGAATGGCATATAGAGGATGAGGTCATAGAGGTAGAGCACCAAGAGGCATGGAGCCTGAGATTATAGAATTAATAATAAATTGCACAATGGAGGGAGTTATAGGTCTCATAGCACGAATGGAGGCCATGGAAATGGCACAAAGAAGAGGATTCCATATAGTGGACATAAGTGACAATGAGGAAGAGCGGGTTGTTGAAGGAAGAGAGGAAGTGAACCAACCGATTTTAGACCTAGGAGAAGAGTGATTCATTAAAGCCATTACATAAGTAATTTCCAAGCCACGATTTGATCCTCCAAGTTACAAAGGTGGGTTAAATGCAGAAGAGTTGTTGGATTGGATTGAAAAAATGGATAAATATTTTGAATAGAACAATACTAAAGAAGAGAAGAAGGTGAAATATGCTCGCACCAAGTTGAAGGGGAACACATCCCTATGGTGGGATCACTTGCAAGAAGACAGGTAGTGAAAAGGAAAGGAAAAAATAAAATCATGGGATCGAATGGTGATGAAGATAAAATCAAAGTTTCTACTAGCAAACTACCAAATTAATTTATTTAGAAAAGTGTAGAATTTAAACCAAAAGGAGAGTAGTGTTGGAGATTATACTAAAGAGTTTTACCAGTTAAGCTTAAGAACCAGCCATGAAGAAGATGATAGGCAACAAGTTTCAAGATATTTGAATGGTTTGTGCATCTCTATTCAAGATGAAATTAGTATGGTTAATATTCATAGCATGAAGGAGGAATATCAATATGCCTTGAAAGTGGAAGAAAAAATCAATAGGAAGCAACAAAATAACTCTTGGGGTAGAGGCAAATTTTTGCATGGAAGAGGACCACTGAACAATGGAAGAGGCTTCCAAAACAAGCAAGAGGAAGCAAGCTCATCAAGTGAAAGTATGCAAAAAGGAAAGGGAAGAGGATATTTCCCTAGAGGAAGAGGAGATTACTCTCATGGAAGAGGGTCATATGGAAGAGGCAGAGGAAGAGGTTTCAGCTTCACATGTTTTCAATGTGGAGAAGTAGGCCATCGGGCATTTGAATGTCCACAAATCCAGCAACATGTTGGAAAAGTGTCCAAAGTGCATGTTGCACAAGCTGAAAATGAGAAGGAGACCTCAACAAAGCATGTAATAGACCCTGAAGATGGAGTCATTAGTGTTGTGGAGAATTTTGTTGAATCCAGAAAAAGAGAAACTAGAGCCAATTCAAAGAAGAAATTTTTTTAGAACAAGGTGTAAGGTAAGTGGAAAATGTTGCAAAGTTCTTGTGGATAGCGGTAGCACTGATAATATAGTGTCTGAAGAAATGGTGAGCAAGCTGAAATTGAAGAGAATCAAAAATCCCAGCACATACAAAGTTTTTTGGTTACAAAAAGAGCATCAATTGTTGGTGAATGAGCAATGTAGGGTTAATTTTCAATTTGGGGACTACAAAGATGAAATCATGTGTGATATAATGCCAATCGATGCTTACCATATTCTTTTCGGAACAACATGGCAATTTGATAGACAAGCTATTCATGATGGGAAAATGAATACATACACAATTAAGAAAGGTGGAGAAGAGTATATATTGACCCCTTTGAAGAATAGAGAAGGAGAAGATGAAGACAAAAAAAAGGTATGCTTGGTTTTCAAAAAAAAAAAATTGAAAATTTTTAAAAAGGAGAAAGCATTTTTTGCAATAATTCACAAGTTTGTAGCAGTTGGGACAACAAAGAAAGAAAGTGAAATACCCATGGAAGTTCAAGAAATTTTGAAAGACTGTGTTGATATATTAATGAAGGAGTTACCTGATGAATTTCCACCCATGAGGAGCATTAGTCATTGTATGGATTTGATTCCTAGTACAAGTTTACCAAACAAGGCACCATATAGAATGTCACCAAAAGAAAACAAAGAGATAAATAGGCAAGTGCAAGAGTTGTTGGATAAGGGGCTGATTACAGAGAGTTTGAGTCTATGTGTAATTCCAACAGTGTTGGCACCAAAGAAAGATGGAGATTGGAAAATGTGTATGGATTCAAGAGAAATAAATAAAATAACTATCAAGTATCATTTTCCTTTATCATGAATGGATGATATGATGGATTGTTTGAGTAGGGCTAAGTATTTTTCCAAAATTGATTTGAAGAGTGAGTACCATAAAATTCGCATAAGAGAAGGGGATGAATAAAAAATTTCTTTCAAAATGAAGGATGGACTATACGAATGGTTGGTAATTCCATTTGGATTAACGAATTCTCCTAGTACTTTCATGAGATTGATGAACGAAGCTTTGAAGCCATATCTTGGTAAGTTTGTAATTGTGTAATTGGATGATATTCTAATTTTTAGTAAGACAAAGGAAGAGCACTTGCAACATGTTAGAGTTGTTTTACAAAGGCTGAAAGAAGAAAAGTTAATGGTGAATTTGAAAACGTGTATTTTCATGAAACAGGAATTGGTATATTTGGGTTTTGTGATTTCTAGCAGTGGTTTGAAAATGGATCTAGAAAAAGTGAAAACAATTGTTGAGTGGCCTTTACTGAAGACTATGTTTGAAGCAACAAGCTTCCATGGATTGGCAAGTTTTTATAGGAAGTTTATTAGAAATTTCAGTGGGATATGTGCACCAATTATGAAAACAATGAAACAAGAATTGGTATATGTAGTACCCCTTCGTTTATGCATATGTTTTCTATTGTTGTGTTTTTATACTGTTAGACCTATGATACTTTGTTGGATATTTTGATCGCTGATTTTGAGCGACAGTGGATTATTCTGTGACATGATGATACTTTGCATGGTGATTATTGTTTTCTGATATGCTTTGATATAGCGTAGATGTTTACTTTCAATTATTTATTGATATGTACATGTTTATGATGGACTAACAGCTATTCATTTCGTCAGTTTGCTGTGAAGTGTATTGATGTGGAGAACGGAATCGCATCACTCGCTTGCGAGTGCCCTGCGATATCTGTGATTTTCTTCGCACGGTGTGTCTGTTTAATGTTTTATATATGTATATGTATGCACGTTATTTTCTTGGTTGCAAGAATTTGCAGGTACATGACACCGACTCCACCTGGGTACTCAGGTCTGAGCGTGTCAAGACTCAATAGATACGTTGATCGGGAGATAGTAGTTTGGTTTACCCTAGTCTAGTCTTTAACCCTGGTCTTAGTACTTTGTCTGTTTTAGTTTAGAGTCATAGGTTTGTCTTGTATTTTCTATTTGAATAAATTGTTGAAGACAAATTTGGTTAATTATTAATGTTGGAATATTGTGTTTTAAATTATTGTTATTTAAATTAATTTTATATGTTAAAGAAATTACTTGCTTGATTATTTAATTAATTAATTAGCTTATTTGGTTAAATGGTTTGATTATAAAAGATCAAGCTTATTTAATTAAATAAATTAATTAGTTAAATTAAAATATTAAGTGAGTAAATAGTTAAATTTGAAAATTAAATAAATTATGCAAAATTGTAAATTTAAATTAAAAAAAATATGCATGAAATTTGTATTGTGGTTGTAAAATTTAAATTAAATTATATTGAAAATTGCATGCTAAATGGAATTGGCAAGATTGCCGAGAAGTGGAGAAGATATTTTTCACAACCACTTCTCGACATGTGTGTAAGTGCCATAATTGCTTACGGTTGTTGAAAATTTGTTACGGAGGATATTTTGGATCTCGGGAAAAATATTGAGGAAATTATCAGGGCACTGGCAAAAAAATTCCCTTACTGTGTAAAATTCATTATTTCTTAGAAATTGTTATCTCTCTGGTTGTATATTGGTGGGAGATCCCTTGGAGGATTCTTGGTGGTTGGAAAAGCTCTTTCTTGGAATTGGGGATTTCTTTAAAGAAGATTTTGGGATTCTACGCTACAAGCAAGAGCAATTCTCCTACAGGAAGCTTTTATACTACAGGTATTTTTCTTCTTTTGTTTGTTCTTTCTTTAAAAGTTAGAGAAAAGATATGATTTGTAATTTATGTGTCCATCTTGAAAATTTGGAAAAGTTTTATTCAAACAGTGGAATGGATCTGTGAAGAATTTTAATTGTGATAGTAAAGAATTTTTCTGTTGTCTTATTTCAATTCTCTGTGAAATTCTGAAAACAATGAAAACTATAAAGAAACAAAAGGGGCAAAACAAAATTTTATATTACAGAGGCAAAATTGTTAAAATATTTGAAGGATTTGTAAATTTCATATTACAAAGGCAAAATTGTTAATATATCTGAAGGGTTGTAAATTTCATTTTTGAATTTCCTGTAGAATGTTTTGCCCAGTTTCAGTAATTATCTGTTGTTTTAATGAATTCTACATATATATAATTTATATATGTATATATATATCAGAAAAGAATATATATACATACATATATAAATACATATATATATAAAATTATTTGTTCAAATAGTAAATCGAAAATCGCCGTACAAAAATAATAATGTATTTTAAAACTGGCGGAATGAAATCCGCAGACGAATTCCATTAAATTCATTGTTTTCTTTTAATATAGTGAATTATTTTTAAATTTAAAATGTTCTAAATAGAAATGAGAGCCAAAGCTCTATGCGGCGGGGGCTACCTGCAGCCGTCCCCGCAGGGGAACGGCGGCGAGGGCTGAGCCAGCGCTGCCCATGCGGGCAACGCACGGCTCAGCCATCGCGGCCGAGCCTGTGGGGTGGGCTGTGAAGGCAGCCCCTCCCCACTGTGCGCGACAATATGTGTAGGGTTAGGGCTATGGGCCCTAACCTCCATTGTTAATGCGTTTTCAACGTTTTCTTTTAAAACCCTGCGAATCGATAATTTGTAATATGAATTTTTAATTATATTTATTGTGTATACATATATATTATATATATATATATAATGTATATTAATACCCTAATATATATTATATGTATATATACAATATGTATACATAATATTTATAATTATTTATATTATTAAATTTCCAGATATAGATATTATGACAGTTGATTTATTTTGATTATGTTGTTTGAGATTAGAATGAATTATTCTTTTGAAATAATCATAAAATTTTATTGCAATAAATGTATATGTGTAGATTTCTTTATTGGTATATAATAGAAAACAAATGATACTTTGAATGATTGACTTTGGTGTATCACATATTCTGGTTGATTGGATTTAGAAAGTCCAAACTATAAACAATTGTTTCCCTTGATTTATTTTTATTGTTTTCATTTGGGCAAAATTGGAAAAGTCCTTGTTGTGTAAGTCTTCCAGAACGAGATGTGTTTTAAAAAGGGTGTTTAATTATTCAAATGTATTTCTTGTGTTAACTTGGGTTGTACATGTGATAAATATTGTGATTTGATATTGTTGAAAAGTATTTGTTATTGTAAGATGTACTTAGTGCACTTGTAAACCCAAGTCATGAAAACTTAGAAACCCTTGTTATGTTTAGGGGAGTGGCTATTTGTAAGGGCCAACACACAAAGTGGTGTCAGGGTAACTTACAAGTAGTTAATAACTCAGTGATAACTAAATGACACAGTAGATAGAATAAAACACTTAACAAGATGCTTATGCCTCTCTTATGACTCTTGAGCTACTACAGTCATGAGTATAAGTTGAGAAGGCCTGGAATGGCAAATTGGTGTATTGTTCCTTTAAAAGACATTCGATTCCACAATAGTATGCAATAGGGGCTGGGTTTCGTAAGAGGTTACCAGGGTAACCCAAGGATTGGGGGCGGAACCTAGGAAGAAACATCAGGGTAACCTTTGCAATGTTGTGATGACACTCCACCTAGAATAACAGTTAACCTTGTATTTGTAGTTAATTCAATTGTCAAAAATCTGGAAGCAATGTAACCAATAGGTTGTTAAGTACTAGTGTCTAGGCTTAGTAGATTAGGTCTAGGTAACCTTAATATTATCTCCTAGCACGGGGGGTGGACCTACGGGTACCACATGGTTGGGTGGAACGTGCACCTTACTCTATTGGGTCTCCAGTTTTGTGATCATGGCATCGAGAGCTTCATGGATGGAGAGCTCACACTTGGATCTCATGAGTACTTCCTCATTGTAATTGTAATTTGTAAATGTAATTTATGTATTTGAAAACACATCCCTCAATGTTATGAGGTGAACACTTGTACTTGTAATTGTAATTTTTATTGTACTACCTCATCAATATGGATGAGTATTGTAATATCCTATCAAATGTAATGTATGGAACAAGTTTGTAATTTATTATATCTTGAATGGAAATTTCAATGTTATGCAATGTTAAATGTTTTATGTTATGAATTAATATGTGTAATGAGAAATACTTAAGTCACTTATGGAAAACTCAAAGTAGTGTAACGTCGCTTAGCCTAATGAATGTATGCAACTAATTAACTTAATATTAATTTTTTTTTAAAAAAATTATCACACCTTTATTACACTATTGCAACATTCTTAGGTTATTAAGACGGGGCATTACAGATTGGTATCAGAGCCAGGTTACAAACACTGGACGCTCTAGGTAATCACGAGCCCATTAGGTTGACCTAGTACGTAGTGTCACAACTGATAACCTTGGTTGAATGGTATCTAAGACTCGTTATTGTTATGTGTAGGAACATGCCTAGGTGAGGAGGAAGAGGTCGTGGTAGAGGTTGAGGAGGAGGCCGAGGGCCAAACCCTCAGGTTACTCCCCCTCCTAGCTCTCACCACAGTGATCAGGCAGAACAGATGGGTCAGAGAAATGAGGGACAAAATCCCGAACAATCAGCAGTAGAGGGTTCTCAGATACGTCCACTATTAGAGGAGGTCCTAGCTCATCTTGGACCTAGACAGGCAGATGAGCAGGAGGTTGTCAGAGAGAGGGATAGATCCCCTAGGAGAGTAGAGGACATAGCACATCAGGATACTATCATTGCAGGTCATATGAGGGATTTACTGAGAGCACGCCCTCCTACCTTTGATGGTTCAGGAGGTGGGTTAGAGGCTGAGACCTAGCTACTAGATTTGGGTAGATGCTTTGCCATGCACCCATACGGTAGCAATACCCGTGCCAGATGCGCTATTATGCACTTGAGAGGATTCGCTTCTACATGGTGGTGCCTAGAGGAGTAGAAGCTCCACTTGGATATTGGTTATGTGTCTTGGGAGATGTTTCTCGAGAGGTTCAGAGCACGGTTCCTTTCGGAACACTAGAGGCAGCGTAGGGTTGACGAGTTCCATGATCTACGTCAGTTGGCTCTTTCTGTAGAGCAATATGAATGTAGGTTTTATGAACTTAAGCAATATGCTGGTATTGGCGATGATGAGCCTATGCTAGTACAACATTTTATCAGGGGATTAAATGCCCGCATCAGTGGTGGTGTCCGAGTCTTTGAGCCAAAGACTGTGGAAGTCACAGTGTAGAAGGCTCGCATAGTTGAGGAGAACCTTATTATGGCTTTAGGTGGGCACATAGGAGTGCAGATTGGGAGTGCTCCTGCAGCAGGTTTTAGTCCACGAGGTGGACAGGCACAGACAGGTGGTTCTTCCGAGAACCAACAGACACCCACAAAGGGTGGGCAGCAACAACAACAAAGAACACCTCAAAAGAACAATAACCCTCAACCACAACAACAAAATAGTCCTCAAACAAGAAAGGGTCATAACTGGTGGCACAACAAGCACAATAGGCAGGATCAGCCTGCGTAGAGTGCTCAGTCTACCGTTAGTAGGGGTAGTTTTCAGCATTCCAATGCACCTTCGGGTGGCAGAGGATACGGCAGAGGCACGGGTTGTTATTCTTGTGGGTAGCAGGGACACATAGCTAGGCAGTGTCCGATGAGAGGTCCTACTGGTTATGGGTTTCGACCTGCAGCTTCAGAGCCTACGATGGGAGATGCAGGAAGAGCACATACAGTATATGCAGCGGTTAATGACCGCCAAGCCGATCACCAGAACACGGTGGTCGAAACTTCAGGTAAGTTGCATGGTGTTAGTGTTTCTATACTTTTTGATTCCGGAGCCACTGACTCCTTTATTTCACCGACCATTGTTGACCGTTGTGGTCTTGTGGCGGTAAAGCAAGGTGGTAAGTGGCAAGTTGAATTCACCTCAGGTATGAAAGTAGCAGTAGAAAACTTAGTACATAATTGTGAACTTAAAATTGGTATGTTAACTACCTTAGTAGATTTATATGTTACACCCTTAGGATCGTACGACATAGTACTAGGCATGGATTGGTTAGCATCTTATCATGCTGTAATTGACTGTCGACTTAAGAAAGTTAGTTGCATTAATGATTTAGGTGCGAAAGTGGAAATCGTAGGTATTCATAGACCTATCTCTTTGCGGATGATATCTGCTATGCAATTAAAGAGATGTCTATGTCAGGGATGTCAACTATTTGCAACAACAGTTACTGATTTAGAAGAAGGTGAGAGTCGAAAGGTATCTCTTGATGATCATCCTATTCTTAGGGAATTTGCTGACGTATTTCCTGATGACATTCCTGGTATGCCACCAAAGAGGGATATTGAATTTAGATTTGACCTAGTTCCTGGAGCTGAACCTATATCTAGAGCTCCTTATAGAATGACAACATAGGAGTTAGAAGAACTTTTAGAAAAGGGATTTATTCATCCAAGTGTTTCCCCTTGGGGAGCATCTGTTATCTTCGTTAAGAAGAAGGATGGATCTCTTAGGCTATGCATTGACTATCGTCAATTGAACAAGGTTACGATTAAGAATCGTTATCCTTTTCCTAGAATCGATGATCTTTTTGATCAAATTAAGGGAGCTAATGTGTTCTCTAAAATCGATTTGAAATCTAGTTATCATCAATTGCGAATAGCTGAAGCAGACATTCATAAAACTGCTTTTCGAACTCGTTATGGGCACTACGAATTCACAGTAGTACCATTTGGGTTAACGAACGCACCATCATTATTCATGAGTTTAATGAATGGTGTATTTCGTACATACCTAGATCGCTTTGTCCTAGTATTTCTCGATGATATTTTGATTTATTTGAGAAACATGAAGGAACATGAAGAACACTTGAGACAGGTATTGCAATGTTTAAGGGAAAATCAATTGTATGCAAACCTGAAGAAGTGTGACTTCTTTCAACCTGCAATAAAATAACTTGGACACGTGATATCTGGAAAATGTATCGCTGTGGATCCTTCAAAGATCCAAGCTATTGTAGATTGGCCCGCACCTACTAATGTAGGAGAAGTTCGTAGTTTTATGGGTCTAGCTGGCTATTAAAGGCATTTTGTAGAGGGATTTTCTAGAATCGGTCATCCTATTACTTCTCTTCAGAGGAAAGGGAAGAAGTTTGTTTGGACGGAACAGTGTCAGTTGGCTTTTCAGACTCTTAAAGAAAAGTTGACTAATGCGCCTATACTGATTGTTCCTGATCCTACTAAGGATTTCGTAGTGTGTACGGATGCATCCTTAGAGGGTTTGGGGGCAGTCTTGATGCAAGATGGGCGTGTGATTGCTTATGAGTCTCGTAAACTTAAAGATCACGAATTAAACTATCCCACTCATGACCTAGAACTAGCTGCAGTAGTGCATGCATTAGTTTGATGGAGGCATTTCCTATTAGGTCATCGTTTCGAACTTCATACTAATCACTGTAGTTTGCAATACATCTTTACATAACCTAACTTAAATGCAAGGCAAAGACGGTGGATGGAGTTCTTGTGTGAGTACGATTTTGAAGTAAAATATGTTCAAGGCAAAGAGAACATAGTAGCTAACGCTCTTAGCCGACGCCGACATGAGATCTCTGCTACTACACTTGAAGTAGATTTGAGAGGTCAACTAGTAGCTGCACTTCCTACTGATAGATTATATCAGGAAATGAAGTCAGAGATTGAATCAGGTAGACCTTTAGAAGGTTGATTTGCAGGTTATTTCTTAGAGTCAGATGGTATATTACGGCATTTAGGTCATATTTATGTACCACATGTTGAGAGTCTTCGAACATTAATTATGACTGAAGCTCATCGAGCTCCTTATTCAGCTCATCCAGGTGTCAAGAAAATGCATGTTGATCTTCGGCAACTGTATTTCTGGCCTGGTATGAAACGTGATATTGCTGATTATGTATCGAGATGTCTTGAATGCCAGCGAGTTAAAGCTGAGCATCAACATCCTACTGGATTATTGCAGCCACATCTCATTCCTAAATGGAAATGGGATATTATATCTGTTGACTTCATTGTAGGGTTACCTACGTCATCACGTCGACATGATGCCATTATGGTAACTGTTGACCGTTTGACTAAAGTAGCTCACTTTTCACCTGTACATTCATCCTACAATGCTTCATCTGTAGCTAGGATATTCATGGAGGACATCGTTAGATTGCATGGGATTCCTCATAGGATCATATCAGATAGAGATCCTGTATTTACTTCTGCCCTATGGACTTCATTACAACGTGCTTTAGGTACACAGTTGAACTTTAGTTCAGCGTATCATCCTCAAACCGATGGTCAAACTGAAAGAGTTAACCAAATATTAGAGGATATGCTTAGGATGTACGTAATGGATCAACAATCACGTTGGGAGGATTACTTGTACTTAGTAGAATTTGCTTACAACAACGGATATTAGAGTTCCATAGGTATGCCACCATTTCAGGCATTATACGGACGTCCTTGTCGAACTCCACTAAGTTGGGATCGACTTGAGGATAGAGTATTACTTGGACCTGAGATGCTTCGAGACATGGAGCAACAAGTTGACCGTATTAGAGAGCATTTGATAGCAACTCAGGATAGGCAAAAGAAATATGCCGATGCGCATAGGATCGATCGACAGTTCGCTGTTGGTGATAGAGTATTTCTTCGAGTGCGACCGCGAAAGAGTCCAATCCGTTATGGAAAAGGCTCTAAGCTTGCGCCTCGTTTTGTTGGACCATTCGAGATTTAGAGAGAATTGGTCCCGTGGCATATCGACTCGCCTTACCACCCAGTTTGTCTCGTATTCATGATGTTTTTCATGTGTCAGTACTTAGACCATATCATCCCAACATATCTCATGTACTTGATTGGAATGCGTTACAGGTAGAGGACGGGCAGCTGGCTTTGGAGCCCGTGGCCATTCTTCAGCACTGAACGCTCGGTCTCAGGGGTCGAGACGTTGATTAGGTGAGGGTCCAATGGGATCCTAGCCATGAGGCTTCAGCTACCTGGGAGGATGCGACACGGATGAGGGAACTTTATCCTTATCTGTTCGCAGGCTTTCAGGAGCAAGCCTGATCCTAGGGGGGAGGATGTAGTACCCCTCCGTTTATGCATATGTTTTCTGTTGTGTTTTTATACTGTTAGACCTATGATACTTTGTTGGATATTTTGATCGCTGATTTTGAGCGACAGTGGATTATTCTGTGACATGATGATACTTTGCATGGTGATTATTGTTTTCTGATATGCTTTGATATAGCATAGATGTTTACTTTCAGTTATTTATTGATATGTACATGTTTATGATGGACTAATAGCTATTCATTTCGTCAGTTTGCTGCGAAGTGTATTGGTGTGGAGAACGGAATCGCATCACTCGCTTGCGAGTGCCCTGCGATATCTGTGATTTTCTCTGCACGGTGTGTCTATTTAATGTTTTATATATGTATATGTATGCACATTATTTGCTTGGTTGCAGGAATTTGCAGGTACATGACACCGACTCCACCTGGGTACTCAGGTCTGAGCGTGTCAAGACTCAACGGATACGTTGATCGGGAGATAGTAGTTTGGTTTACCCTAGTCTAGTCTTTAACCCTGGTCTTAGTACTTTGTCTGTTTTAGTTTAGAGTCATAGGTTTGTCTTGTATTTTCTGTTTGAATAAATTGTTGAAGACAAATTTGGTTAATTATTAATGTTGGAATATTGTGTTTTAAATTATTGTTATTTAAATTAATTTTATATGTTAAAGAAATTACTTGCTTGATTATTTAATTAATTAATTAGCTTATTTGGTTAAATGGTTTGATTATAAAAGATCAAGCTTATTTAATTAAATAAATTAATTAGTTAAATTAAAATATTAAGTGAGTAAATAGTTAAATTTGAAAATTAAATAAATTATGCAAAATTGTAAATTTAAATTAAAAAAAAAAATATGCATGAAATTTGTATTGTGGTTGTAAAATTTAAATTAAATTATATTGAAAATTGCATGCTAAATGGAATTGGCAAGATTGCCGAGAAGTGGAGAAGATATTTTTCACAACCACTTCTCGACATGTGTGTAAGTGCCATAATTGCTTACGGTTGTTGAAAATTTGTTACGGAGGATATTTTGGATCTCGGGAAAAATATTGGGGTTATTCAATTTCCTCACGGGGAAATTATCAGGGCACTGGCAAAAAAATTCCCTTACTGTGTAAAATTCATTATTTCTTAGAAATTGTTATCTCTCTGGTTGTATATTGGTGGGAGATCCCTTGGAGGATTCTTGGTGGTTGGAAAAGCTCTTTCTTGGAATTGGGGATTTCTTTAAAGAAGATTTTGGGATTCTACGCTACAGGCAAGAGCAATTCTCCTACAGGAAGCTTTTATACTACAGGTATTTTTCTTCTTTTGTTTGTTCTTTCTTTAAAAGTTAGAGAAAAGATATGCTTTGTAATTTCTGTGACCATCTTGAAAATTTGGAAAAGTTTTATTCAAACAGTGGAATGGATCTGTGAAGAATTTTAATTGTGATAGTAAAGAATTTTTCTGTTGTCTTATTTCAATTCTCTGTGAAATTCTGAAAACAATGAAAGCTATAAAGAAACAAAAGGGGCAAAAAAAAAATTTATATTACAGAGGCAAAATTGTTAAAATATTTGAAGGATTTGTAAATTTCATATTACAAAGGAAAAATTGTTAATATATCTGAAGGGTTGTAAATTTCATTTTTGAATTTCCTATAGAATGTTTTGCCCAGTTTCAGTAATTATCTGTTGTATTAATGAATTCTACATATATATAATTTATATATGTATATATATATATATATCAGAAAAGAATATATATACATACATATATAAATACATATATATATAAAATTATTTGTTCAAATAGTAAATCAAAAATCGCCGTACGGAAATAATAATGTATTTTAAAAATGGTAGAATGAAATCCGCAGACAAATTTCATTAAATTTGTTGTTTTCTTTTAATATAGTGAATTATTTTTAAATTTAAAATGTTTTAAATAGAAATGAGAGCCGAAGCTCTGTGTGGTAGGGGCTACCCGCAGCCATCCCCGCAGGGGGACGGGGGCGAGGGCTGAGCCAGCGCTGCCCATGCGGGCAGTGCACAACTCAGCCATCGCGGCCGAGCCTGTGGGGCGGGCTGTGAAGGCAGCCCCTCCCCACTGTGCATGGCAGTATGTGTAAGGTTAGGGCTACAGGGCCTAACCTCCATTGTTAATGCGTTTTCAACGTTTTCTTTTAAAACCCTGCGAATTGATAATTTGTAATATGAATTTTTAATTATATTTATTATGTATACATATATATTATATATATATAATGTATATTAATACCCTAATATATATTATATGTATATATACAATATGTATACATAATATTTATAATTATTTATATTATTAAATTTCTAGATATATATATTATGACAGTTGATTTATTTTGATTATGTTGTTTGAGATTAGAATGAATTATTCTTTTGAAATAATCATAAAATTTTATTGCAATAAATGTATATGTGTAGATTTCTTTATTGGTATATAATAGAAAACAAATGATACTTTGAATGATTGACTTTGGTGTATCACATATTCTGGTTGATTGGATTTAGAAAGTCCAAACTATAAACAATTGTTTCCCTTGATTTATTTTTATTGTTTTCATTTGGGAAAAAATGGAAAAGTCCTTGCTGTGTAAGTCTTCCAGAACGAGATGTGTTTTAAAAAGGGTGTTTAATTATTCGAATGTATTTCTTGTGTTAACTTGGGTTGTACATGTGATAAATATTGTGATTTGATATTGTTGAAAAGTATTTGTTATTGTAAGATGTACTTAGTGCACTTGTAAACCCAAGTCATGGAAACTTAGAAACCCTTGTTATGTTTAGGGGAGTGGCTATTTGTAAGGGCTGACACACAAAGTGGTGTCAGGGTAACTTACAAGTAGTTAATAACTCAGTGATAACTAAATGACACAGTAGATAGAATAAAACACTTAACAAGATGCTTATGCCTCTCTTATGACTCTTGAGCTACTACAGTCATGAGTATAAGTTGAGAAGGCCTGGAATGGAAAATCGGTGTCTTGTTCCTTTAAAAGACATTCGATTCCACAATAGTATGCAATAGGGGTCGGGTTTCGTAAGAGGTTACAGGGTAACCCAAGGATTGGGGGCCAGAACCTAGGAAGAAACACCAGGGTAACCTTTGCAACATTGTGATGACACCACCTAGAATAACAGTTAACCTTGTATTTGTAGTTAATTCAATTGTCAAAAATCTGGAAGCAATGTAACCAATAGGTTGTTAAGTACTAGTGTCTAGGGTTAGTAGATTAGGTCTAGGTAACCTTAATACTATCTCCTAACACGGGGGGTGAACC
This sequence comes from Sequoia sempervirens, assembly GCA_007258455.2. NCBI lineage: Eukaryota > Viridiplantae > Streptophyta > Pinopsida > Cupressales > Cupressaceae > Sequoia > Sequoia sempervirens. The sequence continues at coordinate 668,308,959 of VDFB02000003.1, read as the reverse complement.
TACGGGTACCACATGGTTGGGTGGAACGTGGACCTTACTCCGTTGGGTCCCCAGTTTTGTGATCATGGCATCGAGAGCTTCATGGATGGAGAGCTCACACTTGGATCTCATGAGTACTTCCTCATTGTAATTGTAATTTGTAAATGTAAATTATGTATTTGAAAACACATCCCTCAATGTTATGAGGTGAACACTTGTACTTGTAATTGTAATTTTTATTGTACTACCTCATTAAGATGGATGAGTATTGTAATATCCTATCAAATGCAATGTATGGAACAAGTTTGTAATTTATTATATCTTGAATGGAAATTTCAATGTTATGCAATGTTAAATGTTTTATGTTATGAATTAATATGTGCAATGCGAAATACTTAAGTCACTTATGGAAAACTCAAAGTAGTGTAACGTCGCTTAGCCTAATGAATGTATGCAACTAATTAACTTAATATTAATTTTTTTTTAAAAAAATTATTACAACTTTATTACACTATTGCAGCATTCTTAGGTTATTAAGACGGGGCATTACAGTATATTTGGGTTTTGTGATTTCTAGCAGTGGTTTGAAAATGGATCCAGAAAAAGTGAAAACAATTGTTGAGTGGCCTTCACTGAAGACTATGTTTGAAGCAAGAAGCTTCCATGGATTGGAAAGTTTTTATAAGAAGTTTATTAGAAATTTCAGTGGGATATGTGCACCAATTATGAAAACAATGAACGGTAATAGAGAATAATTTGTTTGGATAGCTGCAACAAAGAGGAGTTTTAATAATTTAAAGGAAAAAGTGACGAAGTAGCCTGTGTTAGCACTTCCAGATTTTGGTAAACTGTTCCAAGTTGATTGTGATGCAAGTGGGACAGCGATCAGAGGAGTTTTGACTCAAGAGGGAAGACCAATAGCATATTTTAGCGAGAAGTTAAATTAAACAAAAATGAAATATTTTGTGTATGATCAAGAATTTTATGCAATTGTGCAAGCTCTTAAGAAGTGGCCACATTACTTGCTTCCAAAAGAGTTTGTTTTGTATATTGATCATCACACATTGTAATATATAAATAGTCAAGATAAGCTTAGCCAAAATCATGTGAAGTGGGTTGAATTATGTCAAAGTTATTCTTTTGTATTGAAACATAGAAGTGAAAAATCAAAGAGTTATTGATGTGTTAAGTAGAAGGTGTTTGTTGTTGAATGAAATGAGATTGTTGTTGGTTTTGATTTGATGGGAGAGTTGTATGAAGAATATTTTGATTTTAAAGAAGCTTGGGCAGCATATAAGAATCCAATGGGAGTGGATAGAACTCCATGGCTAGAGTATTTTATTCAAGAAAATATATTGTTTAAAGGGAAAAGATTGTGCATACCTCAAGGTTCCATGAGGGAAAATTTTTTGAGAGAGAAATATAGTGGAGGTTTGCATGGACATATTGGAGTGGAAAAAACATTAGCATAATTGAATGAAAGTTATTATTGACTTGGAATGAGTGTATGTAAAAACAATGGTGCAAATTTGTACAGTATGTCAATATGCAAAAAGAGTGAGACAAAACATCGGATTGTACCAGCCATCTCCAATACCAGAGAGACCATGGGAATGCATTAGCATGGATTTTGTTTTGGTTTTTCCACAAACACAAAAAGGTAACAATTCAGTTTTTATTGTAGTGGATAGATTTTCAAAAATGGCTCATTTCATACCATGTAAGAAGTGTAGTGATGCTTCCCACATAGCAAAAAACAAAATCAAAGAAATATTAAAGTTTGGTTACATGGATGCCAAAAAGTATTATTTCAAACTGAGACATAAATTTTTTTGGTCATTTTTTAAATACCTTGTGGAAAAGAATGGGAACACAATTGGGTTTTAGCTAAACTTACCATCCTCAAACTGATGGCCAAACTGAAGTAGTGGATCAAAGTTTGGGTAATTCGTTGAGGTGTTTGATTGGTGATAAACCAAATCAATGGGATTTAACTTTGGCACAAGCAAAATTTTCATATAATAACTCCATAAATAAAAGTGTGGGAAGAAGTCCATTCCAAGTTGTGTATGGTTAAACAGCCTAAGGGGAGTTGGTGAATTGAGAGATAGTGCATATTCAAAAAGAAAGTGTGTTGTAGTGGAAGATTTTGCTGAGTATATCCACGAGTTGCACAAGGAAGTGAAGGATAATTTGGAGAAGAGTGCCATTAAATATTAAAAAAAAATTGATGTACATAGAAGAGTGCAAGAGTTTCAGGTTGGTGAGCTAGTAATGGAACATTTGAGGAAAGAGAGGTTCCCATAGGTAACATACAGTAAATTGAAATGGAAGAAAATTGGCCTATGAAAGGTTTTGATGAATTTTTCATCAAATACATATGAGATTGAGCTTCCAGTTGGAATTGATATCTCTCGAATATTTAATGTTGCAAATTTATATAAATATTATGAAGGTGAATCGAGTGGACAATAGAGCACATCTTTATATTTTCTCGAACTTCAAGATTGGATGCATCAATTACCGGAGAAGATTGAATGCTATTAAATAAAAAGGAAACAGTGTGGAGAATAAATTCTATAAATATTTTAGATGGGTTATTTAATAGCATTCTATTCATTCTCCACATTATTCTATTCAGATTTTTTAAGAGTGTGGAGAATGATTAATAAGATTTATTTTTATTTAATAGCATTCAATCTTAAAAAATAATGTTCTCCACACAGCATGAAAAGGAAACTCTACAATTATTTGTCTACAAAACATTATTTTTTAAGATTGAATGCTATTAAATAACCCATCTAAAATAAAATGTGTATATATTATAGACTATTTACATGTTTTAAATTAATTAAAAACTTTTCCTTAATAATAACAAAAAATTTTAAAGATCGCAACTTAATTTAATTCAATTGTTTAAAATGAATTTCATTATGCTTTTAATTTATATTATTGAAATACGACATATTTTATTTTATAAATAATCAACTATTGAAATCTCATCCATCTTCTCTCCTTATAAAACTTATCATATACTTTTATATTTTATATTATTAAAACTTCTTAAAATATTCTTTAAACATTGCATAGCTACTAATTATGAAAACCCTTGCCAAATGCCATTTTCCTTCTATAGTGTGTTTGGGGCTAAATACTTACAAAATTTGTTTGTGAGATTAGATAGTAATAAATATTTTTAAATGGATGATGATGTTAAAAGCAATAGAAATAGATTTGATTATTTGTGAGATAGATAGTAATATTTTTTTAAAAATGGATGAGGATGCTATAAACTATAAATATTGAGATAGATTTCAATGTTGATAACTTCCGAAATATAAAATTCTACATATAAATAAAACTAATTTTAAAATAAAATAAAAAGTTAAGAAATCCTTGTCTTGTAGTTGTGATATAAAACTAGATAATAAGATATCTTTAAAAATAGATAATGACACTTAAAATTATTAAGATAGATTTCAGTGTTGATAACTTCCAAAATATAAAATTCCACATCCAAGTAAACTAATTTTAAAAATAAATAAATTTAAAAAAAAGTTAAGAAATCATTGTCTTGTAGTTGTGATATGAAACTAGATAATAATAAATCTTTAAAAATAGATGATGATGCTTAAAATTATTAAGATAGATTTAAGTGTTTGTTTGTTTTTGTTTTTTTAAAGATAGATTTCAGTGTTGATAACTTCCAAAATATAAAATTCCACATCCAACTAAATTTCGAAAAACTAAAGTTAAAAGAATCATTGTCTTGTAATTCCCTGATGAAATGAGATTGGAGGAGGTCCTCTAAAAGTTTCCTTCTATACAAGATTATTTAACATTAACATAATCTGTATACCTTTTCAACCATTTCACTAACACTTGACATCATTTTCTCCATAAACATTTGAAGAACACATCAATAACAGTGGATGCGGAAGAATCCATGGCTACACCAACCACCCCTCAAACCATTAACATTAACATAATATGTGTACCTTTTCAACCATTTCACTAGCACTTGACATCATTTTCTCCATAAACATTTAAAAACACATCAATAACTGTGGATGGGGAAGAATCCATGGCTACACCAGCCATCCCTCAAACCATTAACATTAACATAATATGTATACTTTTCAACCAGTTCACTAACACTTGACATCATTTTCTCCATAAAAATTTAAAGAGCACATCAATAACTGTGGATAGAGAAGAATCCATGGCCACACCAACCACCCCTCAAACCATTAAAACAAGGACAAAGTAAAACCGACCAATAATTAAATACAAACAACCGTTTTTGTTGAATTCTTAGAGACAGTTTGGAAAGCAACCAAGAATCAAAAAGTGACCATAGATTTTATATGGACCGGACCCTTCTGTTGGATCAAAGAGTTCGAAGTTGACAGAAAATTATTTTATGGGTAATCTGTCAATTGTACGATATGAACTTGCTAACATTTGATACTGTAGAACAGACCTGGTAAACTATTGGGATAATAGAAAGCATCTTAGCATTGTGAGCCCCGAGTATGGTGTAGACCCACCTGTACAACAAATGATTAAAACAAATGAAGATGGGGCGGTGTATGAAAGCCTTCAAATGCGGAAGGATCATGTGGTGTTCACATTGAATTGAATTCTCAGATATCACGCAACTCCCATCCACAAACAGTCTCTCCACACACACCAGGGCGGCTCTATTTCGAAACGAACGTACTGGTGGAATATCATTACAGCTCTGACAGAAATCCTCCCAACTCAATATTGACAGTAAATAGTCCATGTCTGATGAGTGCATACTGAGAATTGCAGGGCTGATCCCCATGGAGCTGTCGTCCAATATATGAATCTAGTTTCTTCTATGTACTTGCACATAGTGCCTTCTGTTTGTTTGATCTTTGTGCTCGTCAATTCTCTCAACTGGACCCGATTGAAAAGGACCCGAGAATGAAGATGGGGCAGTGGCCAGTTATTGGAGGGCAGACATTAGAGTCTTACGTCACTATGCACATACTGAGATGCACTATGCAACAAAAACTAGGCTCCATCACTAGATTTCTAGTATTGTAGTGCTTGTGGATCTTGTAAGACTTTGAAATGGATATAAACAACTTGGTTTCTAGAACAAGATCCAAGAAAATAATTTTCAAAGAGCGATCTCCATGACTGTGTTTCTTCTTTAACCTTTCTTGGGTAATCACTCGAAGTGACTTTGCTGTCAAGGAAGAGGTAGGTTGGTTATTTCAGGAATGGAAATGTCAATACAAGATATTTTGTATACCGAAGTTAGAACATATGGAATTGTCCCGTATAACTTAGTTGTGCATTTTCAAGGTTTTTATAATTAATAAAAGATATGAAAGGTTATTATCATCATTTTCATCATTAAGAATTATAAGAATAAGGAAATTATGAAGATCTCTAAAGTAGAGTATATTATAATTAGTTAGTAGAATAAATTTGTATTGCATGGTTAAATAGGATGACAAATATTATACATTTTGAAAGATTAATATATTTTTTAAAATAATTATAATATTTTATTTGAAGAATGCTTGTAAATAATTCTTAACTTTCAATTTTCTAGTGGTAATGGTATTTAAGTAGAGTAGAGGCATAGCTTGAGGTTTGTTTCTCCTTCTAGTATTAGAAATTAGGGGATAAATGAGTATTATCTTGTGAGTGTGAGATGGAAAAGTGATGCTTAGTTATCTATGGGTGGAACTTTTGATAGGAATGTAACTTAGAAGTGAGACCCAAAAGGAGGTATGAATGGCTATAAGGATAGAGAGGAGGTAGTTCTTCTTTCATGAATTTAAAATATATGTGTAATTGGAAATAATGAATGATAACATGGTTTCAATGCATTATTAATAGAATCTTCTAAAAAAAATTGAGCTATGCATTTATGGGTGTTTATATATTCATCGATGAAATTTGTATGAGTGAATGGGAAAGAACTAAATTACTCCTTGAAAATATTAGATCAACTAATGGTACATGTAGGATACTCCATAGTTATCTTTGCTAATGAGGTGCACAAGGAGGAATATAGAGTGGCTTAATTTTTTTAGAATAAAATTTGCTTATGAAACATTTTCCCCATAATGAAATGCTTTACAAACTTCCTTTCTAGATATTCATGTGTTCCTTATGACATGAAAAATAAGATCGAAGTATGTCATCCAATATTTAAAAATGTTATGGATCAAATTTGTATCAAATATTATTTCAAAAATAAATTAATATGCATCTTCTAAAGGACTTAGATTTTTTTTTAGATTACAAGACTATAAGTACCAACATTACAATTATATAAGAGTGGACTCAAAGATATAAGAGAACCTAATTTTTTCCCATAAAGAAAACTTTGCACATGACAATATCATAGAAACTTGGTTTATGTAACAATTGTGTTCAAATATTCTTGAAGATAGTGCTGATGTTAAGTCATTTATATAAATTATAAAAATATATATGGAGAAGTGTAATAGACATGTTTATTTAAAATAATATTTTTTTGCAATTGATCTATAATACTATTGTGTTGAAAATATTAAATGATGTTTAAAAGATATCCATGGTGATGTGACTTTATCTTTTACAAGTCTATAAAATCTAGTTTTAAAACAAATTACAATAACTAAAATAATGTAATGACATTTTTATTATTTAATTTAAGTGGTAAGGAAGTTGGTTCTAGGGCTGGAAAAATTATTATTTTTAGTGCCTAGGCTATTTGGATATACATTGCATAACAAAAATATTGAGTTTAAATATGAAAATTATAATTATATTTAATATTTCTTTAGCCATGAATTGTAAATAATTTTAGGATAACATTTTGATGTCACTTTATAGTTTATATTTCTAGATTTGAATATTCTATAATCATTCATTAGCTAGTTTTGGTGGTTGCACAATTTTTGATTTAGGTTCACTTTAGAGACAAGAATGTATTGCATTAAAGTGAACCAATTTATGAGATCTAAGGATGGAGGCTTGGTACTGATGTATAAGAAAACTATTAAGGATCTAGTTGAGATATAAAAATATGGCTATAAATATTATAATATATTTATAATTGATAAATATAAATATAAATATAAATGTAAGAATCAATATGAGGATTTTTTCTTTAAAATCTATAAGAATTAATATGTAAATTTTTTGTTTAAAATCCTTTCGAATTGGTCTATGATAATTTCTTAATTTCAAATAAAAAATATACTCTCATTTTGTTCTTGGATTAGGTGTTTAAGCCCATATCTAAACATAAGATACTCTTAAATATTTTAAAAATCATTAATGACCATAATTCATAATTAGAAAGTTGAAGCTTCTACTCTATACATTCTAATTGTATTTTATAGTAAGCAATAATTATACATTTTAAAAGTTTACTTTTCTTTTTTATTGAATAAAATATCATATGACATAAGGATTATTATTATTTGTGTTATATTTTATAAACTTTAATGAAATATTTCCACATACAACTTTAAATAAGAGAATAAATATAAGTGTATTAGATATCAATAAAGTTATAGAATATTAATATAAATGGATTTTAAAGTTTATTTTGACAATAATGAAATATAATAATTTTATTGTTGAAATACAAAAAGGTAAATGAGAAATCCAATAATTGTATAAGGAAATTTAATAATTTCATTAATATAATCTCATACTAATAAATTGAAACTAATAATAACATTAATGAAAATAATAATAGCATTGATAAAATCTAAAATATCTATTTATAAGACCAATATTGAATATTTCAAAAGGGGCTTTAGATTGGAATAAATAGAAATGTAATAAAATGGTGGTTATACACAAGGTATTAATTAAATAAAACATGAAAGATAGAAAAGTGGAAAAATCAAATTCTTGATGTTCGAATCTATTCAAATACAAAATTATTATTTTTATCTATTTATAATTGAAATAAACTTCTATTTTTAATGAATTAAATAAATGTAACTAATGTCCATAACATTTTCAAGCATCTTAAGATAGTACACAACCTTATATTTAAAAATAGATCTTATTTTTTTTTATTTTTCCTTGTGTTGTAGTTTGTTAGTGTGAGATTATAATTAGAGCTTGTGATATGATTAGTTAATATTGTAAATTAATTTAATGTTTCTATAGTCATGAAAAGTCATTTTTATGGGATTTTATATAATTAGATTTAGAATAAATTTCTACTTTGTTTAACACTATATATCTCATGTATTAACTAGAACATGTTTGCCTCAAAATATTCTTGTAACTTTGTTAGTCTTGAAACTTCATGAATACTCATGTAGAGCTAAGTTAAATATAGGTAAGTTATTTCTTGAAGAGCTTATTTGATTAGATATTTGTTTTTATTTTTATCTTTTAATGAGGATATTTGTGTAATTACACAAATGAGGAGAAAAAATGAGGTCATAAGTGACACGTTTTATTAAAATTAGAAAATGATAAACTTTGACAAGTAATTTGAGATTCCTATGCATAAAATTTGAAGATATGATAAGAACAAGAAAATTAATGCTTAGAATTTAGTTTTTAAATTATTGGAGATTAAAAGGGTCAAAAATTAAAATTACACAAAGTGATCATATTTTTTCACAAAATATATAATACATTTTTCCTCAAGAACAAGGGAGAGGAATTACAACAAAGGATATCAGATAGAAGCCTCTCAGAAAAGGAAAAGAAATAAATAATTGAGGAATTTTGGGGTAATGTAAAAAGGGAAATGGATGTCATGACCCCTCAAAAAGGTATAGAATTGGTTAGGAGAAAAGGTTCTCTCTTATTTCTATGATGGGACATGTCATTTGTAATAGCATTTGACACAATTAGAAGGTAGGGAGGTAATGATCTAGTTTTGAGTTCTAAGGAACAAGTGGGGGGCCTTTATTTTGGATCTGGTTTTCATCTAGGATATGAGACCTTAGCAATTTGGTTCATTTTTCCTAAAAAAAAATAAACCTTAGGGTGTAAATGATCCCAATGAACTCACTATAAATCTCAAAGCTACCCTTATATTAAATGCAACCCTCTTCACAGAAGTATCAGTGAAGAAGTTATAGGAAGACTTAGGAAAGGCCAATGTTACAAACCAAAAATTACAAGCAATTAAACATGGCCACTAGACTACTCCCTCCACCATAACAAATAAGTGAAGCTCAAGGGTCACAAAGCAAGGAGAACCTAGTGCAAGAGATTATAATCTTAAGAGAAGAGCTTGAGAAGAGAACAACAAATGCTAGAGTAGCAAAAGAGGGGGGAGCAAAGATTTTTTTATTTTACCGATAACATTTTGGATCATAAGTTGTCTAACATTTTAGCCTAGGTAGAAAAGGTATAAGATAGATACAAAATTTTGAGGGATGCATTCACTAGCCACATTCAAGTAGGAATAAGGCTAAAAATGCTTCCAAGTTAGTGTGTCTTCTAGTGTCACTTTGTTGAGGATAATTATTAATAGCCCCAATTTTGATAACAATCTGATAGCTGATATTTTGAATAAATTAGATTTATTGGATGACATAGTTGGTCATCACAATAGGTATAGGGACCTTGTGAGAAGGGAATTAAATACCTTTGAATATTTTGAGAAGTTTTCCATGCCTCCAATTTTGAATGAGGAGAGAGAAATAAGATCTTGAGGGAGTAGAGATCCAAATTTCTAGATATCCTCACCCCCATGTACAGTAAAGTAAATAATACTAGAGAAGTTAATACAAAATAGTTAAACCTATACATGGATTTACTTTCCAAATTGGAATAAAATATGAAGGGTTTCTCTAATATGGTGCAAGTTTTGATTGGTGATTATTATAAGGCACACATGGCTAGAGTCAACCAAATCCTTTGACCTAGGATGGACACATCACTAGAGCATAATGAAGATAAAGAGGATGATGGTGAAAAAATTTGAATTACATTTCAATCTATTTCCATCAACCATAACTAGTGCATGAGAATGTTAGGAATAGAATTTCAGAAGTTTCCAATCATCTGCAAGGAGCAATTTTGAAGAAATCATCTATATGACAATATAAATGTGCCAATATATATCCAACCACTTTTTGGGTAGTTTCTCTTTCTATAGTTATGATTTTTCCTATCTGATAAGTGTCACCACCTAATATTTTGTCCTTTTGTGACTTAAGTGATGAATGACACTCTTTTCTTGTTTCTTCCCATGTTTCTATAAAAGGGAATTTTGAGACTCATTTTAAGGATTCTAATTCTTTAGTTTTTGTAGTCTCTATATAGAATTAGGTTTTGCACATTTAATTCTTTTCAATTTTTAGAAAAAGGAATTATCTAATTTTTCTCTATAATAACAATAGATAGCTCACACATTGTTGTTTCCTTCAAATTTCATGCTAAGCTATTGTTATCTCCATACTATGATACAACTTCTTTTGAATCTCAATAATCAAGGATTATTCATGATTCTCATTCCACACTTGTTGTTATGAATATTTAATTATTGAATTCTATTCATGAAATATGTTAAAATTTCTTTCAATTAATTCATTAAAGATCTTGTTGTTACACTAAGGATTGACTAGAGTAATAGTGTTTTATCTTTTGTTGGTTTCTCATTGTAATGAAGCACAAGGTTATAAAAATTTAAAGAGATTTTATTGTGGGAGGGTTTTATTTCATCTTTTGAGTCTGTAATGGATACAACACTGGTCAAATTAGTTCATAGGGCTCAAAATTGAGTAGATTCAAACATAAAAAAAAATCAAAATTACTTTTATTTTAAATTACTATTTTATGCTCACTTCACACTATTAACAAATGTGGAGATATTAGAGGGTTTTGAAGATGATTTAACCAATCAAGCTCATCCTCTAAAATATTTTTGTGAAGGTAATCATCTTCTCTGGCATCATTGTAAGCATTACTATAATTTAAATGATGTTATGCAAAGGTGAACCCACCTTAGTTTTGCAGAGCCTAAAGTGTAAACGAGAAAACAGTATAAAATCTATCTCCTATTTATTGGCTACTGACCTAGAGTTCTTGAGTATAGGATTTAACTAATCCTTAGAGAAACCTAGACTATTAGTTGGAAACATCAACAAGTTGGTGAATCTACTAGGGAAAATCAAGCTTGAGTCATAATACAAGCCCTAGTTTCCCCAAGTCTTGTGAATTGTTATTTACTCATTATATCCAGTAGTCCACATAGGAAAAAAATGAGTCAAAATATTTGTTGAAATTAATTTTTTGAAAGAAAGTGTAAAAGAAAAATTATCAAGTTTGGGGTCTTGTCAAAATACATAAAGAAAATTATTATCCCCATTAATTTTGGTGGTGACTCTGATACTCTAATACTTCTTAAATGGACTAGTTGAAAAGGACAAAGACTCCAAAATAATATCATTAGCATGGAAGGAAAATAATCTTTGTACAAAGTTGACACTACAAAGAGGTTTGAAACAGAGCTATCAAATAAGAAGCAGACATGGAAAGAAAGAGATGCAATTAAGTCATATCCTACTTTTGATAATCTCTTTGTTTATGAAAATAATGATGATAGTTCTAATAATTCACCAAATAATTATGTAGCTCCTAGAATTCCTGAGATTAATGGGGAAAATATATTAACACCCTTGTTAGGTAATGGTCTCACAAAACTTGAGATAATGGTCGAACAAATAAGGAAAAGGGAAAAAACCAAGAGGTATTTCGATATTAGAGATGTTATTTATAATATATACATTGATCCTAACATACTTATGAAAAATTCTTAGATAGATAACATTTTCTCAAGTACCCCTATTCAAAAATAGCCCATTTTTCCTATCATCATCATGTTGTGACTGGTGTGCCTCAAGTTACAACCACTAGTACTCCTCAAGTTGCTTCACAAACTCTTACAACTAAAAATAAAATTTAGACCGAGGAGGAACTATTAAATGAAATGAATGATCTTCAAACATAATTAAATAGAGTAGAGGAAGTGAAAATTAGGGAGGTAATGATAATAAGGGATGAGATGAAGAGAAGAGTAGAAAGTATTAAAGTCTCTTACAAATCTTGTGGTACTTCAATATCAACATCTCAAAATCCCCTTGGAAGTACTAACCCTCTAAATGTCCCTCTTCCAAATTCTTGTGTGAAATTTTGGAGTAATCCAAGAGTAATTAATGCAATCCCACTTAACCCTCATGCTAATGTTGCATCATAAGCATTACCTAGTACAAGTGTAGTAGCGGGTGTAGGCACCTAAATTTAGACACTCAAATTGGTCCAAATTTATCCCTCTTTGTCTATACATCATCTTATTTGTGTTAATTAGGTAATATCACTATAATCTAATTAATACCATTAACTCTACCGAATCCCTAAGGTATTTAGTTAATAATTAAATATCTTATCTCTTTAATCCTCCTTTCATCAAATGAATTAAATAAATATGACATTTATTTAATTCCTCACATTTCACATCACTTCCACTTAATCCTAACCCACCTCCTATTCTCTTCATTAGGGATGTGCACATGCCTAATCCTTGATTAGGATGTGTCACATCCCTCAACTTTTGCAAGTTGGCCTCTAATCTTCCTTAACCACTAATTGTCTTCTAATCACTAATTAATTAAGCCTAATCAGTACCTTGGTCAACTCTCCCCATCCCCCAAATAATTTTTTATTCCTTTTTATTCATCTAAGGCTCCTCTCTTCCCCATGTGAATTTTTAATTCACTTTTATTCCTCCAAGGAATCTTCTCTTCCCCATGCAAGTTCTAGAATATTTGACTTGTCACATCAGTCACATGTGGGAAAATATTTACCTTTTTAGGTACCTTGTCTTACCCAAAGTATTTATCACCTCTCTTTGGGAACATTGTCTTATCCATAAGATCTCCTAATCATTGTGAATTTTAAATTCACTTTTATTCCTCCAAGGAATCTTCTTTTCCCCATGTGATCATTGAGAGGTCACATCAAGGTACTTGTAAGTACCTCCATCACATGTCCTTCCACCTCACCTACACCTCATCACATCCTTAGCCACTTCACCCTCCACATGTTAAGATGTGAGGGCTTGTGAGTCCTCAACTCACCATAGCCCTTCATCTTGGCCATGGTGGCTCAATCTTGACCATTGAATTCTCTAGAGAATTAAATTACCTCTATAAATACCCCCTCTTCTAATGTATTTACAACACTTATCCATTTACACCCTTATGCTACCAATTTGATTATTCAACTTGCAAGCCTTTTTGCTCATCTAACCAAGTCATTTAACCATTAGCACTTGCATTTTATCACATTGTTCATTTTCATCTAGCCATCTCCATAGCCATCCAAGGAGCATATAAGCATTCAAACATCAACGGCCAACCAAGGGGTTCAACAACACAAAGGCATAATCAAGTTTATCTTCATTTCATTTTCATCTTATTTTTTGTGTTATCATTCCTTAGGCTAATCTTTGAAGTGTTCCTTATTTTTCATATTGCATAATAGTTCTTTTGCACCTTTAGGATGGGATAAATACTAGGCTTCACATTTTTGGCATGCCTAGTGGGACCCACAAACACGTTCCTTCATTTCATGTTTGTTGTTGTTAAGTTTGTTTGTAGGTTTAGGTCACAGATTGGAGAACTTGCCTTGTAGAGGGACGGACCTACCCTCCAGTTTGTTGTAGAGAGGCGGACCTTCCCTCTATTTTATTGTAGAGGGGCAGACCTTCCCTTTAGTTTGTTGTAGAGGGGCAGACCTGCCCTAGTCTTAACACTACTTTCTGACATTTGACTGTAGAGGGGTGAACCTACCCTGGTTCTAACACTATTTTCTGACATTTGACTACAGAGGGGCAGACCTACCCTAGTTTTCACTCTATTTTCTGACATTTGACTGCAAAGGGGCAAACCTGCCTTGGTTTTAACACTATTTTCTGATATTTTACTATAGAGGAGCAAAACTGCCCTATTTTTTACTCTATTTTCTGACATTTGACTGCAGAGGGGTGAGCCTTCCCTAAACAAAACATTCTGGAAGGTAAAAATATTCATCTTAGCTTCGTTTTGTATCAGTTTTTTTGTTGTTTTCAGGTTCTAACCCCCTAACCTTGTTTGTTTGTGGGTGTATTTGGATTTCTCGCTAACATTTTGTAGCATATTTTCATAATTAACAAAGAATGGAGGTTAAAACAACTAACACTTCCTTGCAGGGCAATCCGTTTGTTCAAATTTTAAAATTTTTTGCTACTTTTTTCATCTAGGCACATAGTTTAATTAGGAGGGAAGTAAAATTTACTACTTGTTGTGTCTATTTTTGTGTCACCCAAGAAGGCATTAGTTTTTTTTCACTTTCCCCTTGCACTTCGTGTGAGATGGGGAGTAACTGGAAATGATTAGTGCCTTCTTTTTAGAGGGACCTGCTTGAGGATTTCATCACCCCAAGGGACGATCCCAACCATGTGTATCGGTAGGGTATAGAAAGGGGGGAGATCCAAATTTGTACCCCAATCCTATCACTTCATGTCTGGTGAAGCGTTGAAGCTAGGGTGATTCCTAGATAGATGTGAAGAGTTGGTTCGAGCCCTTCAGTATCTCGCTGGGGTTCCCAACTCATGCTTGTGATGGGCTAGTGTTCACAGTTTGGGCCTCACATACAAAGATAATATCAAGGACTCCCTAGAAACCTTGTGCATCCTAGATTAAGACTTTCATTGGCCATACCCTTAACACTAATCATAGGATTGTGCTTGTTTAAAGTGTCTTTTATGAGAAACCATTAAAAAAAATTATGAGTCAGCCTCATTGTTGTCATTTTAAATCCTTGCCATAGTCATTGTCGTCCAAACCAAGTCCTTGTTTCCCATAGTGGGGCAGACTTGCCCTGACTTGCTCTACAGTGGGGCGGACCTGCCCTAACCTACTCTACAGAGGGGTGAACTTAACCTACAAAGGGGCAGACCTGGCCCCCTGAATAGTCAATTTCACTTTGTTTAACCATTCAAGCCTCCATTTAACCATTCCAAACATTCATTTAACCATTTCAAGCATCCGTTCAACCATTCCAAGTATCCATTCACCCGTTTCATGAATTCATTCACCTATTTCATTAATCCATCCACCTGTTCCAAACATCTATTCATCCTTTCCAAACTTTCATTTCCCATTCTGATTACTTATTTCACCATTTGGGGAACCCATTTTATTTCCTCAAGATCTCATTCCACCTTTTTCTAGTAAGACTGTCTCACCATTTGTTAAACTCGTTTGCTCGATTTAAACAAAAACTAGTTAGGAACCTGAAACCCTATCATTTGTTATGATCTAAGCATTTTCATTCTCATTCCTGGTCATCACATGTCACATCCTTTTCCTTAATCTTAATCTAAGCATCTGTTTCTGCCCGTTTTTTACCAAAAGGAAAACTTGTATACATTTTGTTTGTTCATTTGAAGCCATCAGTTCCCTGTTATGAGTAAGTTGTCATACATTTTGAGAGTCAATATCCCCATCCAAACATTCATTCATCATTCTAATCAATCATTTACTCATTTCAAGCAATTTTTTAATAGTTCTAAGTATTTGTTCATCCACTCCTATCACTCGTTTCCTCAATCCGATCAAATATTTCCCCAATCCAATTATCCAACACCCCATTCCAATCACCCATTTGTCCATTCTGATAGGCCATTTACCCACTCTGAGAGTTTGAAATTAGAGGGGTGTATCCACCCTTTTCCTTCTAGAGGGGAAAACCCACCCTTATAGAGGGGCATATCCACCCTTTTCCTTCTAGAGGGGTGAATATGCCCTTACAGAGGGGTGTATCTGCCCTTTTCCTTCCAAAGGGGTGAACTCACCCTTACAGAGGGGAATACCCACCCTTTTCCTTCCAAAGGTGTAAACCCGCCCTTACAAAGGGGTGTATCCACCCTTTTCCTTCTAGAGGGGCGAACCCACCCTTACAAAGGGGCGTATCCACCCTTTTCCTTCTAGAGGGGAAAACCCTCCCTTACAAAGGGGTGTATTGCCATTTTCATTCCAGAGGGGTGAACCTTCCCTTACAGAGGGGCGTATTCACCCTTTTCCTTCCAGAGGCATGAACCTTCCCTTACAGAGGGGCGTATCCGCCCTTTTCCTTCCAAAGCGGCGAACCCGCCCTTACAGAGGGGCGTATCAACCCGTTTCCTTCTAGAGGGGAAAACCCACCCTTACAAAGGGGTGTACCCTCACTTTCCTTCCAGAGGGGTGAACCCTCCCTTACAGAGGGGCAAACCCACCCTTCAAGGGGTCATTTTCACCATCCGTTCAGTCATTTTGAGCACTCGTTCACCCATTTTGAGCACCCATTTGTTTGTTTCGAGTATCCTTTTACTCATTCTGAGCATCCATTATCTTGTTCTAGACATCGATCCCCTACTTTAAGCATTCATCCCCTCAATCTGAGTCTTCATCCTCTCATTTCGAGCATTCATTTGCCTATTCCGAGCATCCATTTCCCTGTTTTAAACATCCATTTTCCTTTTTTGAGGGGCCATTTCCTTATTCCGACCATCCATCTTCTCATTTTGAGTAGTTGTCTCCCCTTCCTACCATCAATCTTCTCATTTTGAGCGTCCATTTCTTTGTTTTGAGCATTCATTTTCTCATTCTTATATCCTCTTTCCCTATTTTGATACACTGTTCACTTGTGGTCTGCATCCAAATCTATCCAAATTCTGCCAAACCCATTCATTATCTGAATCATATTGATACATCATGCTCAAACATCTCTAGGTTACATATCCATCATCTTTTCCCCCATCCATATCCTCTGAACTTCGTTTGAATTTATTATCCAAATTGACTAGGTGTATGAATTTGATCGTCATCGTCAACATCTGCTTAGGATTATCATCCATCTTGAGTTTTTCAATCATCATCATCAGGCCAATCAATCTGCTTTCAATCTTAAGGTGGATTTGGTACTGCAATCATTCATTTATCCTTTAATATGATCAATCAGTATCGTAAATCACCTAAGGTAATCTCTGAATAGGGTTTAGAATCCATCTCATCACCCTATCCAATCTATCATTTGATTTTATCAATCATTTCATCGATCAATCTTATCCAACCCAATCTAATCACATCCCTATCCAATCACCTTCGACCCAATCAATATGCTTCCATATCAAAGTAGATTTGGTGTCATAATCATCCTTTGATAATCAAATCTGATTGACAAAATCAATCCCATCACATCATCCAATCATCCTAATCTAATTTTTAGTCCAATCCCTATCTAAGCTTGACCTAAATCTCAATTTGAGCTTTAGTCTATTTCCACCCAAAATATTTGATCCATCTTATTTATCCTTTCATCATCATGAATCCTTATCCTCCATCAATAGTAGTCAAGGGAAACCCTAATTACGTTGATGACGATAATGAGAGTCTTGTCGATCAAGAGGTGTATGACATCTATCCCCTTGATGCTATCATTTCTAGTAATCTTTCCCCAATTTTTTTCCAAAATCCAATCCCCCCTTTGAGCTATCTCGTTATGTCTTCATCCATGCCTAATAACGCTCCTTATACTACCTTTGACAAGGGATATCCATTATCTTCCTCGTCCACATCTCCATCATATCCTCCCTCTACATCATCTTCTTATCTAACATCCATGACTTCTTATCCCAATCCAGTATCCCAACACCCCTATTACAATCTTCCATCCACACCCTCCTATCTCAATCATTCATCCACATATGCCCACTATCCTAATCCTCCATACCAGTCTGCTCACCCTAATCCTACATTCACACCTTCTTATCCTAATCCAACATCCACATCTTCCTATCCTAATCCAACTTCCACATCTACCTATCCTAATACACCACCCACATCCTCTTGTCCTAATACACCACCCACATCCTCTTGTCCTAATATACCACCCACATCCCTTTTTCCTAATCCACCATCCATATCCTCTTCTCCTATTTCATCATTCCAATATCCCTACATTAACCCTCCATCCAATCCTTATCCTCCATCTACTCCTAGTCCTACATCCAATCCTATTCCCCCATCTAATCCCAATCCTCTACCAATCCCCAATCCTTCATCCACTCGTACCTCACCATCTAAACTTAGAATATGCAAGTTTCTCACTCCATAATTTCTCCAAGGACTTATGACAAAGAAGACATTTTTAACCTCACATCATGAAGTCATGGATCCATGCCATCCCAATCCATCATCCACGATCACTCTAGTGATGAGACCCTTCACCGTATCATGCCTATCATTCATGCTACCACCCCTAGCACCACTCAAACTGTTGACACCATCACACCCACTGAATCCATTGAACTCCCATCCCCTATTCTGAGTGTCATCAAACCTATTGATGATAATCAAATCCAATCCCCTCCCACTCCTAGTATCACTGAAATCTCCTCTCATGAACTTCATGAATCCTCCATCCTTCCATATCCCCAACTTGAGGAGTCCCTCCAACACTCTGTTATCATGCCACCCACCTAAGAAGAGTCATCCCAAGAGCTTGATTCAAAGCATAGCAGCATACCTCCTTCTCTAGATCAAGATCCTACCATCCCTCCTAGTTTACCTCAAGATCACAGTCCCCCATTCATCCCATCACATGATCCCCTTGTTACTCGAGATCCAACCACTCCATCTCATGATCCCTTATCTCCATCCCCATCACATGATCCCTCATCACCCACTACCACAAATCCAAATCCTATCATACCTCCTAATCACTCTCTTGATACTTTACCACTCATTCCTCTTGATCAAGAAGAAGTTGCTACCCCCTCATCTCCATCTAATGATCCTCCACCATCTCCTAACCATACTATTTCCACACCACTTTTATATCCCCTTGGTACTCTCACATTCTTCCATGGTGGTCTCCCTGTAGAATAAAAATAAGGCATATATACCACCCATCATCCTCCGCCTAATAATGGACTCGCATCATTCTTCCAGAATAACAAAAATCCTATAATAGATCAAATGCTTAAGAACATGAACTATCAAGGAAAAGGTTTAGGCATTCATGAGCAAGGTATTTTAGAGCCCATCCAAGTCCAAGAGCATGACTACACATGTGTTCTTGGTTATATCTCTCAAAACTCATAAGCTAAAATTTTTGGTACAACCTCTATATGTCCTCAATGAGCCTCTTCCAAAAGAAATGTAGGCTCTTCCCATCACTCCACCAAATAATTTTATGACATCCCCCCTCTTCCATCATATCACCTCAAAACAACCATCCATATTCCTCCATCTTCTCCATCCATTTTGGGTCCTTACATCCCTCCATCCACCATCTCCCATCCTCCATCTACTATGTCCATGTTTCCTCTAGGTCATATATCTATTTTGGGCATTTATATGCCAAAATAACCTCCTCCATCTTTTCCTATTCATCCTTTCATCCATCCAACACCTATCCATGTCTCCCATCATAAACATCCCACTCTTATGTCCCCTAATTAGGATCAACAAAGGTGCATACCTACAAATCCTCTATCTACACATAATACCCATAATCCTACCTCCATCACTCCACATCATCCATCTCCTCACACCCATAACATTGCTACTAAAATAACTTTGGATGCTAAATTTAAAATGCATGAATCTAAACATCCACATGAATCTAAATCTCCCCATTTCCCCTTTAAATGACATGTTGAAGAAAAGAAAAATAAAATCCAAGATCAAAATCATACCCGTTAGTCACAAAGGTCCACCAAAGCAAAAATCAAAACCATGTGGATCCCAAAGAAACAAGATGCAATGCCTTCAAATGAAAAATATATAACAACATCCAAAGTTTCTAATCAAAAATTCATTCTCATCCGCCATCTCCTATCTTTGTTTTGGGTCCTTATGTCCCAAAAATCACTATCTCATCTTCTCCATTATCCCCACATTCTCCTCCTATCCTTTCACATACACCACCATATGTGTTGATGTTGATCCTAAACTCATCATCCCATCACACTCATACTCCATCATTCCATCCACACCCCTTCCAACATCCCATCGATTATCTGCCTCATCATATCCCTCTAATTCATCTTCTTGCATAATCCATTTATCCTAATAAGGTTGTAACAACATACAATAGTCACTTCACACATGGGCTCTTAATACCTCTTATGTAACTTGATGCTTGAGTCCTTCATCCATATCCTTATCACATATCTTCTAAATCCCCTCATCCACATCCCTATCCTTATCCATCTCCATCAGCATGCTATCCAAAAAAAAATTAAAAAATCTAAAAAAAAAGTGAAAAAAAAACAAAGTAAAGAGAGATAATTTGTCCAATGGTTTAAAATTGGAAAACAAGTGCCTTGGATAAGTACCATGATGAAAACCTGGAAAACAGGCGTCATGTGTAAGTCCCCATCCATCCTTTTCCACACTTGGGGGCAGCTTCCTGATATGCATTCCCTCCATCTGCTATGCTTCCTGCTATGCTCCTAGCTATGCACCCATCTTCCTGCTATACATCCTCTTCATTCATCCCCTTCATCCCACCTATCTTCTACATCCTACCATCATATTTCATTTATCTCCAATCCCTCCATCCTTCTTGTGATCTTCATCAAGACAAGGGCACCTATTTATGCATGCTTTTGGACACCTCTTGGTATACATTCCCTTCACCCATACACTATTGTATTCCTTTTTCACATCCATCAAACTCCCTCATCCACCCATCCTATCTTCCTCCAATTATCTCCTTTATCTTCCCATCTAATCATTTGTCGTCCCTCCTATCTTATCACACATGACATATCTAGAATGGGGGAATATATCTTCTTTTGTGACATAGTCCTTGGAGACACCATTCATCCATCTCCTCATCCTTATCATCCTATCCATCCCAAAAATACCTTCCATCTCCCAATCCTTATCTTTCTATCTATCCAAAAAATCCCTCTCATCTCCCAATCCTTATCTTCCTATCCATCCAAACAATCCCTTATGTCTCCCCATCCATATCATCCTATCCATCATAGCATCCCAATTCTTCTTCCGCTATACATCCATCCTAGCATCTTTCCATATCCTTATCTTTATCTATCCATCCCCTCATATTTATCCTAATCCCATCTCATAATGCCTTGTCATTGGTATCTGGCTATAGGATCCTCCATCATGCAACCCAATGCTTGGATCAAATCATCATCATTTTCATCATCATTGGGATGTATCCTTTGGTGTTGTTTCGGGATATATCCTTCCCTTATCAACAACCCTTTAATTGGGATGTATCCTTCCTTATCCTCAATCATCTTTCCAACCTTTTATCATTTCTCATCACTCATCTCTTCATCATGCCATTCTCCCTATTCATCTTTCAATGATTTGGATAACTATCCCATCCTTGAGCTTTGTGTAATTCCCATCATCAATCCTATCCAATCCAACAAGTCTATCTTGTCTCACCATGTCAGTATCATCTTTTTTTCCACTTATATTGGTCATCTCATCATCCTTTATCCATTGTTTGTCTTTGGTCTTTGGTTGAACTATGTTTCCCCTACACTTTCACATAGGAAAGGTTGATCATTTGATCCACCCCCGGGGCTTTTGTCTGCCCGATCTTTGTCATCCATCATCTTTCTCCATCGTACTCTTTCCAATTTTATCCATGGTCTTTTATCAAACTACGAGGGCTCTGCACTTTCACATAGGAAAGACTAATTTTTGATCGGCCCCCGAGCCCCTAGGTCGTTAGGGTATTTTGGTCTTGTGTCAGTCTTATGTCTTGTCTCTTGTGTCGTGTTGTCAAGAGTGCCCTTATCTAGCTGGTTCTTCACAAATGGGACCCTCTAGTGTCAAAAGATTGGGTTAACGACAAAAATCCTATGTCATCTAGGTCATTTTAGTTTAGTATCCATCATCAGTCTCAACAGGATGCATCCTTTCTAACAGACTTCATCAACCCCATCCATCCTTGTGATCCTATGGAAAAGGATGTTTGAACTCGATTATTATCTTTTGATGCTTTTGGATTTTTTTTATCATTTCAGCTCCCTATCATCACTTGTTAGGGCTGCCATGATCCATCACAATATGGTGCATTTTGACTGGTCAAAATAGGGGCATATCTTGATCTCTTTCTTTTTGTTGTTGTTTTTTTTGTTGTCCCATGTAGTACCCACCAAGATCCTCTACGTCTTGTGTTATGCTAGGGCATCCTTTTGTGCTTGTGGTTATCCGAATAGTTGGCCTGACCAAGGTCTTCATGACTTTGGGGTATTGGGATAGCCTTCTTGTTTGTTGTGTTTTTCTTATGCATTAGACACTCATCAGCCTTGGTTCTTCATACCCCGACACCTAGTGCCTTATGCTATAGCAAAAATCAATGCTCTGAAGATAGAAAATTTCATTAGGATTGCATTTCATCTCCCATTCCATCCTTTCATCTATCAAAAATTTCCCCCATCCATTCATCCTTCATCAATCTCCCTCCCCTCTCCATATAATCTCTTCTCATCATCTCTTCAATCTTCTTAGAATAATATTGATTGGTTATTCTAAGCATCTTATCCTCCATCGCTTTTATCCTTTCATCCATCTCACATCTCAATCCCATCCTCATCCATTCAATCTAGAACAAATCACCTAATCACATCCTTGGTCTTATCCCTAGCCTTGTTACAAGCCTTGATCCAATCATCACCATCATCATCATCATCGGGATGTATCCTTCCCTATGCTTTGGTGTTTTTTTAGGATGTATCCTTCCTTCATCAATATCCATTTCATTGGGATGTATCCTTCCCTATCCTCATGTTGTTATAGGATGTATCCTTTCCTCATCAACAACACTTTCATCATCATCATCATCATCATTGAGATATATATTTCCCTATTCTCGTGTTGTTTCAAGATATATCATTCCCTCATTGGCAACACTCCATCCATCATCAACCCATTTTGGCTTGTAGCTTGACTGGGGAAACATTGCATTTGTCCTTAAATCCATTTGTGCTAAATCCATATCCTATTGCTTATCGTCCTCTCTCACTCCATCCCTTTGCATCATCTTCTTCATCTCCCCTTGCATCATCTCATTCATTTCAAGAGCACATCCATGTTCTCTTGAACCCACATGTCCTCTCAAGGGGGCATCCTTCATCCCTGATCTTCATCATCACTCCCATCATCTTTCCTCCTAGTCACTCCTTTGAATGACTAGGGCATTTTTTCCAATCTAACCATCTTCTTTTGGGTTCTATGTTTTAATATTCTTTGAAATGATGTTACTTCATAACACCATCTCAAAGAGGGGGAAAATGTAAACACCTAAATTTAGACACTCACATTGGTCCAAATTTATCCCTCTTCATCTAAACATCCTCTTATTTGCGTTAATTAGGTAATATCACTATTATCTAATTAATACCCTTAATTCTGCCAAATCCCTAAGGTATTTAGTTAATAATTAAATATCTTATCTCTTTAATCCACCTTTAATCAAATGAATTAAATAAATATGAAATTTATTTAATTACTCACATGTCACATCACTTCCACTTAATCCTAACCCACCTCCTATTCTCTTCATTAGGGATGTGCACATGCCTAGTCCTTCATTAGGATGTGTCACATCCTCCAACTTTTGCAAGTTGGCATATAATCTTCCTTAACCACTAATTATCTTCTAATCACTGATTAATTAAGCCTAATCAGTACCTTGGTCAACTCTCCCCATCCCCCAAGGAATTTTCAATTCTTTTTTATTCATCCAAGGCTCCTCTCTTCCCCATGTGAATTTTTAATTCACTTTTATTCCTCCAAGGAATCTTCTTTTCTCCATGCAAGTTCTAGAACCTTTGACTTGTCACATCAATCACATGTAGGAAAATACATACCATTTTAGGCACCTTGTCTTATCCAAGGTACTTCTCACCTCTCTTTGGTAACATTGTCTTATCCATAAGATCTCCCAATCATAGTGAATTTTAAATTTACTTTTATTCCTCCAAGGAATCTTCTTTTCCCCATGTGATAATTGAGAGGTCACATCAAGGTACTTGCAAGTACCTCCATCACATGTCTTTCTTCCATCTTTCCTACACCTCATCACATCCTTAGCCACTTCACCTTCCACATGTCAAGATGTGAGGGCTTGTGAGTCCTCAACTCACCATAGCCCGTCATCTTATCCATGGTGGCTCAATCTTGACCATTGAATTCTCTAGAGAATTCAATTACCTCTATAAATACCCCCTCTAATGCATTTACAACACTTAGCCATTTGCACCCTTATGCTACCAATTTTATTATTCAACTTGCAA
The DNA here is from genome assembly GCA_007258455.2 of Sequoia sempervirens. Lineage (NCBI taxonomy): Eukaryota > Viridiplantae > Streptophyta > Pinopsida > Cupressales > Cupressaceae > Sequoia > Sequoia sempervirens. The sequence goes on along the minus strand of VDFB02000003.1, from coordinate 668,284,643 downwards.
GAATTTTTCCTCATCTAACCAATTCATTTAGCCATTAGCACTTGCATTTTATCACATTGTTCATTTTGCATCTAGCCATCTCCATAGCCATCCAAGGAGCATATAAGCATTCAAACATCAAGGGCCAACCAAGGGACTCAACAAGACAAAGGTACAATCAATTTTATCTTCTTTCTTTGTGTTATCATTCCTTAGGCTAATTTTTCAAGTGTTTCTTGTGCTTTTCATATTGCATAATAGTTATTTTTCTCACTTAGAATAGGATAAACACTAGGCTTCATAGGGGGTATCCTTGAAAGAAATTTAAATCCTTCTACTTCACAACAAAATAATCCTATTTCACATGTTTTATGTGAAGCTCATATGTTAGCTAATGGCATTGCAAATGTGGGTGTGTTGTGAGAGTTGATTGGGGTTCATTTGAATCTCTTCCTCTCAATCTCAAATGTGTATCTAATGATGACCAGATGGCTTTTCTTAAGACTGATGTGTTTTGGAAAAGGTTCTTCATAATGTTTCATAGTTGGGATATGCTCGATGAACCTTTGGCATGTATGATTCATTTTTATTTCCTTGGTTTCTATATTATGAAGGCCTGGCAACATAGGCAAGGTAGTACCTTGAATGACAAGCCCACAAATATTATGGGTGTTATTTATATTTTGTGGAGAGTTTAGTTTTTTCACATTTTTTAACTCTCTAGTGTCATTGCATTTTTCAACTTTTCATGCAGCCATGGGTGGAGACTACTGTAGATTGAGTCAAGTTCATGTGAGGAATTTCAGAAAAAATTTATTATTTGGGAGCTTGGTGGGGTTATGCAGTTCATGCAAAGAATTCAAGGTCTGGATCTTGATGCTATAGATTTATTTGTGAAAGGTTGGAATGGAAGGATGTTGAGTTATAAGGGTGTGGAGTTTAAAATTGATGAGGATTTTATAGTTGAGGCTACTAGTCTGGCGGTCTCGAGGAAGAATTTTTTTAGGGATAGGGGAGATGCTAAGAAGGCCTTTGTGAATTTTTTCAAATTCGATGAGAAGAAGAAGCTCTAGGAAATTGGGAGTGGTGGCTATGCTTGTAAGTCTTTGAAGCCACTTTGGAGGGACCTCGTGTTGGCATTAATGCACTATTTTATGCTTGAAGGTAGATTCTTTGTTGTTTACAGCTACCATTTCATGCTTTTGAATCACTTTAGGCATAAGGTGTTGGTCTCCTTTCCTTTCTACCTATTAATTTCCATGGAAAAGAGTATAGAAGATCACAGAAAAAAATCCTAAGAAGGTGGTGTTGCATGAGGATCTTATGAACCTCTTGTTTCCTCACATTAAGCTTAAGTTAATTGTGGTCTCTCCCAAAACCCCTAGTAAGAAGGTTGTTAAAAAAACTAGATATGACACTAGACACTCTGTTGTGAAATGGATTGGGAGTTGTGAGGATGAAGAATCAGAGTTTGAGGAAATTTCTATGGATGATGATGGCTCTGAGGAAGGGGAAGATGACTTGGAAGAGTGGAGCAAGGGCTATAAAAGGGATGTGGAGTTGAGGGATTCCATGGTGAATTTTGTGAAAAGGACTTCAAAAGGGAAATCTAAAGGCTCCAAGAAATAAAAACATTTGACTAAAAGGAAGATGGACCTGTGGCTCTCGGTTCTAATGAGAAACCCTCGATGGCTCTTGGTGAAGGTGGTTTTAATCGTTCTGTTAATGTTGATTTTGAGAATGTATCTGTTAGGGATCCTTTGCCCAAGAAAGGGGAAATTTCCTCTACGTCTTGTCCCAAGGTGCCTGAAGATGAGGGTCTGTGTTTGAAATTTTATGTTGGTGTTGTTAATCCTTCTTCTAATGAGTTAATGAGCCTGGGCCTATGGAGGTGCATGGGATGGATTTAGTCAAGAATTCTTAGGGTTTTTCTTCAATTGAAAGGGCTATCAAAATGCAATGGTTGGAAGTGTTAGCTAATTTAGCTAACTTTCCTGATAAGGAGCGGATTAAGGGGGAAGTGGTTGAGGTCAAGGACTCCCCTATCGAAGAGGATGAAGAGGAAAATTTGGATCTGTCTAATGCTCTGGGTAACATTGAGTCAAATGATCAGCCTCCTATTAATTGGGATGATGTGAATATGAATATGTTTTGCAAGATGGCTAAGGATGGGATGCAAAATTTGTTATCTTTGGTGAAGTGGTTATTTTTTTAGGTTAAGTAGCTCAATATTCAGATGAAAAATTGGCAAGATCTTTGTGTTGCTATGATCCATGGTAATTAGAAGGAATAGGTTATTAAACGAAAAGTTAAAACTATGAACATCATGTTGGATAAGCTAATTAATGATGTGGATCATCTAGGGGCTTCTCATAAGGAGAGGATTTCCTCTTTGGAAATGTTGCTCAATAAAATTTTAGAGGATTGGGTTGCTAGACTTGAGGAGAGAATTGGTAAGATATCAGATGATTTAATAACAGTGGTTAATCTCAGTAACAACTCTCTAAAGACTATAGCTAGGGGGGTCTCTTTTCTAAATGAGAAATCTCTTAATTGGACTAGTAAAACTCTTGACTTGGGTGAGTTAGACAAAGTGATTGATGAGATCAAATGCTCAAGCTAGGTGGAAAAATTTAACAAGTCTGCTCCAGTGTTGGAGAAAGATGTGTAGGTTGGGTTGTGTCTTAGGACAACAACAAGACTAAAAAGAGAGTTTCCATTTCTCTTGATGAGATTAAAGATTTAGTGGATATGTAGGAGAAGGTCATTAAGGAGAATATGGCCTTGGTGAATTTCTTGGATAATATGTTGTAGTTGACACTTTCTTTTTTGTTGGATTAGTAGGGTTGTTGACGTTTTTTTTGTTGTTCTACTAATGGATTCCTTATGTTTTATCTTTTGTCAGCTTTTTGGTCTTTAGGGCTGCTAGTTTTTATTGCTTGGTCTCTCTTGCAGCTTTTCGTTCTTGTAAAGGGTTTTGGGGCCCCTTCAAAACCTAATTTTCCTTACAATAAATCCTCAAGTGAACCCTTCTTAGTACCATCATCTGGAAAATAATGCTCAACAACAACATACTAGTATGCAAGGAATATCCCAATAGAAAATTTTGAGAGGAGAAAATTATGCACAAAATAACCAAGGATATAATCAAATGGGTTCTCAAATACAATATAGTGCCCCAGTAAATAGTGGTGGTCAGTATATTCATATGTATCAAAATCAATATATGCAAAAAAAAAAATCCTACAGTTAAAAATTGAACAATAGGAAAATGGGTGCTTTATGGCCTAGGTCATAGAACACAACTATTCTCATATTATCATTCAATAATGTTCTAGGAACCCTAATTGGTGATAGGGAGAGGGAATGGAGGAATCAATCTTAGATTCTTGCTCTAGGTCTTGCTTAAAGACCTTCTTGGTGCCTTACTCCACCACTTTAACCTATAGGTCCTTTTGCAAATTCAGGTACCCTAGTTCTCTTGGCCAACCCCACTTCTATCACCTTTCATCCAACCAAGACAATTCTTGGTGTAATAACACTAACTCTTCCTTAGCCTTTAATTTTCCCTAAAGACTAACCACACCTCAATACACATTTTAGAACTTGCAAGGGTGTAGATATGTCTACAACAGCTTCAAACCAACCTCCTAGGGCTTCTAGAGGTTCCACCAAACTACACCATTCCATCGCTTTCATCAAACCCTCATTTGGGTTAAAAAGGGCTACTAGCCAAGAGCCCCTATTAGGCCTCCAACTCTGAGTAATCTGGTCTTCTCTCTAAAATATTACAAGAAAACCCCATTCTTTCTTTGAGATCCCTGGTTCATTTGCCTAACTCTCCAATATTTTTAGGGTTTTGGTCCTTTACCAGCCATACAAGGCCAATTCTTGAAAATAGCCAAAACTAGGGTTTACAAGCCTTTCACTAGCTTCTTCCAGACTATCTAAGTTTTCTCACATCAAGTGGGTTGATGGAGCCTCCTCCTAACCACCAGACCTTGCCAATTTCCTCAGCTAAATTCTCCAAAAGGAAATTTTGAAAAAACTTAACACCCCTGCAAAATATGAGTCTTTCACTCCTTGTCTTCCCTAGTCGGACTCTGCCTGGCTCGCCTAGGGAAAGATTTTGCTATCAACTCCTGCACACACACAAGCCCTAGAATCTACCATATGTACAAGCATGGTGTCTAGGCACTATTCCCAAAGGGCCATACAATTTGTACGGTGGGAAAGTGCTCTAGCACCCCATTTCCTCAAACATGTCTGGTTTAGCCCAGCAACAGAGTTAAATGAAACTATTTACAAAAAAGTAATTAAAAATTGAACAAAGAAGCTATTTAATGTTATACACTGCTTGTAAACTACCAACACTACATTCCACAACCAAAACAATAATAGGTTTAATCCATTAAAGCACTATTTAACTGCAAAAACTAGAAAATGCCTCACAAAATGATGTTTCCTTCAAAATCACAAAATTTCACTACAATATCAATGCCTTTAAACCTACTCCATGGTTGAGGCTTCCCTTAAATAGGCTCCAAAAATAGTTGAGCGTCTGTGGTCGAACCTCTTGATGACCTAATGGTAAAAGTTATAAAACCCACTGTGTTTTTCAAACTATGCCAACTTTTTACAACTTAGCAAGATGATGTTCTAAACCTATTTACCTCTTGTCAACTTCTTTCCCACAACTCAAAAAAAAACTTCTAAGTTAACTCCACAATGGTCAACATGACCTTATGAAAAAAAAACAAGATAATCCTTTTAGATTTCCTAGTAAGCTATTGAACTGCCTATTGTTCCTTAGGTGCTCCTGCACCATTCTCCCCCTCTCAGCCCGAACACTAAGGATTGGAAGGAGAGATCATTGATAGGTCAATACCAAACTTCTGGAACTGATCTTCTTGTACCCATGTGGCCTCTGATTCATGCTTGTTCTTCCACTTGACAAGGTGCTCCATGTACACCTTATGTCTTGTAGCCTTTTTCACTCTTGACTCCAAGATCTTCTCTGCCTGAGGCTTCTCTTGATTAGGTAGGGGTACATTACTGATGTCCTTGAAGATCTCTTGATTGTTCTGAACCTCATCACTAACTGTTCCCTTATACTTGATCAAATCAGCTATGTTGAAAATTGGTGAGATTCCTAGATCGGTAGGTAACTCCACCTTATATGCATTCTTTCCATACTTGGCCAAAACCTTGCATGGACCCACTCTCTTCATCTGCAACTTGGTTGACATTCCCTTCTGCAACCTTGATTTGTTAAGGTGGACCATAACATAGTCCCCTACTTGAAATTGCACATCTTTCCTTGACATATCTACCTTCTCTTTCAACTTTTGTGTAGCCTCTGTGACTGTCTTCTTCACCTGCTCTTGAATATCCTTCATGGTCTAACTGAAGTCCTCTGCATGTCCACTTCTTTGTTCCATAGTTCCAAGATCTCTGAGCTTACATATGCCTCTTGGGTGCATCCCATACACAACTTCAAAAGGACTCTTCCCTATGGTCTGGTTCACACTATCATTGTATGCATACTCAGCTTGTAAGATAACCATATCCCATGTTTGTCCATATTTCTTTAGTTAGGAACCTTAGAAGATTACCTAGCACCCTGTTAGCCACCTCTGTTTGACCATCGGTCTGAGGATGGTAAGCTGATCCAAAAGACAGATTTGTACCCAATCTACTCCATAGAGTCTTCCAAAAGTGACTCATGAACTTCACATCCCTATCTGAAACAATGCTCAAAGGAAAGCCATGGATCCTTACAATCTCCTTGAAGAAAAGATGAGCTATGTAGCTAGCATCATGAGTAGTTTTGCAAGGAATGAAAGGACTCGTCTTGTTAAATCTATCTACCACTACATAAACACTGTCAAAACCAATCTTGGCCTTAGGAAGGCCTACCAAAAAATCCATGCTCACACACTCCCATGGTCTGTTAGGAATTGGTAGGGGTTGATATAAACCAGCATTGCTAGCTCCTCCCTTAGCTTTCATACACACAACACATTTTTCCACGTACTTCCTAACATCTCTTGCCAACTTAGGCCAGTAATAGAATCTTTGCACAAGTTCTAAAGTCTTATTGATACCAAAATGTCCACTAAGACTACCATTATGTTTTTCCTGAATCAGATTTTCCCTCATAGATCCTCTTGGAACACATAACTGATTTCCCTTAAACAATAACCCACTTTGCAAAGTATACTTAGAGTATTGGCTATGGAAATGGTTTTCAAAGTTAGAACATACCTTATAGACCTCTGAAAAGTCTTCATCTTCCCCATAGAGATCCTTGAAACTCTTTATGCCAATGCTCTTGATATGTATCTCTTGCACTGTCAACAATCTCCTGCTCAATGCATCTGCTACTTTGTTTAGTTGTCCCTTCTTGTGCTTGATGGTGAAGGTAAAAGCTTGGATGTATTCCATCCATTTCAAATGCCTATTACTCAACTTCTCTTGAGTGTTGATAAAGTTGAGTGCCTGAGTGTCAATAAAGACTACAAACTCCTTGGGTAGAAGATAATGCCTCCATTTCCTAAGTGACTAAACCAAAGCATAAAGTTCTAAGTCATAGGTTGAATACTTCTTCTTTGCTTCATTGAGCTTCTCACTGAAGAAGGCTATAGGCCTACCCTATTGAATTAGCACTCCTCCTACTGCCACTCCACTTGCATCACATTCCACAGTGAACAACTTGTCAAAGCTAGGTAATAAGAGAATTGGTTGATTTTCCACCTCTTGTTTCAGTTTCTCAAACCCTTTCTCAGCTTCTTGAGTCCACACAAACTTAGTTTATAAACCACCCTTGATTGTATCTAAGACTGGTGCACATATGCCACTAAAGTTCCTTATGAATTTTCTATAAAATTGAGCCAATCCATGAAAACTTCTTACCTCAGTTCCTATGGTTGGTGTATGCCAGTTTAGGATGGCTTCCACCTTGCTTGGATCCATCTTCAATGATCCTTTGGACACTACAAAACCCAAATAGACTAGCTCTTGCTTAAAGAATCACACTTCTCTAGGTTGATTGCCAACTTCTCCTCTTGCAACCTTCTAAGAACCAACTCCACATGTTTCAAATTCTCTTTTGTTGTCTTGTTGTATATGAGGATGTCATCAAGGTATACCACCACAAATATCCCTGTAAAACCCTTGAGCACTTCATTCATGAGCCTCATGAATGTGTTAGGGGAACTGGAGAGACCAAATGGCATCACTCTCCATTCATATAACCCATCATTTTTCTTAAATGTTGTCTTCCACTCATCACCATCCTTAATTCTGATCTGATGGTATCCACTCTTGAGATCCAACTTGGTGAAGTACTAAGCTCCTCCAAGACAATCCATCAAGTCTTCAATCCTAGGGATACGGAATCTATATATGATTGTGATTCTATTTACTGCTCTAGAATCATTACATAACCTCCATTTACCTCCCTTCTTGGTTGCTAAAACCACTGGCACTGCACATGGACTGATGCTCTTTTGAATCAATCCTTGATCCAACAACTCTTGCACTTGCCTAGCTACCTCTAGGTTCTGATCTGGTGTAAGTTTGTATGCTACTTTGTTAGGTAATGAAGCTCTAGGTATGAAGTCACTTCGATGACTAATGGCTCTCCTTGGTGGTAGAGTTGCAGGTCTACCATCACTAACTATGCTCTTGTACCTTTCAAGTAACTTTTGGACTACTTCTGGTAGGACTGTCTTTTCAGCCTTATCTTCATCTTTAGGTTGTAACACAACCACATATCCTTCACTCCCTTGATGTAGGTTGTTAAGGAACTCTTTCCCATTGCTCAACATGATGTTTGGTGTCTTTGACTGTCCTTCTTCTTCTTCTGAAAGTGACTGCAACTTAAAAATCTTCCCATCCTTCTTGAATGAGATGGTGTTCTCTTTCCCATCATAAATGGCACTTCTGTCATATTTCCATGGTCTACCCAGTAGTAGATGTCATGCATCCATGGGTAACACATCACAAACTAACTTGTCCTTGTACCCTCCAATGGAAAACTCCACCGTTACTTGCTCATTCACTAAAACACTTTGTCCCTTGTTTAGCCATGTGACCTTGTAAGGGTTAGTATGGGGTACCTTCTCCAATTTCAATTTCATTACTGCCTCTTCTGAGATTATATTGTATGTTGAACTTGAATCCACTATGACCTTGCATACTTTACCAAGTATCTTGCACCTTACTCTAAATAGATCTCTCCTTTGTTTAGGTTCTTCCTTGACTGGCTGTCTGATCAGAACTCTGTTAAACATCAGATTCTCTCCTACTTCAGATTCAATATGACTGACCTCAAATGCCTTAGGACTCATGGTGTCCTCTTGTGCATAAGCCACTCTCTTTTCATTGCTTGATGAAGATGCTTTCTCCAAGCACCTATAAGCAGGATGACCTACTTGTCCACAATGGTAACACTTCATGTTTGCAAAGTATGAATTACTCCTGCCTATTCCTCTTCCTATGTTTGAACCTCCTTGAGGTCCTCTACCTCTGTTATATCCTCCTCTAGAATATGTTTCTCCTCCATGCTCTGTTAATTTAGACTCACCTTGGTTTCTTTGATCATTGCCTCTACCTTGGTAGCCACCTCGCTGTCCTCTTTGATCTCTTTGATCTTTGCCTTTGCCTCTGCCCTTAGAAGCCTGATCTTGCTTCCTCTTGCTTCTTTCCTCACTCTTTACGGCCAACTGATAGCATTGGTGTACTGTCTTAGGACTTAAAAGAGCCATCTCCTCTTGAATGTTCCACTTCAAGCCATTAAGGTATCTAGCCATCTTGAGACTCTCATCCTCTGTCACATTAGACCTCATGCAAAGTTTTTGAAACTCCTCAGTGTAAGTGTTTACATCTTGGTCTCTTTGCCTTAGGCTTTGTCTCTTCTTATGTAATTGAATCTCATAGTCATCTGGCATGTATGCTTCTTTTACTTTGGCAACCACAGCTTTCCAAGTAGTTATAGGCTGCTTGCCTTCCTTTTCCCTTTCTGTCTGAATGAACTTCCACCATGTCAAAGTAGAACCTCTTAGTCTTTATTTGGCCACCTTTACCTTATGTGCTTCAGTGACTCCATCACACTCAAAATGGTTTTCCATTCCTTCTATCCAGTCCATGACTAGATCAGCTTCCATTTTCCCACTAAATAGTGGTATGCCTTCAAGTGCTTTTCCACTCAAAGCTTTCAATGCCTTCAAGAAAGGATCTTCTTTTAGGACAAGGTCAGGTTTAGGGGTCTTTTCTTCCTCTCCAACCTCTTCTTCCTTTGGTATCCTTCCTTCAAATTTCGCAGTCCTCATTGCTTGTTCAAGTTGGGCTATCCTTTCCCTCAATTGCTTATTATCTTCCTCCTACTCTTCAACCATCTTGGCCAATTGTGCATTTTTCACCATGACGGTAGTATCACTTGACTCAACCTCTGACATATATTATTCTTTCCCAAATCTTTTACTTTCTCTGATACCAATCTGATAGGGAGAGGGGTTGGAGGAATCAATCTTAGATTCCTACTCTAGGTCTTGCTTAAAGACCTTCTTGGTGCCTTACTCCACCACTTTAACCTATAGGTCCTTTTGCAAATTTAGGTACCTTGGTTCTCTTGGCCAATCCCACTTCTATCACCTTTCATCCAACCAAGACAATTCTTGGTGTAATAACACTAACTCTTCCTTAGCCTTTAATCTTCCCTAAAGACTAACCACACCTCAATACACATTTTAGAACTTGCAGGGGTGTAGATATGTCTACAACAGCTTCAAACCAACCTCCTAGGGCTTCTAGAGGTTCCACCAAACCACACCATTCCATTGCTTTCATCAAACCCTCATTTGGGTTAAAAAGGGCTACTAGCTAAGAGCCCCTATTAGGCCTCCAACTCCGAGTAATCTGGTCTTCTCTCTAAAATATTACAGGAACACCCCATTCTTTCTCTGAGATCCCTAGTTCATTTTCCTAACTCTCCAAGAATTTTGGGGTTTTGGTCCTTTACCAGTTGTACAAGGCCAATTCTTGAAAATAGCCTAAAGCTAGGGTTTATAAGCCTTTCACTAGCTGCTTCCAGACTATCTGAGTTTTCTCACATCAAGTGGGTTGATGGAGCCTCCTCCTAACCACCAAACCTTGCCAATATCCTCAGCTAAATTCTCCAAAAGGAAATTTTGCAAAAACTTAACACCCCTACAAAATATGAGTCTTTCACTCCTTGTCTTCCCTAGCCGGACTCTACCTGGCTCGCCTAGGGAAATATTTTGCTAGCAACTCCTGCACACACACAAGCCCTAGAATCTACCATATGTACAAGAATGGTGTCTAGGCACTGTTCCCAAAGGGCCGTACAATTTGTATGGTGGGAAAGTGCTCTAGCACTCCATTTCCTAAAACCTGTCTGGTTCAGCCCAGCAACAGGGTTAAATGAAACTATTTACAAAAAAGTACTTACAAATTGAACAAAGAAGCTATTTAATGTTATACATTGCTTTTAAACTACCAACACTACATTCCACAACCAAAACAATAATAGGTTTAATCCATTAAAGTACTATTTAACTGCAAAAACCATAAAATGCCTCATAGAATGTTGTTTCCTTCAAAATCACAAAATGTCACTACAATATCAATGCCTCTAAACCTACTCCATGGTCAAGGCTTCCCTTAAATAGGCTCCAAAAATAGCTTAATTTCTTTGGTCGAACCTCTTGATGACCTAATGGCAAAAGTTATAAAACCCACTGTGTTTTTCAAACTATGCCAACTTTTTACAACTTAGCAAGATGATGTTCTAAACCTATTTACCTCTTGTCAACCTCTTTCCCACAACTCCAAAAAAAACTTCTAAGTTAACTCCACAATGGTCAACATGACCTTATGAAAACAAAACAAGATAATCCTTTTAGATTTCCTAGTAACCTATTGAACTGCCTGTTGTTCCTTAGGTGCTCTTGCACCAATTGGGTTGACAATCAACCTCACAAGGTTAGTCAATTCACAATGAGGAGGACCTAGGAGGGGGTTCTTTAATCTTTTAATGGTTCACCACCAAGAAAATGCTTGGAAAAGACAACTTAACTTTCAACTCACAAAACCTAGTAATGTAAGCCAAATAATGAGTGCTAATGATGAAATTAAGCTACACCAAGTTAGGGTATGTCTACCTAGGAATTATGGAGATGATGTGAGGATTATAGAAATTTAAAGAAGCTACCAAAAATTGCTATGGAGGACTAGCATGCCCAGGATGGCGTATTAGTCCCACTGCTATTTTTTGGGGCAAATATGGAGTCTTCAAATGTCAGAACCGGATCTAAAGGGATCTCTGAAAAATATGCTTCGGAGGGATAAGGCTCCCAAAGTGGCGTATTAGTCCCATTTTGAATTTCTACAAACTCTGAATGTGATCCTGAGCTCCAAGGTTTTCACTTGCTTCCTTTAGGATCTCAAGTTCTAAAAGTTCTGAATTCAACCTATAGGTGAGTTTCCATGAAGATGACAAATTTGTGATGCATCTTTGCAATTTTTAAAAAATTTCACTCCAAATGATCTTCAAGACTTCAACCTAGATCTGCAATCATAAATATGCAAGATGGGAAAAACTTGGTGTTTGTTAATAAATGGGGGTTTCCATTGGTCAAACCCCTTGTTGGTAATTAAACCTTGAAATGAAATAGAAATAATGAAGGAAATGGTGAATGAACAACATACAATGCTACAACTCACCAAACCCTTATAAAGTCTTCAAACTTGTGTGCAATGGTTGTAATGGATATGGATCTTAAACAAAATGAATGATCTTGAAAGATATGGACTTGAATTGCTTGCTTGAATCAAAACCCTACATCACAAATGTTAGCACAATAGCACAATAGCACACATGATGCAATAAACTCTTTGATATGATGCTTGAATATTGATAATGGCTCCAAATGCTTGATTAATCTGCTCTTGAATGCTCTCGTGAACTCAATTAAACTATTATGAATTCTCTCACAAAATAATTGGATTGAAATGAATGAATGAACCTTATATTTATGCTTGTTTATGCTTAATATCTTGAAATTACATCACACCAAGTTGACATATGAATTCATTAAATAAAGGAGGCTAAATCCCACCAGAATTTGAAATTAAATATCAAAAATGACTCAAGGAGGACTATGACGCCCTAGGTAGCATCTTAGTCCCAAGTCATGAAACTTGGGGCACAAGCACCGAAAAGGGATCTTTTTAAGTACTCTCAAAATCAGGGTCCCAAGATCCATGGAGGAAAAGGATGCCCTGGGTGGTGTTTTAGTTCCAATCCACAAATCAGGGACACATAGATAGAATCATTAAATGATCATTTATCTTTTGATTTTTGTCTAGATTTTCCATAAAAATATATAGTTTATTAGGCTTGTGGATGAAAAATAGGACCAATTAATCCATAAATAAGCATCAATAAAGAAAGGCAGGCCCAAAAAAGTGTGAAAATGCAAGGGTACATGCATTTTACTACACTACATTTATCCCCCACTTTAGTGAGAGGATGACTTTGCTTCAAACTCACACTAAAGTAGTCAACCACACAATTAAGAGGGGTTACAATGTACGAATGCTAGTAAGATACGATGGCAATGATCAAGAGGGATGATCAATCCCCCAAGGTTGAGATCCTATGAAAAACCAACATAGGCACTAAGGAACATGCATGTGGACGATAGATGAAGCCATAACCAAATTACAAGCATACACCATCAAATATAGAAAAAGACAAAGGAAAAAGGAAAAAGAAAAAGGAAAAATGCAACAGATCAAGCTTCGACTAGCCGTCCAACGTGGTGGACGGGGTCTAGGTTGAAAGAGGTTTACAAGTGAAACATGTTGTCCACTATGCAAACAAAATGCATGCTCACAAGGGCTAGTGGGAGCTAGTTTTCCACTAGGTGAGACCCAAGAGGTCCATATCAAATTCATACTCCCATGACTATGATAACGACAAAAATAAAAATGCATGCTCACATAGGCTAGTGAAGCTAGGTGTTCACTAGGTGAGCCCTAGGGGACCATATCAAAGCCATAACTCAATGACTTTAATAAGGTACAAAAATGCACGTAACAAGAAAGAGAGAGGTTCAAAGGGATTTTTCTTAGTTCATGCAAGGTCTCATCTTAGGGAACATTGTGCTTAATATTTCCAATAGAGGACAAGTCAAATAAATAACACACTCTCGGAGGAAATCAAACCCAATGACACCACCAAGAAAAGGATGCATCGGAAAAAGAAAGAAAATTGCATAATGAAACATGAGTGTCAATGTATGCCCCCACTTTAAAGTGGTTTCTAACACCATTGTTGTGAGAAATTTATTTAAAGTAGAAGAAGACATGAGAGCTTATTTAGAAAGCCCTATGCCAAGTCATATGTTTCTAATAACCTACATCATGCAAAAGGATGGAAGGGTTGCTCAGTAAATCACATCTGAACCAACTTAAGGCATGTCGTCCACATCCCAAACTTGCTCTTATATGTACATGAAAGGTGGTCAACTAGCCAAAAGAGATAACAATTGATATATGAGGACAAGGCTATCTAACCCCGTTCCCCTGCTTAGTGTAGGACAAGGGTGAGCTGAATAGGATGAAAATGAGTATCAGTTAGAGGAATTAGGTGCTTCAACACAAGGAAGAGAACCACATTCCTTGAGATGTTGAATTTTGTTACTTAAAGCCTTACATTTAATAATAGAATGACCATGAACTCTATGATATGTGCAAAATGAGATCTTGTAGGAGTCTCGTCAAGATACTCTCTTGGTTAAAAGTGGAGGATGTTGCTTTATTTTGCAACAAAGATATTTCTTGCTTAGTATAAGATGTCATACTTACACAAGGCTCTTTAGATTACAAGATTTTTGTTCTCTCCTTTATAGGAGGGTGTAAAATATAACGAGTTCGAATCATTAGTATTTTGCTTAAGGACATTTAGATTAAGCAAGGATTTCTTTGTTTCTTGTAAATGATAGCAATCAAGACCACTAGTGTCTATCAGTTCAAGATGCACTATTGTTAAAGTCAGCTTAGAAGGATGTTTTGTGATAGTGTTGATATTGAGTGAAGGCTTGTTTGTGTCTTTTGAGGGACAATAACCAAGACCACTAGTCTTTTCTTGTGTTTGAGGTTCTATAGGAAAACCGATACCTTGTTCTCTAGCACCACATCCTTTTCCACTATATCCAAGTTGTTTCATAAGCTCATAACCTTTTCCATAAAGTTTTTTCATCTCTTTTGGATTTAGTGGTTGTTGATAATCAATGTCGTCAAATTTTGTTGTATAATTTTCTTCTTTGTCTTTAGTGGTTGAGGTGGATGCTTTCAAAGGGTCTTCCGAGTTTTGTTTTGACATTACCGCTTTTTCTATTTCACACTTCTTTATTATGATCTTTGGTTTCCCATCAAAGCTAGATGTGAAATCCAAGGAACCCCAATCATCATCTAGTAGCTTCGTGACTTCTTTGATGTGTTTTTCTTTGTATTTTTGTTGCACGAGTTCTACTTGTATAGTTGGTGTCAATGTTTTCAAGGGATTTTCTTTTTTTTTCTTAATGTTTAGACAATTGTATGGTTCAGGATCACCTTCGATTTTATAAACTTTGTTGTTATAGACATATTTCATGATACAATGAAGGGTAGAGGGTACAACATGCATCTCATGAATCCATGGTCTTCCTAAAAGGAGATTGTACAAAAGATCGTCAAGCATAACATGGAATAGGGTATGTAATGTAACTTTATCAACTTTAATAGGTAATCTGATCACTTGAAGCAATTGTTTTTGTATGTTATAAAATCCATTAATATATAAAGAGGTGGGTAGGATTTTTCATTTATCAACACCAAGCTTATCCAAAAGGTTCACACTACACACATTTAAGGTTGAGCCATTGCCAACAAGGGTTCGCTTTATCCCCATGCTATTGTATTGAGCTATTATTATGAAAAAATCACATTTTTTTTCACTTCCAAAGGGGGGAGTTCACTTTGGTGGAAAACAATATCAACATTCATTCCTTGAATCATTACTGCTATATCATTTGGGTTTGCACTAGAGGGAACCACAACTTGTTGCAAGGCTGTTTGAAGCATGGTGTGATAATTAGGTGAATTTTGGATTAGGTCCCATAGGGATATCTTTGTAGGAGTATTCTTAAGTTGTTCAACAAGATCATACTCCTTGCCACTATTTGAAGGCAAACGAGGGGTACTAGGCAAGATAGGATTAGGAAATGGGAGGGATGTTGAAGTTGTTTGTCTTGGTTGTGGATTGTTCCTAGTGTTTTATGTATGAGAAATGGTATTGTAACTCAGTTGCTATGAAACATTGTTCTTAGGTGGTTTAAGGATAAGGATAGGTTTTTTCGAACTTGTGGCTTTTGAGAGGGTGGATAAAGGATAATTTTAGGCTTAGGAGAGTACTCCAAGGGGTATCTAATGTGTATAACCTTAGAATTCTTATCGTTATTTTCATGGTCTCTTAGTGAAGAGGAGTCTAATGTTACTTCATCATCTTCATCTAAGAAATTAATATTGTTGATGTTCTCATTTTCTTCCACTATTATTTCTTCCCTAGTAGGAGAGCTTCTAGGAGAACTACAAACCAAATGTTCTTGACATTCAATGGTTGGTTCTTCTAAAATGACTTCATCATATGTAAGGGAGTTATCAATGGTTGAATTGTCTTGTTCATCAATAGTGAGGATATTAGGAGAAGGTCTATTTGATTGTCCTTTTTCTCTAAGTTCTCATTCTCTTGTTCTATACCATCTACCCTAGTAGGAGAGATTTTAGGAGAGAGGAAAAAAAAAGGTTCATCACTCTCCATTATTATGTAATGTAAAGTAACTTCATCACTAATAGGGGAAACATCAAGAGAAGGAAAACTATGGCTTTCATGCTTACCAAATAGATCTTCCCAAATGGTAGGAGCATTAGGGAAGGGAGGGGAAATATTCTCATGACTCTCAATAGGTGCATCTTCTAATACCAACCTATCCTCTTTGTATCGAGGGGGTATATTAGGAGAAGGAAAATTTTGGTTGTCATGGCTATCCTCTTTCACTAAAACATTAACACAAGAAAGGGATGAATGTAGACTAGGTAAGGTGATGTTTAGTAATGTTTCTATGATCTCATCCTCTTTTTTTCTAATATCTTCCAAAGGGGAAGGAGGATAGGGGAAATCAATGCTCTCAATGCTTGTATCCTCTTTCACCAAGATACCTTCATCACTAAGAGGAGAGATATCGAGAGAAGAACAAGTATGATTGTTATGATTGTCTACACTACCATCCTCACCAATGGGAAATGTAATGTTAATGATTGTGTCAATGGTTTGATGATTAAAATGTTTCTCAATGACCTCATTGGTGTAATTTAAATTTAACTCATAACAGGAGATGTTGTACTTATGCAATCCATTTTTAACCATATCAAAGCCACATCTCTTGAAAGAAAACATGTTATCATGGAAAAGTAAAGAAAGTGAAATCCAATGACCTAAAGTGAAATATTTAAATGCAATTTTCAATTTGGAAACAAGGTAATTTGTTGATTGCAGTATGAAATGATCTGAAAGATAAAATTTTGTAAATGAAAATTTGGAATTGAGAAATACATGAAATGAAGCACTTTAAGCTAGATTTAGTAAAATGCATGAAACAAAAAGTCAATCCATTGAAACAGATAACCAATGCCAGCAAACAGAAGCATGGAAATTTTGATTCAGATCCTATAAATTGTAATCTAAAATTCCACAAGGACTAAGATTCTAGGGAGGGCGTTTTAGTCCTCCTGATCAAATTTGAAGGTTTTAGAAGCTAAAATAGATAGAAAATCACTCAGACAACATACTGCAATAGAAAACCACAGAGGGACTAAGATGTCACCAAGGGTTTTTTAGTCCTAGTAAGGGTTTTTTGTAGAAAATCAGATAATTCTAGGTTGATAATAGTGTTCCTAGGTTGCCTACCCAGGGACCTGATGTTTGGAAATAGAAAATTGTGCAAATAAACGCTAGAAAAAGTAACTAGTAACAAGCAATCAGATGCAAAAAAGAATGATTTTTTTTTAAATTCTGAATGCAATAAGAATGTTTCTAAATGAAATTAAGATGATGAACAATGCACTTTTCAATCTTTGAACGAAATGAAATGATGCAAGAAAGTAAAAATGCAACCTATATGCACTTTCACTAATGAAAAATGCAAGAAACCCTAGATGCACTTTCACTAATGCAAGATGTAATGCAAGAAGGAATGCAATCTAGATCTATGATTTTAATGGAATCCAAATTAGAAAGTGAAAGCTCAAAACCATTAGGTTCACCAAAATGAACAATAGGAAAATGGGTGCTTTATGGCCTAGGTCATAGAACACCACTATTCTCATATTATCATCCAATAATGTCCTAGGAACCCTAATTGGATTAACTATCAACCTCACAAGGTGAGTCAATTCACAATGAGGAGGACCTAGGAGGGGGTTCTTTAAGCTTTTAAGGGTTCACCACCAAGCAAATGCTTGGAAAAGAAAACTTAACTTTCAACTCACAAAACCTAGTAATGTAAGCCAAATAATGAGTGCAAATGATGAAATTGAGCTACACCAAGTTAGGGTATGTTTACCTGGGAATTCTAGAGATGATGTGAGGATTCTAGAAATGCAAAGAAGCTGCCAAAAAGTGTTATGGAGGACTAAGATTCCCAAGATGGCATATTAGTCCCGCTACTATTTTTTGGGGAAAATACTAAGTTTTTGGATGTCGAAATCGGATCTAAAGGAATCTCTGAAAAATATGCTCAGGAGGGCTAAGATGCCCAAAGTGGCGTATTAGTCCCATTCTAAATTTCTACAAACTTTGAATGTGATCTTGAGCTCCAAGTTCTACACTTTCTTCCTTTCCGATCTCAAGTTTTGAAACTTTCAAATTCAACTTGTAGGTGAGTTTATGTGAAGATGACAACTTTATAACTTTTACAATTTTTCACTCCAAATGATCTTCAAGACTTCAACCTAGATCTACAATCATAAATATACAAGCTAAGAAAAACTAGTTGTTTGTTAGTAAATGGGGGTTTTCTTTTGTCAAATCCTTTGTTGGTAATTAAACCTTGAAATGAAATAGAAATAATGAAGGAAATGGTGAATGAATGACATGCAATGCTACAACTCACTAAACCCTTATGAAGTTTGCAAACTTGTGTGCAATGTCTACAATGAATATGGATCTTGAACCAAAGGAATGTTCTTGAAAGATATGGACTTGAATTGCTTTCTTGAATCAATACCCTGCATCACAAATGTTAGCACAACACACATGATGCAAGAAACTCTTTGATATGATGCTTGAATCTTGATAATGGCTTCAAATTCTTGATAAATCTACTCTTGAATTCTCTTGTGAACCCATTTATACTATGATGAATTTTCTCACAAAATACTTGGATTGAAATGAATGAATGAACCGTGAATTTATACTTATCTATGCTTAATATCTCAAAAATACATCACACCAAGTTGACATATGAATTAATTAAATAAAGGAGGCTAAATCCCACTAGAGTTTGAAATTAAATCCTAAAAATGACTCAAGGAGGACTAAGATTCCCTAGGTGGCATCTTAGTCCCAAGCCATGAAACTTGGGGCACAAACACCAAAAAGGGACCTTTTCAAGTACTCTAAAAATCAAGGTCCCAAGACCCATGGAGGATAAAGGCATCCTAGGTGGCGTTTTAGTCTCAGTCCACAAATCAAGGACACACTGGCAGAAACATTAAATGATCATTTATCTTTTGATCTTTGTCAGGATTTTCCATAAAAATATATAGTTTATTAGGCTTGTGGATGAAAAATAGGACCAATTAAGCCATAAAGAAGCATAAATAAAGCAAGGAGGACCCAAACAAGTGTGAAAATGCAAGGTTATGCATTTTACTACACTTCAAAAATGCTCAACCAAATTGAGGACTTGTAAATGTTCAAGGAAGAAGACCTCTACAAATGAATAGAAATAGAAAATTATATTTTGGTGGTATTCTTAGATACCCCAATCAAGTTCCTAATGAAGTGAGGTCATATTTAAAATATATTTTGAAGAAATAATGCTATAACTAGTGAGGAGCATCTCAAAATTTTCCTAAACATGATGGATAATTTTGAAGTAGAGAATGAAGATGTGGTAATGAATCTTTTTATACAATCTTTGACTGATGAGGCCAAATATTGGTATAAAAAATTTCATATGCGACCATAGGATCATGGGATGACTTCAAAGGGTATTTAGGGAATAGTATGGAGACAAAATTGATTTGAGGTTTTTTATAAATGAATTTAAAATCATTAGCAAGGAGTTGAATAAATCAATGTCATAATTTAATGTTAGACTCAATAGGGTATTCAAAAAAATTCCATCATATATGAGAGAAAACGGGTTTATGTTATTGGTTCTATATAGTAATGCATGTGACCCAAAGATTGGTTATCAATTAAGGGATACGAATCCCCAATCACTAAGGGATGCATTTAGAATTGCAACCCATATTGACAACAATAGAATGGCTTCAAGAAAAGTAAACAAAAAAGATGGTGTCAAATTTTGCAAAACCCTAAGGGACATCAGAATAAGTCATCCACTTTCAAATAAAAATTGGATAAGGTAATGAGTTCCCTTAAGGACCTTAGTTACAAGATAGCTAAAAATAGGAAAGGGTTACCACATGATAGATATAATTACTAGAAGTAGGATAAAATTCCAAGATTACTAGATCAAACTTATAAGAACACTTGGAAAAATTGTAAACCAATATAGTAAAATCAAAGAGGTGCATCAAATATGGAGACTTCTGACCCTCTCAAGAAAGCAAGTGTAAATATAATGGAAGATGAATTGTGGTGTCTAGTTTTTCAGTTACCTCACTCACCTTCAGAGTATGTGGTAGCACAATCATTTGATGATTGTAATGATAATTAGTATGGAAATAATTGAGGTATAAATAATTTCTCTATAAAAATAAATATGGAGAACAAGGAGTATTACTCCTTGGAAGAGGAAGGAGTGAAACTTGATACTAATAATTTGAGACATATGAATGACATCTATCATCAACAAAAAAAAATTATGATGAAATGCAAAAAAATGATCACTTTGTGTGTGGATTTGAATCATCAAAATATAATTTTAGTTGAGAAGGTCATCTAACAAATAAATTAGAGATTTGACTCATTCTATTGCACAGGTCAAAAGCAATTATAATTTGAGAAGTAAAGAAAATAGTGATGGTCAAGGCAAGGTTTCTAGTCTTTTCATTAAGGAAGATGGAAACCAATAGCAAGACTTAAGAAATGCAAAGAAAAGGGAATTCACTATGTGGAAAGGAAAGAACATAGAAGATAAAGGTAAGGTCCCTCATTTATCCATTGATCAAATTGTATCTGCACTTATTAAAGCTAAGTATTAGAAGTAGAAGGTGGAGGAAGAAAGGGGTAACAATAGGAATGACCAAAAAGAAAGTGTTTAGAATAAAGAAGATAAGACCAGTAATCTTATTTTATCTAAAAAAAATTAGCAATAAATGTTCCTAATTATGCTCCTATTGATATGACATATATTTTATCTCAAATTAATATTTTAGTCCCATTCTTGGAGATGATAAAAATATGTGAACATAAAGATAAGTCCTTGGCTTTAATAACGGGTACTTATGAGAAGTTTTTTAAGGGGAAGAAGGTCAACTTTATATTAGAAAGGAACAAGAGTAGAATAACAAGATGGATACAAATGAAATGTGTGAAAAGGTGGCTAAAGTATACGTAGGTACAAATGTGACTAAGTGTCCTTCCCAAGTTGATCTATTTTATGTGTCCTTATTGATAATTGACAATTTGATAAAAAAATTATATGATTGATTTTGGAGCCTCTACAAATATAATTCCTCTCAGCATAATGAATCAATTGGGGCTAAAATTAAGTAAAGCATATGGAAGATGTTTTTCAATGGATTCAAGGGAGGGGTCAACAATCAAAATTATAAAATACCCCAAGTTTATACTTTCTTCATATTGAGAAAAGGACTTCAAAATGAATTTCACAATTTTTGGCATTCCATCTTAGTATGGAATGTTGCTATTAAGAAAATGGGTTGTAACAGTGGGTGGAATTATGTAGCTAGACTTGTCATAGGACATGATCCCTATGAATGGTAAAAAAGTAAAATTAAATGGAGAAATGAGATCGCTCAGTTTAGTTGAGAACATTGAGTGTGATGAAGAGATATACTTTGTTGATACTGATATTGACAAATTTAAGGTTGATGCTCCTCAAGTGGAAATAGAAAAGGAAAAACCACTGATCAAGGAAGTTAAGAAACTCAAGAAAGAGATAAATTTTATGGTTGATTCTATTTTGATGGTGCATATTCAAAAGAAGGGGCAAGAGCTAGGGTTATCTTAATGTCAACAAATTATAAGTATTTTTAGTAATTTTTCATTAAATTTTGAACATGTACAAACTGTTGGTTATTTTTTAAGAACCAAACTTAATCTCAGCCCTTACCTATGAATTTTCTAGAACTCAATTATCAGCAAGGCTGAGGATTGGCCAACACTTAAGTGAAATATTCAGAACTTCACTTCTTCTCTTTGGGCTCTGCGAGACCCAGGAGGGTAATCCTACTTATGCTCATAAGATCTCAACTTAATCAAGAGCATTTCCTCATAGATGTATTCCTTAAGAAACCAACATCATCTAAGGCTTGGTAGACCTCTTATGAAATTTCTATTTGTTTCAAGGAATACGCTGATACTTGAAGGTTGGTGCAGTACAATTTAAAGTAAATTTAAGAATTCATTTCCATTTCAAATCCTCAGAAAAATTCATTCTAGCTCAATCAACGATGAGATAAACTAATAAAACAACCAATGCCCTATTTGAGGGAATAACAGAGTCATAACTTGCCACAAATCAATAATACAATTATGATTGAACATCAGAAGTTAATGGACTATTAGCATGTCACTTTGTAGCATCTAGCTCACTGTGTTTTAAAATATTGCTTCCTTACCAAATCCTATATCCCTTTCCCACAAACTAATGGCCTCATTTTAGCATTTAATCAACTCATTGAACTAAAGAAAAAAAAGAAATCCCATTCATTTAGTGCAAATGATAGAAGACAAATAAAATTATACTTAACAACTTCATTCATAATTGAGAAGAAAGATACATAGGAGAGCAATATTTTAAAACTAATATTATTTTCATTGCTAATATTTCTTTGTAAGACCATATTTAAGATCTTCATACAATATAACTTTTTCCCTATATTCACTTATGATATATTTTCTAATGTATCTATTTACATTTTATTTACTCTGAGAGCATAGCAGCCACCTTGACCTATATTAGACTCAAAAAATTTGAACTCTCCTTTACTTTAGCCATGACATCCCCTTTATAAATAGGGGAGTAACAAGAATTCAGTTGAGTTACAATTTCAATTTCATTTCATTTCAAAAAACCTAATTTCAACTACATCCTTGAAGAACTCCCCAGGCGATTTCATGTAATCATTAGAGAACAGGGGAGGACAAAAAACAAAACACCTGTGCAAGATACCATTAGTCATTATCACCACATTTATGTTGAACAAAAAAGATTACATATTATATCAACTAGAGGACCTCCACATTAGCATGGAAGAGAAAAATACAAACCACAGACATACTAAAACAAATACCTCATATGCAAAGACCATGGTCTCATCAAAAACAAAAACAAGGAGATGACCCTATTCAGAGTTGTCGGCATCAAAGAATGTCTGGCCGCTCCTTGTCCTCAATGAAATTGGAGGGGCCATCACCACGTCATTTTCAAAGCTCCCATATGGCACTAGAGAAAGAAGGTACTAGCCATATCCTGAGTCAATGTCACCTTCAACATCCAAAGGAGTATCAAAGAGCACAATGGGAGAATTGTGTTTACTCAGACAAGCCCTATGACTTTTATCTTTTTTCCCGGCCTTCTTCACTAGTTGAGCTAGTTCCTTTCCTTTGAACTTGACCATTTCTCCTAGAATGGTCCTATTTATCAAGCTATATGTACCCTACATAGTTGATTTGTTCTTATGACCTCTATCTCTCCTTTTATCCTTTGAAACCAAAACAGAAGCTTGGGCTTCTTGCTTAGTTATATCCTCATGACACTTAAATACATTGAGTAGGCTAGACCTTCTAACAGGCTAAATTGTCACACCAATTTTCCCCATATCCAGAACAAGCAAAATTTAACAATTCAAGACAAAGCTATAGGGAGACACACCTACAAACCCAAACAATTGTAATCAACCCAACACAAAAATTCCTAGCCAAACTAGAGAACCCAATTTGAAACTAATTTACTCAAGACAGGAACACTCAATATTCAACTTAGGAAAAACAAAAAACCTCTCACTCTTCTTCACACTACGCCTTACATTCACTACAGACTGGAAAGATGGTGAAAATGAATAGTGATCAACCTACATTAAATAGACAATTTGGAGCATGCAAAATTAATGATTCAAGAACTCCTCATGTGAGTGAGTTGATAAATTAATAGCTCGGCTTTGAATCTAGGCCATTGATCTTAAAATAATTAAAACTTCATCTAAGGTGACCATGAGCATCGTTTTTCGACCATTAGCAACATGTTCCTAGATATAAGTGATGCTACCTCAAATACTGCCATGTTCTTCTTTAATCTTGATTAATCATACACGATCTAACAATTAGCATGTATCGCTAACCTAATCCATGCTCCTTCATTAATATCAGCAAAGTACATAAGACTAGTGTTTTTTTAGAGAGAATATTTCCTTATACACTTCATCGCTCATCGCTAATCTTCCCCAAATTTTAGGGTGCAATCAATGATGAAAGTATTACCACAATGAAGTTTAGTCTATTAGATCATCCTGTTTTAAAACCACATCAATGGTTATCAATTCACCTCACTACTTTCCTTTATATGATGTCCTCAGGATTTTTCCACATTGCCTATTCCTACAATAGCCATCACCTATCGTGGATGCATCTCATCCTTCGTTAGCCTCATCAGCAATGCAAACATCCCTGCAATGAAATCTCAACCTTTGGATCTGTGGCCTATCCTTTGCTCACATTCATTTCCCATTGCTCCTCGCTAATCCAACTTTACACCCTGGCTCCTATCAGCGACGGGAGATGCAATGAAGAAATCAGATTTAGACATGTACACTTGCATGAAAATCAATGGCATAAAATACATCGCATATAAGATCGTATCACATTAGCGAAAGAAAACTTTTAGAGAATATCATTGTTCATTGTGGTTTAGGAAATTAAGCTCAGGAATGAATCAGCGAAGAGCAATAAAAAATAGAAACATCAGGTCATTGCTCATCACTAATTCTCCTCATACAGTTTGCAAGAAATTAGTGATGAGAGATCTTCATAGTGACATTTGTGTATCATGCATCAGTAATGTGGAACTTAGCACTTAAAAGATATATGTGATACATGATGAAAATAAGAACATAAGGTTGGGGGGCATTGCTCATCGCTATTACAATATTGAAGGATCAAAAGCCATTAGCGATAAGGAATCCCTCAACAATACAAGGAACATTGCTCATCACGCATTCAAATTAAGAGCTCTAGTAGCTATTTAAGATGAATTATATCAAATAAATACTTCATTGCTTGTAACCAATTCAAAACATGCACTTCTGAAGTAATCAACAATGAGCGATAAAGTAAGATGGCTGACGGGACTTAAGTGAAAACCTTAAGCACTTGCACTTAAGTTGTTCTGGGGAGAGGACCCTCTAGGATGATGTGAGAGAAGGGGCTTGAAAAATTCTAAGTCACAAAATGCAAAGGATGTAAAGGCCAAAAAATTCCCTTTATTTAACCTTATAAAATTAAGATATTCAAGCCTAGGTGAGAAGGACCGGTCACTCGACAACAGTGATAGACATAAGAGGTTTTAAAGTGATTGGCAACAGGAAATAAGAATTCAACGACCAAATAGAACATTACAAGCATTTATAATGAATACAACCCTAAACCCTCAAATAACAACCCTACATCCAAATGTGAGAAGGGTTTCAGACGGAACAAAAAGAAATTGAGGGTTCCATCACAAACCATGTAGAAAAGTATGAAGCATTATTGCTAGGATTTAACATGGTGATCAAACATAGAATTAAATAACTAAAAGTTTTAGGAGATTTAAAGCTAGTAGTGTCCCAAATTAGATAAAAGTGCTTCCAAGAATAAAAGATTAAATAAGTATAAGTCTGCAATATTGGATTCCCTAGAATTGTTTGATGCATTCTCTATAGAATGGATTGAAAGATCAAATAATACTATGGCTGACTTCTTGGAAAATATTGTAATAAGACCTAGTAATATAGATTTTTTTGGTATATATACCATTGAGACCTTGACTAGACCATCAGTACATGATAATATTTGTAATTGGAAAGTTTTTGATGATGATTGGGATTTGAAAAGATTCTTATATTGTATTAAAGAATACCATAATCAAGAAATATATTTTCAAAACATTATGGATATTGTGGATGGGAAAGAGACAATATTTAGGAATGATGTTATTCAATTAAAGACCAACAAGACCCCAAAAGGGTTGATTTCATTAGAAAGATCATTTGATAACTCAAGTAGGAATATGGATAAATAAAACCATGTTTATGAGAATGACATAGAAGAAATAAATTTAGGTTCAAATGCTTTACCTAAGAAATTTTACATTGGGAGAAAATTGGATCCCAAGATTGGGATTATGCTTATAAATTTATTAAGAAAGTACAAGCATGTATTTTATTGATCTTATGATATATTAAAAACATATAGGAAGGATCTATTTCAACATGAAATTCTTTTAAGGCCTAATCCCAAACCTTCATAAAAAAGCAAAGACCCATTAACCCAACATTGGCCCAAATATGCAGCAAGAATTGATGAAGCTTAGAGAAGGTGGGATCATAAATCCTATTAGATATTCCACATAGGTCTCAAATTTATTGTCAATAAGAAATAAGAATGGAGATGTAATATTATGTGTTTATTTTAGAAATCTAAACAATCTTCATTAAAAGACAATTATGCATTGTCAAATATGGAAGCAATGTTGCAGAAGGTGATCATGTGTGAGCTACTATCTATGATGGATGTTTCTTAGGTTACAATCAAGTGGTATTAAAGGAATAAAATAAGCATAAGCTACCTTCACTACACCATGGGGTACATATGTTTATGTTAGGATGTCTTTTGGGCTATGTATCATTTTCTAATTTAATTGACCTAATGGTGGTGGTATATTAGGATAATTTAACTACCTTTTCAAAGAAATCATAGGATCATTGTAATCATCTTGAGAAGTTCTCTTACAAAGCCATTCAATATGGCATATCATTAAACCTCGGCTGAGAAATGTACATTTAGGGTTACAAAGGGTAAATTTCTTGGTCATATAGTTTCAAAGGATGGAACTAGAATTGATCCTAATAGAGTGGCTCCAATTGACAAAATTCCAATACCCAAAGATAGTAAAAGAAATCTAATTATTTTTTGGATAGATCAACTTTTTTAGAAGATTTATCACTAATTTTGTAGAATTAACTAAGTCCATATCCAAGATTCTAAAGAAACAAGAATCAATTGCATGTGGCGATGAAGTTTAATAATTCAACAATATCAAAAAGGCTACTAAACAAGCACCAATACTTAAATCACCTAATTTTTCCAATCTTTTTCAAATATTTTCTTTTGCATCTTTGCATTCTATTGTTGTAGTACTATTATAGAAAAATGATGAGGGTTATGAACAACCCATTGCTTTGTTTGGAAAATAATTTAGGAAGCAAAACTAAAATATGATATCATGGAAAAACAAGCTTATGCTCTTATCAAAGTTGTTAAAAATTCCAGGTCTTATTTAAAAGGTGCAAAAATAATTGCTTATGTTACTAGTGTTGTAGTCAAGGACATTTAACTCAAAATAAAATCAGTGGGAGAAGATGCAGATGGATTAACAAGATCCAATAGTTTAACATAGACATCTAGATAACCAAGCTTGTTAGAGGGTAGGGTTTGGCCAAATTGATGGCTAAATCTAAGCTTGAAGCCAACTAAATCACAAGATGATGCACTTATAAAGGAATGTAGCTTGCAATATAATCCTTGGTGGGTCAGTGCAAGATCATGGGGGTCCAAACTAGGCCTCTAAGTGGTGATGAAAATTTAGAAAAACAGAGTTAGGCAACTTGACATAAAAATTTGAATAGGTTATTAACATAATTTGAAAAATATGTAAGAACAAAAGTTGTATAAAATTGAATGTAGTTTCTAGACTACTAGTCCTTTTTTGGAAAAATTAAATCTATTTTGTGAAAATTTGAAATTTCAATGCAGTGGTACTAAATTTTTAGAAAAAAGATAAGAAGCAGATGTATGTCTGACCACCCTAAGTACAAGAAAAAAAATTTGAATTTTTCAATATATGTAGAGAACACATGCTTGGATGTGTCAGATTTTTTTTTCTAATTTTTTTCCATCTAGATAATTAGTTATTATTTTTTTATTAGAAAATTTCATAATTATTAAAATGTGTGTGTCTAACCACCATAACTTGGCCAAAAATTTATGAAATCAATTTTTTTATTTTTTTATCCTATAGTATGCAAAGCTAGAATTTGATTAGGTTTCAAAAATGTTAAGTAGTTTGAAGGTTATAGAAGTTTTTCAATCAACCTATCAATCAAGACTTTAGGAGTAATGTATGTAGAAAATAAATAATTATTATTTATTAAATTCAAAATAAGGCATAACTTATATTGGTGGAAAGCTGACAATTTTTTCTATAAACACTTTTCGTTTCATGAAATTCGAATAAAAAAAAGTCACCATCCACAAGGGAGAACTTAAAAACTAAGGAAATTTTGTAAACACATTTTTTTAGTTGGCTTTCCAGGTTTGACAATCCCAAGCCAAAAACCAAGGCAAACCCGAGGGAAATCTCAAGGCTGCAAATTTTGCTAGAAAAAAATGGGAACCCATATTTTTGAAAAAAAAAAAATATCCATTTCAAACTGATATTCGTTTTAAAAAACAAAAAAAAAACAAATATCCATTTTAAAAATCACAATAGATATCCATTTTGAAGACCTAAAAAACCCTCTTTAGTAAAATTGTCATAACTTTTGTGTTTCTTATCAAAAAAAATCTTTTTTATAGGCATTGGAAAGGTGATTGAGAGCTCTATGTAATGGACTAGGTAGTGTTTCTATATTGTACATAAAAAAATTAATTGTAATCATTTTAACTTCATATTTCATTTTTGAAACATCAAATGCTCACTACTTCCACATGCAAAGTCTCTTTTACATGAATTTTTTTATAACACTCATCTCAAAATACTTGAAATATTAGAAAAAGTAATTAGTATTGAAATATTTATATTTTTATAGTAAGGAGGTGAACAAATCTTGATAAATCATCATATCTCTCTATCCCTTTCTCTACCTCTCTATATTTCACTATGTCTCCCCTTAAGCTTTAGACCTATCCCTCCACTTGTTTCTTCCTCCCTCCATCTCTTTTTAACTCTTTAGACCTCCCATTATCAATCTATTAAACTATGGAGTTAACTATCTACTTTTCCATCTCCCCCCCTCTCTCTCTCTCAGGTCCCTCCCACTCCCTCTCCCTCTCTCTCCCTCACTCTCCATCTCCTTCTCACTCTCCATCTCTCTCTCCCTCCCTTTGACTTCTCCCTCCCTCTAAATTCTCTCTTCCTCTTAGGTATCTCTCTCTCAGGTCTCTCCCACTCCCTCTCTCCCTCGTAGGTCTCTCCCTCTCTCTCTCTCTCTCTCTCTCTCTCTCTCTCTCTCTCTCTCTCTCTCTCTCTCTCTCTCTCTCTCTCTCTCTCTCTCTCTCTCTCTCTCTCTCTCTCTCTCTCTCTCTCTCGGGTCCCTCTCACTCCCTCTCCCTCTCCATCTCCCTCTCTCCCTCTCTATCTCTCCCTTTGAAGTCTCTCTCCCTCTTAAGTCTCTCTCTCTTAGGTTTCCCTCTCTTACGTCTCTCCCACTCTCTCTCTCCCTCTTAGGTGTTTCTCTCCCTCTCCATCTCAAGTCTTTTTCCCTCTCCCTCCCTCTATCTCCCTCTCTCCCTCTCAAGTATATCTCTATCTCTCCCAATATCTCTCTCTCCCAAGTACCTCCCACTCCCTCTCCCTCTCTATCTCTCCCTCTCAATCTCCTATCACTCTCCATCTCCCTCTCTCCCTCTCTCCCTCCCTTTGAAGTATCTCTCCCTATTTGATCTCTCTCTCAAGTCTCTCTATCACACACACACACACACAAAAAAAACACACACTCCATCTCCCTCTCAGGTCTCTCTCTCCCACTCTCTCTCTCTCTCCATCCCTCTCTCACTCTCAAGTCTCTCACACACACACACTTTCCATCTCCCTTTTATTTATCTCTCTCTCCCACTCTCTCTCCATCTCAAGTCTCTCTCGCTCTCTCTGGTCCCTCACACTCCCTCCTCCTCTATCTCTATCTCTCTCTCCTCTCCCTCTCCCTCTCTCCCTCCCTCCTCTGGTCTCTCTCCCTCTTAGATATCTCTCTCAATTCTCTCTTCACTCCATCTCTCCTCTCCTCTCTATCTCATATCAACTCTCTCTCTCTCTCTCTCTCTCTCTCTCTCTCTCTCTCTCTCTCTCTCCTCTCTCTCTCTCTCTCTCTCTCTCTCTCTCTCTCCTCTCTCCTCTCTCTCCTCTCTCTGCTCCTCCTCTCGCTCTCCATCTCCCTCTCTCCCTCTCTCTCCCTCTCTAGGTCTCTCTCATTGCCTCTCTCTCTCTCACTCACTTTCCACCTCCCTCTTAGGTCTCTCTCTCTCCCACTCCCTCTCTCTCTCAAGTGTCTCCTTCTCACCCTGACTAGATAAATCTTTCTCTCCCCCCCTCTCTCTCCCTCTCTCTCCCTCACTCTCCATCTCAAGTATCTCTCTCTCTCCCTCTCTCCCACTCTCTCTCCCTCTCTCCCACTCCCTATCTATCTCTCCAAGTAGCCTAGAAAGAGAGATAGAGGTAGAGAAAAGGAGAGATAAAGAGGTAGAGATATAGAGAGAGAGATATAGAGGGGGGATAGAGGGAGGGAGAGTGGGAAATATATAGAGAGGGTGTAGATAAAGAGATAGAGGTAGAGAAAATTATAAAGATAGCTTGAGAGGTAGATAGAGAAGAAGAGGGGTAGATATAAATCAATATATAGTGGGAAAGGGAAAGAGGGAGAGATAATGATAGAGGGAGATATAGAGAGATAGGGAGATATATTCATAGAAATATATGGATAGAAAGGGATAGGGAGAGAGAGAGAGAGGTATAGAGATAATGAGATATAGATATATATATATATATAGAGAGAGAGAGAGAGAGAGAAATGAGGTGATAGAGACAAGTAATAGAGATAGGAGAGATATATGGAGAGAGGGATATAGACAAAGAGATGGATATAGGGAGGCAAAAATAGGGTGTGTGTGTGTGTATATTAGTGAGAGAGAGATATGGAGATAAAGAGGGATAGATATGTAGAGATATATATAACTTGTGAAAGATATAGGGGAAGAGAAAGGGAGAAAGCTAGGTAGAGAAGGAGAGAGGGAGAGGAGAGATATAGATAAAGGTAGAGTAAGGGAAAATTGGAGAGATAGGTAGATAGGGTAAATGAAGGAGAAGGGTAGAGAGCGAGATATATATATATATATGTTCTCCTAGTTCAACTTGGGTAAAGGTGTGCATAGGATCAAAGACAACTAGGAGGCCTTCTATGATGATTTATGCAAATTTTTACTCTCCTTAGTAAAAAAAATAAAAAATCATTATTTATTACTTCTTTAATGTTTCAAGTCATTTAGGATGATTATTTCCCAAAAAAATTCTGAAAAGAAGACTTTGTATGCAAGAATTATAAGCATTTAAAATTTTAAAACTTAAGGAGGAACTTAAAATGATTTTAATTAATATTTTGTGAAAAATATATCAAAATAATCTTATCCATTGCATGGAGATCTGAATCACCTTTCCAATGCCTATAAGAAGTCAAAATTTCGATCAATAACGCAAAAGTTATGCCTATTTTACTAAAGAGGGTTTTTTAGGTCTTCAAAACGGATATCCATTTTAAATTTTAGTTTTTCACAAAAATGGGTTCCCGCTTTCCAAAATGGATATCCATTTTAAAATGGATATTTTTTTGTTTTATCCATAAATTAATTTTGGGAAATGGATATCCATTTATAACGAATATCTGTTTCAAAACATATACCCATTATAAACGGATATCTATTTCGATTTGGTATTACCAAACCAAAACGAATATTGTACCCAACCCATGCAAAAATTTTGCTTTTTTTTCACAATTTCGATGAAGTAAAAACACATTTTTTCCTCATTGCCACTTTTGGGACCCCCATGATCTTGCACATGCCCTGGTATAGGGATATTTTATATTATTTAAAGGATATATCTTTTCCATAAAAGTTGACAGATAATTAGAAAGAACCCTAAAATTATAAGCCATAAAATATGTCATGATCCAATATTTTTTATATTGGAGGGGCAAAGATGGTTTCTTGCTTAGGTGCGTTGATGAAGAACAGGTTGTTGAGCACCCAAAATACTTAGAGGGGGGGTTAATCAGTATTCTCTGAAACCACTTAAATATTTTAACATTTATTCCACATAATATATTCAGCTTGCAGTAAGAAAGTAAAGCATACCATCAAGGAACATAACACATGAACACCACATTTTTTAGTGGAAAATGTAAAGAGGGAAAAATCACAGTGATGATTAGCTCACAATATATTACAATCGATTACAACATATTACACAAATGCTCACTATAGGTGGACTCACTTCCCACAGAAAGAAGAAAAGATAGAAGAGAGGGGTGGCACACAACCAAAATGAATTGTTACAAATGCATCTACAACATGTTGGAAGATAGATCCACTAAAGCTCAATACATAGAATCAACATACTTCATCACTATGCCCTAACACTCTTCTCTACTCTACACTTGCATAACTTTCACACAATTCACATCCAATAGACTTGAATCTTCACTAATCACACATGTTTCAACACAAAAATGAACTCATACTTATACCCATTCCATCCACAAACCTTTTTAACACTAACTAGGTTGGCCTAATTAGATATAACACGTAAAACATAAATTGTCAGCCCCAAAACATACTTCACATCACAAATAAACCTTATAGAAAACTCAAATGGGTTGGAATGGACCTATATTAGCTACCATATAATGTATCAATACTTATTTAAACTCTACAATACTCATATCATATTAGGTCGGCACAAGTAGTGACCTGACATCAAAATTCACCAACTGGTCAACCACAAACAGACACGTGGACCTCCAAAATTCATGCCACTTGGAATTAAAATACACTTGACACCTATCAACACTCTGATAAATTCACAAGATTAGATGAGAATCTGCAGTGAAGTGTAAATTCACCAAAACATACATTTTGTACTAGTAACCACTTTCATTGGTAGACCCGATATATTGTCATTCATAACATCTTCACAAGAGAAAAAAAACAATGTGAAAACTTGGATTTAGACTCCTATAACATCTAACAAAATTTCCTTATAACTATAAAGAAAGATTCCTTGAGGAAAACCAATGCAGACCAAAATTTCGGATGTCCTGTACACTAAAAACACTATTCTGACACTTAGCCAATTTTCCACTTCAAGTGTCTACACCAGATCAAACATTCTTGCAAATATACATTGTATTATCATATATATACACACTCATGCTTTACCAAATAATCTACACATCAATCTCTATACAATTTTGACATCAATGAAAACACTACATACTATACAACTCATGCTCAATCTCATGTTGCTTGTAGAAATATCAATGACAAACTCCAAAAACTTTCAACACAGGCTACAAGAATCAATGAAGAGATGCATAGTGGGGTCTATGGAAGACACTACATGGCCAAGAAAACAACTCATAAGATCCTAAGGTCTAGATATTGGTGGTCTTCCCTATTTTTTGACACACATGGTAGGGTAATAAAATGTGATGCTTATCAAAAAAATTCAGGTAAGTTGAAGTACTCAAGTGCTTTACCTCTAAGAACACTGAATATGGAGGCTCCTTTCTAGCAATGGGGTATGGATTTTATTGGTGAGTTTTTAGATAAATATAGTTGTGGTCACAAATGGATTTTGGTGGTTTTGGATTATTTCACCAAATGAGTGGAAGCTATTCCAACCAGTAAGGAAACTATCAAATTTGTTATTGAATTTTTTTATGGAAAATATTGTCCTAAGTTATGGGGTTCCTGCCAAAAATTAGTGGTAGACAATTCCATGTAACTCAAATCAGAAAATTTTTCAAATTTTTAATATAATTATGGTATTGTTATATATTATTCTTCTCCTTATCATCCCAAAGGGAATGTACAAGTTGATTTTAGTAATAAAATTGTAATGAAGATCATGAAGAGAGTAATTGAAGATAATAATAAATCCTAGGATTCAAAATTGAAATTAGCAATATGGGCTAATAAAACAACAGTTAAGAAAGCCATAGAGAATTCACCTTACAAATTGGTATATGGATTGAATGTTATATTTCCAATCAACAATCTATTATCCATCTACAAATTCATCCAAGAATATGAGAAAGATATTAGTGATGTCATGATGGTTAGAATCAACCAACTTATAGAGTTGGATGAGGCAAGAAGAAAAGCACAAAACACAAATCTCAAGAAATAATTATAGGTCATTTTTTTTAACAAGAAAACATCAGATAAAAAATTCTTAATAGGAGATATGGTCATGATGTGGAATGCTAGAATTCAAAATAAGGGAAAACATGGTAAATTTGAATCTATCTGGACTAGCTCTTATATTTTGCTTAATAATCATGGTGAAAATTCATATTTGTTGTAGAGTATGGATGAAGAAATTTTTGGAATTTCCAGTGCATGGAAAATTCCTCAAACCCTAATTTTCATAAGTAGGACATATCCATGCACACTATATTTTTATGTAGAAATTGTATAGTCATACTATTTTTTGCATGAGTTTTTATTTGGTCTAACCAAAAATTCATGGATTCTCACCCTATTTCTATAAAATAGGCATCCCCAACTAGGGCCATTAGTGGTACTTGTTAAATTTCTAGCTTCCTATGGCATTTTGGATTTTTGAAATTTTTGAAAAATTCTTGAAATTGTACAAGGTGTTAAAATCATGTAGTAGGTATCCTAAAACCCTAGAATTCATCTAAAACCCTAGCATATATCTTAAACCCTTTCACTTTTCTTATGTTTCCTCATTGACCTATAAGCAAGGTTGTTTGTCCTTTAATTTATAACCTTAGGGCTTCCTTCTCATGTGTTTATCCACCCCTTTTTGTTAGAAAACCAAGAGTTTGTATTTTATGAAATTTTTAATCTATCGCTCAAATTTTTTGAGCTCTTCTAGGTCCCACAAGACATGAGTCAACATTTTAGATAACCCCTTTGGTTTGTTGAAGCCTTTTATGTTCTAATATTCTCACAAAGGGCCTGAAAAGATTTTGCAACATTTCCATTCACCAATTCCTATCCAATTAAATTAAAAGACACACTTTTTGCACTAGAATTTTAAGTTATCTAGCAAATCCCTCCTCCCATCATTCATGGCTATCCCCTTTTTCCTAGTATTCTTAAGTTGTTTTTAAGGCATGTATATTTTAGAGCCTTTCATTTTGACAACACTAGCTCCCACAAGTTAGCAAAATACCTTCAATTTGATAAAGTGTGTTTTACCTTTTTTCACAAGATAAAATGTTTGTAGGAGGATGTTTAACTAAACAATTTTCTCCTCAAACTCTTGAAATCATGCCAGTGTTTAGTCTTCTTTACTACTAATATTTTGAAAAAGAATGAACTATCAACACAACCTTAAAGATTCTCTTCATGCTCCTATGATTCCTCAAAATGGTGACATGTGTCCCAGATCTATGCAAAATTAAAAGGTGTTTTCTCATTGCAAAGGAAATTTTAAATTCCTGAAATTACCATAAATTTCCTAAGATCAATTATCCACATTCAAACATGAGGAATGACTATCACTAGTCACGTGCTCAAGTATGTGAAGGAATTAATGGTGGATATGATATGTACCTAAGGAATTTTGGATTGTATTGGCTTGATTATATAATTTTTCATTACTTTAAGCACAAAGGCGAAGTATCAAAGAAAATTATTTGAGATATTCAAGAAATGAGGTTTTTCATAAAAAAAAATTAGGGCATCCTACAAATGACAAAAGATTAATTATATCTAATCATTTTTGTGTAAATTTTGGGGCATTGGGGTGTTGAATTATATCGTATCAAGTTTTTAGAGAAAAAAAATTGGGACTGTAAAGGGTAAATATTGTAAAATTTTACAAAATCCTTCTGTGAAGAGTAAAATTTTAGGAATCGTAGTTGTTGAATTATAAAACCCTAAATTAAGAGAAATTGTTGGAACATTTAGGGGCTCTAAATGAGGGTTAGATTATTATATAATGGCCCAATTACTATGATTAGCCAAAAGGCCAAGAATGACACAAGGATTTAGAATTTATTTTGACATAATTCTTGAAAAAAATGAGAATTGTAAAGACCCTATCATTCCAGTCAAGAGTTATTCCCTATTTAAATATTCCTTCCAAAAATCCTTAGCAGATAGACCTATATGTAACATATGGAGATTGGGACTGGGAAGGTTGTTGGTGCCCAACATATTCATAAATGTTGACCTAATCGGGGCAATTACACAATCTTACAACCCTAATGAGAGGGCATTATTCTCTAGGGTTGGAAAATTCTTGATGCCCTTGGATAGGGCCTATATTTGCAAAGCTTTTAATTTGAACCCTAATGCTTGGTTGCCTATATATTTGGGTGCCCTCACCAGAGAGTATCAAAGGCATATAGACAATTATAGGATAAAATGGCTACCACGCTTCAAGTCAAGAGTGCCTAATAGAGAATTGAGAAGATTTTTTTAGTGGGGAGTTGGAGCCTTTTGGTTATGACATCTTCAAGGATTACTTTGTGAAGACATATTTTTCATTATGCCAAGTTCTGGGCCTAGAAAAAAAGATTATGATGTTAGTAAACCTAATGGTACTTGGAGTGGACATTCATAGAAAATATGTAAATAAACCTTATGACTATATTGGATACATAGCAAAGCATATTTGCAAGTCCTTAAGTGTGCTCAAGAAAGATAGTAGTGTAGTACATTTTAAGTGGTACACATTGTTATGTCACATCATCCTATATAGCAAAGAAGGTATATGGTCCCCACATATGATAATCAAGACCATGGATGAGAAAAAAGGATGGTACCAATCCAGGAATGGACTTATATGGGACAGGGACAATGATAAGTCCACATCAAAGTAAAATTTGGGAGTTTGATTTAAATGTAAGGTAATAAACTTAACAGAAATGTATGGTCAATCCAACTGTAGTGAACAAGATTTAGAGATATTCTTAAGCTGGAATAAAATTCCATTCAAACTAGTAAAAGGGGCATTGGAGTAGTCAATTAATTATGAATTCTCTTATTTATTGTTTTCTCTTGAAGAAACCTTTATTTTATGATAATGCCTAACTTGGATATACCGACAAAGTCCTCGTAATATATATTAGTATTTATCTTATTTATTCATTTCTTATTATTTTCTTTTAAATTATTGTCTTTTCTCAATTCTTAGAAATATCTAACTTGTGATTGTGTGTTGACCATATTACTAGATATATTAGAGCTATCCATTCTCTTAGGGACATTGTAATTAGTTTAAATAATTATCTATGCTAACCTATTTTATGAGTTGAATTTACGCCAATATTAATCTCTTATTATTTTCTAATTATAAGAATTCTAAATTTTATGAAACAATCTTTATCACCATTGTATATATAATGGCTAAGGGTAAAATAAAATTTCTACCTATGTGAATTAATTGATTATGTTAGATAAGTGAATTTGGAAATTAAATAGGGAAAATTGATTTAGTTATATTTCGATAATTGAAAGGTTTGTTTAAATAAATGAAATTAGATAATCTTTTGTTAATTAAAGAATGTTGATTTCTTTATAATTATTTACTAGTTGAACTATAAATTCACCATGTAATTAGTTATTGAGAATAATTGCTATTGTGGTAAATATCCCAATTAGGTGAATTATGGGGTTAGGTTAAAGAATGATATGAAATGTGGAAATAGGGTATTTCATGGTTGTACTATTGGATTGTTTGCTTGTATTGAATATTGTTTTTGATTATTATAAATTGGGGTGATTTTGGTTGTGGTTTAAAAGTGGGAGTCATTGTGCAAAATGGTTAAGCTGGCTTCCAGAGGCTTGGGAGGGAGTAGTTTTGTATGTATGGTTTTATGATTGTTTCATTTTGGAAGTGGTTTGGTAATGTTTGAGTTGTGTGCAAGAGGGTAAATTCCTTGCACTATGTTTGGATTCATGTGATTAGGTTAAGTGTGCAAGATGGTAAATTCCTTTCTTGTTGTGTAGGGTTTACTAGTTGCAAGTAGGGGCAGTGGCTCTCAATGGGAGCTGGAATCTAGAGTGGTGTCTAGGACAACCCATTGAAGAGTTTCTTAATCCAGTGATAACCTAAAAATGAATTAGGGGGATGGATAGATTCACATTAAACAAGATAATGGATTCCTTACCCATGCATGTAGTGCTCATTTCTAGGCTAAGGATGGGTTCAGAAGACCTAGTTGGAAAGATCAACTTCCTTTTCCTCACGAAAATAATGTTGGTTCCGCATGTGTCACCCTATGTGGCAGGGACCTAGTGAGAGGTTTACCATAACAACCATAGATGGGGATCGAGGTCTAGTGAGAGATTGCCAGGACAACCCATGTTAGGACCATGCAATGAAACTCTTCCCTATTGCAATCTAGCATTCCCTAGTTGTATTTTCTCCTTTTGTTGTGTGTATGCCTCTAGAAGTGAATTCAGTGTTGTATGTGATATTAGTATTATTAGCATTATTGTATTGGAGTCATGTATTGCCCTTGTTGTGTTAGCTTGTTGTTTTCTTGACTCTATATTTGTAGTGGGACCTTGTGTTATCTCCTACCATGGGGGATGGACCTTAGGGTTCCACATGGTCAAGAGGTTGGTGATTTTTATTGGTGTAATTAATTATTTAATTACACTTTAGGATAAGTTTACTTAGGTAATTATTTATTTCCTAGGATAATTATCTTTTAATTCTTATCTTATCTTATTGAGTTGTCTTTTTGCTCAAGATAAGATTAGGGTTGCTTTTTCCTGCTTTATTGCATCATTTCCTTTTCGAAGGCTTTTGTATTATTTGTAAAACATTATTCTCAATAATCAACTATTATGATTTTTGCTTGCACAAGTTTGCTCTGAGAGTTTACAGAACTTTTTCATTTCTTGTTCTGAATATCTATGCATGTGATAGGTAATTGCTTGCAAGTGATTCTTGGGGACTGTGAAGTTGGTTTTTCAACTTCTACATGGTATCAGAGCTCCAGACCTATCACTGCCTGTTTGTAATCTGAAGATATTCTCTCGCAGCATCCTTTTCTGTGCAAGGGTTTCAAGTCGGATTGATTTTTTGTGGATCTGGGGGTAGCTGAAATTTTAGAGCACTTTGGGCTCGAACGGACATCACCATCGTGATCAGAGCGTCCAAAAACCCTAGAAACACCTTTCGTTTCTTTGATTTAGGCGAAAGTTGAAAAAAAGGAAACAAAAATTGCCCCAAGGCCGTACGGCCCAGGGCATAGTTTTCGAGGCTAAAAATTGATAAAAAAAAAAAATCAAAGTTTTTTATAAAATCTGCATGGCCAGTATAAAAGCAGGCCGCCGCCCGCCCGCCACTCGGCGGCCTCTCATCCGCCACCTCCGGGCCACCGCCACCTCCTACTCCACTCCTCCACCATTGTCCCACCACCTCAAAGACTGCGCCACCGGTGGACATCATATACACAACTGCCAGTCTTCGCCCCTAGCGCTGAGGACATGGTCCTATTGCCGACCGGGAGCCAACCTTGCCAGCCCCCGCCGGGCAATAAACCCCTCAGTGCCCGTCGGTGGTCACATCTGTGACCAGGGGCCGCGCCTAAGACCCCAGAGGACTTTTTCTGCAGCAGCCGGTCACATGTACAGCCAAGGGCCAAAATATTTAGCCCCTGAGGGCCAATTTTTTGCACCTGTTTAGGCTGGAGGTCTCTTTATCAGGCCTTTTTTTCATTTGCTTATAAATTTTGTAAACAGAGGTTATTTTTCAAAAATGAATAATCATCAGAAAGCTGATTCAATGATGGATCTGATGGTGGTGATTTGATTTTCTGATTTTTCGGTTTTTGTGCCTTTTTCGCCTGTCAAAGCCGAAGTTGCTATTTTCACTCCAAGAGGCGTAACTTTTGCGTCTTGGCTCTGTTTTTTGAAAACAAATAGGTGTTGGAAAGCTGGTTCGGCCCTCTTCTTAGATCTTAGATCTATTTTTTGCAGAATATTTACTAGGTATCTAATTATTTTGTCAGAACTCAGCCTTTATCTTTTGAGTTA
Organism: Sequoia sempervirens; assembly: GCA_007258455.2. Lineage (NCBI taxonomy): Eukaryota > Viridiplantae > Streptophyta > Pinopsida > Cupressales > Cupressaceae > Sequoia > Sequoia sempervirens. The sequence goes on along the minus strand of VDFB02000003.1, from coordinate 668,244,883 downwards.
TTTTCTTGGGAAACATGCAATCAGGAGTTTTTTTTTAAGATCCAAGAGGAATTTTTTTTTATTTGAGAGTATATTACTATTGTTTTTTGTCATGGATTTACACAACATTGCACCCCTTACTCCATTCAACTATTTTGGTTGGAAAAAACAAATGGAGATTCACTTGAAACATAAAGGGTTGTATAGGGTAACCATGGGTATAGAAATTAAACCTACAGGTGCTATTGAAAAGAGAAAATGGTTTAATAGGTGTGATGAAGCTTATGGCACATTATGTCTATCTCTTTCATCTAACCTCCTTTTCCACATTGAATCTTGCACTACACCAAATGAGATATGGGATACTTTGGAGTCCTTGTTTGGGAAGCAGGATACTATGAGAGGTTTTCAGTTAGAAAATGAGCTTATTGGCTTAAATCCTAGGGATTTTGACAGCATCCAGGAGTTTTTCACCAAACTCAAGTCTCTTAGATTACAGTTTTCACAGTGTGGTGTTCAGAAAGAAGACTCTCAGCTGATATTGTCCATCCTTTCTAAGCTTGGACCTGATTATTCAGTTTTTGTTTCTACCTTTTATGCCACTGGGGATGCACTTGGTACGAGATTCACTATGCCATCTCTTGATGACTTTGCTTCATCTCTCACTTGAGAGAAAGCTAAGTTAGCTAGCATGGGTATGGTGAAACCTCCTTCCTCTTCACAGGAACTTATTGCATCATAGGAGCCCAGAGATCAGAGGGCTTCTATAGGCAAAGGCAAGGAATAGAAACAAAAGGATTTTGAACCTCATGAGCAACAAAAGGAGTCCTCATATTCATCCTCCTCTTCTAAGGGGAAATCATTTAGGAAGGAGAAGTCTACGTGTGCATATTGCAAGAGGGAAGGACATGCAGAACATAATTGTTACAAGAAGGACATTGATGAGTTGAAACATCTTCTTCAGAAACATCAGATTGATTTTCCTTCTAGGATGTCTGCATCATCTTCTTCTCCTCGTTCTTCTTCTTCTTCAGAGCAGCATAACACAGGAACAGTTGGTTTACATACTTCATCAGATATGAAGGGACATGCTCTTTGTGCTTCTTCAGGTATTGGATCAGGGAGATGGCTTCTAGATTCAGGAGCATCTCATCATATGGCATTTTCGCAGTCTATGTTCACTTCCTTTGAGCCTTGCACTATGTCTCCCATTTTGATGGGAAACAACACTTACATGAGTGTTACAGGGAAGGGGTCTATTAGTTTTTGGGACCACTCCTTTCAGGATGTCTTGTGTGTCCCTCACTTGACACATAATCTTCTTTCCATCTATCAGATAACACATGGGGGCAATGGGAGATCTGTGGAGTTCACACCTGATTCGGTTATCATCAGAGACTTGGAGAGTAGAGCAATCATTGCTATTGGGATAGTGGATCACTCCTCTCGGTTGTATTCCTTCATTGATTTTGCTACTGGTGGTGCTTATGTTCCTACAGCTGTTCCTCACACTTTGTGTGTGCATCATCATTCAGAGGAGAGATTTGGCTTCTTGAACATTGTTGTTCTCACTTTGGATCTTGTTCTCAAGCCTTCTACTCCATCTCCTCCTCCTCCTGTTGCTTCTTTTGTTTCAGTGCAGCAGGATCCAGTTGATCATACATCTTTGGAGGTTTCTATTGAGTCTTCACCTACTTCAACTTCTTCATTTGTTGAGGTCACACCTGCTTCTGTGGAGACATCTTGGGCTGCACCTATTCCACCTTCAGAGATTTCTTTCATTCGACCTCTTCCCTCTCACTTCTTTCTGGAGATGCAGTTTCTTCACTTCTTTTGGAGTTACTTCATTCTGGGGGGGATCTGTGGTCTCTTTCTTCCTCTCTTATGGGGGGATTCTTTCATGTATCTTTGTGATGAATGGTGTCCTTGGGGGGTCTTATGGAGTCCTCCATTTTTCATCACTTAGGTAGTTTTATTGCATTCTATTTTGGGGAGGATTTTTGTTCCCATGTGTTTTTCTCCTTTACCCCGTTTGATTTAGTTTGCATTGCATTTGTACATGAGTACCTGATCAGGCCTTATTGTCGAGACTCATATTTGCATAATAATTTGCTTCTCCCTAAGTTGCACTTATGGGGGGGTATTGGTGTAATTAATTATTTAATTACACTTTAGGATAAGTTTACTTAGGTAATTATTTATTTCCTAGAATAATTATCTTTTAATTCTTATCTTATCTTGTTGAGTTGTCTTTTTGCTCAAGATAAGATTAGGGTTGCTTTTTCCTGCTTTATTGCATCATTTCCTTTTCGAAGGCTTTTGTATTATTTGTAAAACATTATTCTCAATAATCAACTATTCTGATTTTTGCTTGCACAAGTTTGCTCTGAGAGTTTACAGAACTTTTTCATTTCTTGTTTTGAATATCTATGCATGTGATAGCTAATTGCTTGCAGGTGATTCTTGAGGACTGTGAAGTTTGTTTTTCAACTTCTACAATTTTTTCTTCCATTGGGTACCCTTGTTGCATGTTCATGTGTATGGAGATTTATTCATGGTGTTGTGGACTATAGTACCTGTTCTAGTTCAAGAGGAGTTTCTTTTATGTATAAGTATTGGATTGTATATTAGTGTATCTCTTATTGTAATCAAATGTATTCTTCCCACATATACTTAGGGAAGCTTTGTTGTAAGCTTTGTAATGATGTAACAGATGTTGATGAACTCTCTTGTAGTGAATACAATAATGTAATGCATCTTGTATATGTTAATTATTTAGAAATTATCTTTAATGTTGTTTATCCGATGACATGTTATGGAAATACATAATATGGAATCATTTAATATGGTGGTTTAAAATGAAACATGCTTGTTAGTTAAATCATGTTTTCATAATAGTTAATGAAATGATTCTAGTTATCTTGGTTAATAGATATGTGAGTAGCACAGTCGAGGAACCTTAGAGGACTTAGGTTTAGATTATATGTTATGCATTCCATTGTTATTTACTTTCTAAAAAAGGAATTGTTCCATTATTATGTCATAGTTAGTGTTGTCCTTTGGGGTTCCTTGGCAGGGCATTACACTTGGTATCAAAGCTCAAGTTACTAACACTAGGCACTCTGGTTCCATATGAGCCCATTATGTTGTCCTAGTTGCTTAGACTCTAGAGATTATGTTTTTCCCCTTCTTTTCATCCTCATCTAACAACCTGAGATTTTTCCTTGGTGGTGTTTGTTCAATGGTGCAAAAGAATGATGGAAATGATAGGACCCATGGTGTAGTGCGCAATGCACCAATATTCTTTCTATCTAGGATGCATTATGGACCCTTGTGTAGCCTTGTGATGTGAATTTATGTATGTAAAGAATGCATGTTAAATCATGAATGCAGTACTTATGAAATGATAAAAAAAATTCCATGCTTCTAAAAAGGTGTGAAATGATGATCATGTGTTGAATATGTTAGGAAAAAGTGTGTTGTACAATGAATAAAGTGGAATGTATTGTTTCTAAATGATGGAAATTTAATGAAAAATGTGTGTTGTGTGTATAATTATGTTGTGTGTTATGGAACGGTAGCATTCAAATGTATTGATTGCTTAATAGTGTATTGGAAGAGGAATTGTAATTTAAGGGTAGTAGAAATTTGTAGTACTAATGCATTATGTTTCCACCCTAGTTTGTGACTACCAGAAGTAAGTAAAGTTTTAGGGGGGAGGATGTAGTGCCACTCCATTCTCACCATGGATGTGCAGGTAGTCGGCTTTGGAACTCAAAATTGAAGGTAAAAATAATAGTGATATTTAAAGGTATGTGCTAAAGATGCTAAGTAGTTGATGTTGTATATTATGAATTTATGGACTATGTGATTATCTTATCATGGCTATTATGCGATTATCATGTAACTAATTGTTATATGAGTTGATTTGATTACTTGGTGATGTTCTTACTATTATGTTTGGGTGATAAGGACAGTGTTGCATCACTCACTTGTGAGTACCCTACAATGTTGCAATTCCCTTTCACAGTGTGTCTTTCTATATGGTTATGTACATGCACAACCATTTTGTGTGCTACAAGTTGCAGGTACTAGGCATTGACTCCACCTGCATTGACAGTTCTAAGTGTGCCTTGAAACCCAATGGAATAGTTGACCATAGATAGCACTTGGTCCCATACCCTAGCCATCATCCTCGAAGAGGATGAGTATCCAGTCTATACCTTATTAGTGACATTAGTTTGTTTGTGGTCAGTTGGATTCATTTGAAGTTTTGCTTTTGACCTCGATTGGTGGTTAGGTAATTGTTTTGGAATTTGGTTTATTTGATTTGAATTGTCGGATTAAATGTGTTTGATTGGATTATGCATTAAAATAAATTATTAAGTAAAAGGAAAAATTTGATAAATAAATATATAAATACATATAATCACAACTAATAATAAAATAAAATTATAATGTAATGTTGAAAATTAATAATAATAATAATAATAAGGTAATAAATAAAATATTATATAGTTGGGTAGCATATGGTAGTTAATTCACTACAACTAATTTTATTCTTGTTGAATTGGTGGTAATAGTCGATTCTCTACTTTAAGATCAAATTTTAATGCAAGGGAAAAAGCTTTGAAGATAAATGCATATGTGTGAAATATAGAATTATTAAGTAATAAAACAAGGATAACTTAAAAAGCATGAGTTACAAGGGGAAAATAAATGAATTATTTAGTAATTGGAATTAAAATAAAACAAAAAGGAAAAGTGGTAGTTAAATTTAGCTAATGATTTTTATATGTTTCTTTATTATTATGACTTTTAAATAAAATTCTTTTAACTATTGATTTGATAAATTTAAAATTAACTAATCCATCTACAGTCAGTTGGAATTCCCATACAATGGAGATTGCTTGTTCTTCTTGTGAATATATTGTAAATATATTGGGTTTTGGAAGGGGATTTAATGGGGTTCTTTTAGGGGAAATGAAGACAGTGGGAGTATGACTGCAAGGCTCAAAGAAAACCCACAGAGGACTTAGTAGATTTCAAACATCTATCATCAAATCAAGTAATCTCATATTTAGAGACATGATTTATTATTTTGAGTGTGCATTCATTAATTGTGAATTCTTGTTGGAAGTTTTAATTGAAAACTTCTATTCACACTATGACCATGAAGTTTGTGGATTTACTTTTGTATCTAAGTTTCTTTGTAGACATGCTAACCATGGAAGTAATAACTAGTATAATATACATGTATCGTTGTATTTCTTTCCTTGTTATGTTGTCAAATGGTCGTGCTATCCCGTTATCTTCTCTTCAATTTGGTGGGCACCCTTCTACCACACTAGAAAATATAGTTTTGCAAGTAGCAAAGGATGATAGCATAGCTTGGCAAGTTAGGATATTACCTTTCTGATAGTCCTTGGTTTATAGTTTTGAAATATCTAAATATTGTTTATCTTATAGCTAAGAACATGGTTTCCCGCAAAAGCATTGTTTGCATGAGATTAAGTTCTACCCCAAATCCAATTGCAATCTCAGCTCCCTTAGTCATTTGACCTTAATCTAGGGATCTGTTGGCAACACAAGGGCAGAAAACTGAGAGGGGGGATGAATCGGTTGTCACTGAATTTCAAACTTATTAAACTTATTAATCCCTATTCTTAGATTTGATAATTAACCATGAAAGCATAAATCATCAATACATCATAAACACACATAACACCAAGATTTTTTTTATGTGAAAACCCTGTTAAGGGAAAAGCCATGGTGGAGGTCAGTCCACAAGATTATACCCTGTTAAAAGTATAATGAAAATGAAATATGGGGAATGCACATGCATTCAGGCACACTGCCTAGAGCTCACTGCTCAATTACAAAGGAAGACACACTATCTTACAGAGAGACTTGGATTAAAACCATCCAAATTTTGAACTAAGAAAATAGCATCTGCTAATGCCTGATTAACATTCTAGTTAAGCACATGAATACTTCTTCACTCTTCTTCACTCTTTGTTTTTCCTTTGAATGATTAGGACATTATTCGCACATCTGATACACAACCACACCTTCAAGCACTCTTCAATTTGATAAACAATCACTCTTATATATCTTCAACATGAAATTACATTGCTCCAAGTCAGCCATAAAGAAATAATAAAATGAATACAAACTATTGGCCCAAAACAATAGATAATTTTCAATGTGAATCAACCAAGGTCTACCACAACATAGTGAAGACCCAAATCAACATATCCAACATGAAGACACTTCAAATTATTACTCCTCAAAGATCCACAATACGCTACAAACACTATGTTGAACAGGAACAAGAAAAACATGAACACACAAGAAAAAATAACCAACCACGAGCACAACGATCAATGCAGATGTGCAACAAAGATAGACCATGATCTAGAAATATCCACAAGAATCACGAATCACAAGATAAGCATCTGCAACAACTAGACTAACTAAAATAGAATCATCTTCAATCAGGAAAACCAACTGAAGCAACAAAAAAATTGTCAGAATGAGAATATTCATAACTCGATCAAATATTCACGTGGATCTCTGAAACTCAACATGGATAAACTAGATGCACTCAACAAAAAACCCTTTAGTCCAAAACCTTTGATCATCAATGTACAAAACTTATCGACATATTAAACTTCACTTCACTACTGACAACCTACAACTCATTTATTACAATTTTCTCAATATCCTTGACATATGCAACTTCAAGTGTGTTAATGCTAATAGTGTTTACATCAATTGCAACCACATATTAGCAACGCAAACACAACATCCAACAGGATCTCCTTGTTACTCCTTTGTTCCATAGTTCAATGGCAATATAGATTTCGAGTGGGCTCATATTTATACATTTCCTTCTAGATTAAAGCATCATGCACTAAGAATATCTTAAATGTGCTAAGCTTTGCTTGCTGCATTTTCTTGCATTCTAAGTGGCACTCTATATTTTTCCTTCAATTCTTAACTTATGTGTATCATTCTGTAAGGATTGGACAATAGAATTTATTTTTTGGGATTATCTATTTTCAGCGCCATGTCCTTTCTTGCACAATACTTGTGATGTGTTTCCTTTTCCTTTATTTCCTTCAATGAGGGGCTCAAAAATAGCATCCTCCATAGCATTCAATTCAGTTTCCTCCCTTCAGCTCAATAGATGATATGATCATTAATATTTATATATAATTTCTCACCATTTTTAACCTGCTCAGTGAGATCACCTGTGTAATTAAAGAGTTTGATTGATACATGTATTGAATAAAGGATGAACATTTGCATCATTTTTCTTGAGGGTCAACCATGCACACCTAATGATCAACTATATATGCAATGCGATAAGGGTTACTAATGTGTGAAGTATGTGTAGCTCTATACGCTAAACCTACATGACTGCATGTGCCTAGGATACAAACAAAGCTTACAATATTAGGATGTGTTTCTAAGTGCTTATTAAATTCAAGATTTTGAATGCTTCCTTGCAAAATTCATTTTTTACATATCCTGAAATCATTGCATTCCCTAAGAGCACATCTCTCTTAAAGCATTTTTTTCAAACAATTTTTGTGCCCTATCTATTGCACCCATTAACCAAACATCCATTATCCACTTTCCATGCAAAATTTCAAGCCTATAACTTCTATTTTTTATAGTTCATTATTTAAGGAATTTTTAGAATCTCGGACTTGTTCATGCCTCATCTTTCTTACTTGGGAAAATCTATTCTCATGTGCATCACTCATAATTAATTTTGTAGATTCACAATATTTAGTTGAATCCAGTTATTTAAAACACTCCTTCATTACATATCTTCATTCAAATTTTCCTTTGGCTAGATGGCTCGAGTGCTTTGTCATATTCAATTTCTTTTTTTTGTTTTCATAGAGCCCCTAGCATAAGACAATGAGGTGACACATTTTAGTTAGAGCCATATACTTACCTTCTTCTTATGTTTTGGGTGTGAATGGAAAGGAATGTGGGATTTTGGTCCAAAGAGTTTACCACAGCGCAATCAATCTGCAAAATATCTTGCTAAAATTGAACCTATGTTTCCCAGCATTTTAAACTTATTTCACCATGATTAGATTGATTCTTCTGTGAAGCTCAAAACAACCAAAACATTCTTTTAAAATAAGGATCTTTGTTGGATTCCCAAGTATTATTACTTCCACCTATCATTTAATATCTTAATATTGCATGAACATATCGATTACATTTATTATCATTAACTTTTATATCGTATAGTTGAGGAAAATGTGGTTAAGGGTGGTTATGAGTATATTGCATTGATTCAATATTAGAAATTATTTGTTGATTATTCAATTTATGCAATATAAACTTCCTCTTAACTTATGTTCTAGATCATTTACTACATGATGAGTATCTTTGAAGTTTTTTCTTTGGATTAATAGTATGAATATGAATGTCCTTCTATATCTTTGATTATCCTTTAAGAGAGATTATACCATTAGTTTCTCTGATTAAACTATAGACAATTATAATTACATTTATGTTCACATCAAAGTAAAATTTGGGAGTTCAATTTAAATGTAAGGTAATAAACTTAACACAAGTGTATGGTTAATCCATCTCAAGTGAACAAGATTTAGAGATATTCTTAGGCTGGAATAAAATTCCATTCAAACTAGTAAAGGGGCATTGAAGTAGTAAATTAATTATGAATTCTCTTATTTATTGTTTTCTCTTGAAGAAACCTTTATTTTATGATAATGCCTAACTTGGATATAGTGACAAATTCCTCGTAATATATATTAGTATTTAGCTTATTTCTTCATTTCTTATTGTTTTCTTTTAAATTATTTTCTTTTCTCAATTCTTAGAAATATCTAACTTGTGATTGTGCATTGACCATAGTACTAGATATATTAGAGCTAACCATTCTCTTAGGGACAATGGAATTTAGTTTAAATAATTATCTATGCTAACCTGTTTTATGAGTTGAATTTACACCAATATTAATCTTGTATTGTTTTCTAATTATAAGAATGATAACTTTTATGAAACAATCTTTATCACCATTGTATATATAATGGCTAAGAGTAAAAGAAAATTTCTACCTATGTGAATTAATTGATTATGTTAGATAAGTGAATTTGGAAATTAAATAGGGAAAATTGATTTAGTTATATTTAGATAATTGAAAGATTTGTTTAAATAAATAAAATTAGATAATCTTTTGTTAATTAAAGAATGTTGATTTATTTTATAACTATTTACTAGTTGAACTGTAAATTCACCATGTAATTAGTTATTGAGAATAATTGCTATTGTGGTAAATTTCCCAATTAGGTGAATTATGGGGTTAGGTTAAAGAATGATATGAAATGTGGAAACACGGTATTTCATGGTTGTACTATTGGATTTTTTGCTTGTACTGAATATTGTGTTTGATTATTGAAAATTGGGGTAATTTTGGTTATGGTTTAAAAGTGGGAGTCATTGTGCAAAATGGTTAAGTTGGCTTCCAGAGGCTTGGGAGGGAGTATTTGTGTATGTATGGTTTTATTTTTTTTCATTTTGGAATTGGTTTGGTAATGTTTGATTTGTGTGCAAGAGGGTAAGTTCCTTTCACTATGTTTGGTTTCATGTGATTAGGTTAAATGTGCAAGATGGTAAATGCCTTGTTTGTTGTGTAGGGTTTACTAGTTGCAAGTAGGGGGAGTGGCTCTCAATAGGGGCCAGAACCAAAAGTGGTGTCTTGGACAACCCATTGGAGAGTTTCTTAATCCAGTGATACCCTAAAAATGAATTAGGGGGATGGGTGGGCTTCACATTAAACAAGATAATAGATGCCTCACCCATTCCTATAGTGCTCGTTTAGGCTAAAGATGGGGTTGAGAAGGCCTAGTTGGCAAGATCAAATTCCTTGTCCTCACAAAAGGAATGTTGTTTTGCATGTGTCATCCTATGGGGCCGAGACCTAGTGAGAGGTTTACCAGGACAACCATAGATGGGGGTTGAGGTCTAGTGAGAGACTACCAGGACAACCCATATCAAGACCATGCGATGACACTCTTCCCTATTACGGTCTAGCATTCCCTAGTTGTATTTTCTCCTTCTATTGTGTGTGTGCCTCTGGTAGTGAATTCAGTGTTGTATGTGACATTGGTATTGTTAGCAGTGTTGTATTGGAGTCATGTATTTCCCTTGTGTTATCCTGTTGCTTTACTAACTATATGTTTGTAGTGGGACCTTGTGTTATCTCTTAGCACAGGGGGTGGACCTTAGGGTTCCACATGGTTGGGAGGTTGGTATTTTTATCTTCCATTGGGTACCCTTGTTGCATGTTCGTGTGCATGGAGATTTGTTCACGGTGTTGTGGATTCTAATACCTCTTCCAATTCAAGAGGATTATCTTTTATGTATAAGTATTGGATTGTATATTAGTGTATCTCTTATTGTAATCAGATGTATTCTTCACACATGTACGCAAGGAAGATTTGTTGTAAACTTTGTAATGATGTAATAGATGTTGATGAACTCTCTTGTAATGAATACTATAACATGTAATACATCTTGTATATGTTAATTATTTAGAAATGATCTTTAATGTTGTTTATCCAATGACATGTTATGGAAATACATAATGTAGAATCATTTAATGTGGTTGTTTAAAATGAACCTTGCTTGTTAGTTAAATCATGTTTTCATAGTAGTTAATGAAACGATTCTAGTTGTCACGTTTAATAGATATGTGAGTAGCATATTCAAGGAACCTTAGAGGAATTAGGTTTAGATTATATATTATGCATTCCCTTGTTAGTTACTTTAAAAAAAATGTTCCATTGTTATGTCATAGTTAGTGTTGTCCTCTAGGGTTCCTTGGTGGGGCATTACAGTATCTACCTTCCCTTGAAGTTTCAAGTGTTTTGTTCTTTCACAAGGTTGTTTGGTGTGTTGGATGTTTGTGCCAGTCTATTTGGTTGCATAGAATGAAGGTGTTCTTTATTTTTAGGTGGTTGTAGTAGTTGTGTAGTATATTCTAATGGTGATGGAGTTTTATGAGATGTATGAATAGCATGGAGTGTTTTTGTGTGTTTTGTGAGATGTTTTTGGACCTTGAGAAGTGTTTTAAATGGAGTTGCTTGTTGGTGTTAGTGTAGGTTTAGTCATTCTGGAATGATAACACTAATTACGAAGGATAATTATTGATTGAGGAGGTCTTAAGAAGATTGTTTATGTATATTTGGGTCCCAATTAAGTAGTTTCATGGTTTGGATTCACTTCTTTATATTGTGAAATTGTTTGGTGCCGACCTACATGGTGATACATAGTTGAGGTGTATCTGTTTCATTAAGGAACACATAATTGAGATTGTTTTAGGTCGTGAAGGGTATAAATTTTAGTAGAATTGTTGTATGGATTGTGTGTGAAGTGTGTGTGATGTGAAAGATGCAAAATTGACCAATTGTGTTGATTTGAGTGTGAGCCTTAATTCCTATGACTTCCTAATGCAGTGCAAAAAAAGTGTCTACATTTTAGTCTATTTGATGAGTTCTTTTGTGCTTTAGTGGAATTGTACCTTCAGCATATGAGAGATGCATTGTTAGGAGTTCAAATTGGAAGTGATCCACCCCTTCTTTCTTTCTTTCTTCTGCATAGTTATTCCTTTGGTAGTCAACCCTTAGTAGTGAGCCTTTTTTATCTTTTTATTATCTTTTTAGGTAGCGAGCCCTTGGTAGTGAGCCTTATTGTATTTTGTGTTTCAATTCATAAATTATTGAGCTATCATCACCATGGTTTTTCCCTTCTTGGGTTTTCCATGTAAATATGGTGTTTGTGTGTGTTTGATGTGTTTGTATTACTGCTTTACATGTTTACATTTCATTAATGCATGTTAAGGGTTTAATGGAGGACAAGGGTTTAAGAACTAATGAAAATATGAATGTTAATGAGGTTTTCTAATTATTTAAAATTATAAAAATAATTCACCCCCACCTCTCAGTTGTCTTATGCATCTAACACATATATGTGTCAAAACTATTAGTTTGGCCCCACAATTCACAAAACAAAAATTATGCTACCTTGCAACTTTCTCTTCAATGTATTTGATGTTTTTTGCAATGTGTGAAAACTTGTCACCATAGCCAAATGGATTGTATTTTTAAAATTTTGATAAATTTTATTTTGGAGGAACTCTATATGACCTTGTACCTTTATATGGAATGGAATGTTTCTAGGTGTCATGTTTTTCAAGAAACATCTTATCAAAGCTTTTCATTTTTGGCACTTAGGGCTCTTAAGAGAAAGTGTTGGAACAATGTAGTTTGGAATTATTGGGAATCTTGGGGAGTGAAATAGTACATTTTGTAGCATAAAACCATCCACTTAGATGTGTTAGACCTATCAGTTTGGCCCCATAATACATAGAAAAAAAATTATCCTACCTTGCAACTTTCTCTTCAATGAATTTGATGTTTTATGCAATGTGTGAAAACTTATCATGGAAAAATAGATTGGATTTTTATAAATTTAATTTAAGTTACTATGTGGGGACCTAAGTGACCTCATACCTTGAGAAGAATATCTCTATGTGCCATGGTTTCTAAGAAATAGGATATCAAAGTTTACCTTTTTTGCACTCAGAGCTCTTAAAAGAAAACGCTAGCACAATGTAGTCTGGAATGATCAAGCATGATGGGGTGCAAAATAGGATCTTTCCTATTATAAACCCACTCACCAAAACATGTTGGTGTTTTTGGTTTGGCTCCATGATGAACAAAACAAGAATTATGCTACCGTGTAACTTTCTCTTCAATGTATTTGATGCTTTTTGCAACATGTAAAAAAATGTTGTCATGGCCAAATAGATTGGAGTCTTAAAAATTTAAGAGAAATTATTTTGGAAATACATGACCTTGTACCTTTAGATATAATTTTTCTAGGTGCCACATTTGTTTAGATGCAACTCCCCCTCCTAGAACCTGAACTATATCTTACATCACATCCTAAAGCTTCTACAATCATTCAAATTTTTCAAAATATCGCATTGATATAGAGAGAGGGGAATCGTCTAGCAAACAAGCTTGCAAATTTAGCATTCTCTTTAGATAGTTATCTATCAATACTAAAAAATGACATCTATAAAAACTAAATCCATCATAAGATTTCTTCAAAGGACTGTCGCCCCGATAAACAAGGTTATTTTTTCTAACACTCGTTTTGTGTGTGTGTTTTTGTAGGTTTATTTTTTTGGCCCATTCACTCCCAATCCAACTTAGCTTCATTTTCCTCCTCTCTTTGCCCGATCACCCTCTTCTGTATAATTCCACTCAACTTCATTTCTTCACATTGGCCATCGTACTCATACACCCTCTCATTCATTATTATCAATCTCCACTCTCTTTTTCATTGTTCCCAATCTCCTCCACATTCTCTTTTGTACTGTCTAAATCCTTTCAAATCACCTCACCTCTTATTCATTATATAATCCTCTTCCATCACCTTTCATAATCATAAGCCAAGCTTGAGTTATCATACATGCACATTATTCTTTGGCAGCTGAGGGTGGTCACTTCAAACATAGTTTGCATTAAATCCACGTTGTTTCCCAAAATCTAGCATGATTAGGTGGTGTAGGGGCACCCATAGTGCCTTCATTCCTCCAAGGGGTCAAAAATTGATATTTTGTTTTTTTTGAGTTGTTTATAGTAATAATGTCTTTTATGACCATTTCATATGTTTTTGAGTCAATTTTAGGTCATTAGGAGTCTTGTTGCAAAAAAAAATGTCAATGTTGTTAAATTACACTGTGGAATATGAAGGGCCAATGTTGCATAAAGTGAGAATTTGAACAGTTGTAATTTAAAAGTTAGTTGTAACTATTGGAAAAAATTTGGAAAACATTGAAAAAAATTCTTGTGTGGTCGAAGGAAAAAAGGGTTTGTAAAAAGTTTTGTAAGTGAAGCAATAAAGCACTCAGTTTTCTATAATTTTAGAATATTTTTCTCTATTCTGATGATTGGTACGAACACATATGATCATTTCATTGCTTGATACTAATTGGAAATGAAAGGTTATTGAATCTACTTTCTACTCTTTTTATTGCACTCAATTTCATTGTGTTTTGAGGGAGTTGTGTCCATTTTACTTCAAACAAGTATAAAACCTTAGTAGGCCTTAGTAGGCCTAATTTGAGTGAGAATAATCCAAATTTGAGCATCTCCATACAAAGTAACCACCTCTGAATTTTTGATATGTTAAAGAATGACCAAATCAGTATTTGAATCAAGTTTTCTTTCTTAGATATCAGTTTTGGTCAAGAAATTATGATAAAAAAAAAGTGGAATTGTTGCCCCACTTCAAGCCTAATCAAGAAGTAGAACATTCAGTTTTTGAATGATTTTGTACAAAGGACCCTACCCTCATTTTGGGATATTTTAAATAAGAGTCAAAAGGGTATCTTAATATGTTTTTGTAATTTGGGTGTCAGGTATCTCTTGAAATTTATGCCAAGTTTTTCAATTTTGGAGTACTATAAGGGTTGAGGTCTGTTTGTAGAGGAATGTCAATTAGTTTTGGAAACCTGAGTTTTTGTGAGTCATTATTGGTCTAAACGTGTTATTTTAACATTTTTTAAGATGTCTCAAGTGTTTGATGAAGGGTTTGAAGCACTGTTGCATTATTGGAGTTTTGTGGTCTTGAAGGAGCATTAGCTCATTTGTTGTGAAATATGGTATTAATTGTCTAATACCAACCCCTGCTCTACATCGAATTGGTATCAGAGCCTAAAGATCTGGGAAAGAATTTTTTTGGACTTTATGTATTGTCTTTTTGCATGTTGAAGCAAGAACCTAGATGCCAAAAGACTAGGTAGTGAAGAAATGAGGAAACCTAGGTGAGGTATCGTGAAGACAGAAAAAAGCAAGGTGAAAGAAACTTGCTTGAAAAAAAAGAATGGAAATGTTGAGAATATTTTTCCATAGAGACTTGCAGAGTATGGAGGTAACAAGCAAAAAATAAGTGATGAGAAAAGAGAAAAGTGAGATGAAGAAAAATAAGAAAGAATAACATATAAAAGTGTAGCAAGAGATAATGGAGTTGAGGCACACCTTGGAAGAAATGGAAAAAAATAGAACTTGAGATAAAAAGAATGGAACTTGAGATGCAAAATTTCCTTGAAAGAGATAATTAAGAAAATGGTTGGAATTGGCCAATAAGGAAGAAGGTTAAGTGGTTTATCAAGAAGATTATTCAGAAGAGAAGAAGGCAAGAGAGGACAGTAGGACCAAACCTTGGAGAGTCTTTTTCGATGATGGAAGAGCCTAAGTCATTTGAGGAAGAGGAAAATTGTGAAGAAAATGGGTCCATAGAGACTCAAAATGTTATTTCTAACAACATTTGTGAGTATGTGTTTACAAGTGCAACAGATGACAATAAAAATGGAAAAGGGTATAAAGAAAAAGGAGAAGTACATACTGTGTATGAAGATTGTTATACAGATGTAGCCCACTATGGTAACAAATATGAAAAACCAACCAAGGTAATGGTTGCATTTTCTAATTTTATGGATGATGAATATGCTGAAAATTATGTTCCAATGATAAAGATGAAGACATAGACGGTGGTACTGAGGCATACGAACGAGCACTAGAGTTTTGGAACCTGAGAGTTGAGAAAATGCTAAGAGATGATGCAAAAAGAAGAAAAAAAATCTAGGGAAAGTTACAAAAATGAAGGAAAATTTGCGAAAGAATTGGAAGACCAAGAAGAGAGAGAAGACCTGCACTCATGTGAACTTGGGTTCTTTTCTTCCCTATGAGTATGGTGCAGGGGCACCCACAATGCCTTCATGCCTCCAAGGGTTCAAAAAGTGATATTTTGTTTTGTTTGAATTATTTATATGTGTCAAAAAGTGATATTTTAAAACCATTTCATATGTGTTTGAGTCGATTTTGGGTCATTAGGGGTCTTGTTGCAAAAAAACATTTCAATGTTGTCAAATTGCACAATGTGAAGGGTCAATGTTGCATAAAGTGAGAATTTAAACAGTTATAATTTAAAATTTGGTTGTAACCATTGGCATATGGTTGGAAAACATTGAAAAAAATATTTGTGTGGACAAAAGAAAAAAGGGGTTTGTAAAAAGTTCTGGAAGTGAAGCAATAAAGTACCTAGTTTTCTGCAATTCTAGAACATTTTTCTCTATTTTGATGATTGGTATGGACTCGTACAGTCATTCCATGGCTTGAGAATGATTGGAAATGAAATTTTATTTAATCTACTTTCTAATTTTTTTTATTGCACTCAATTTCATTTTGTTTTGAGGGAGTTGTGTCTATTTCATTGCAAATAGGTTTGAAACCTTAGTAGGCCTAATTTGAGTGAGAACAATCCAAATTGTAGCATCTCTATACAAAGTAACCACCCATGAATTTTTGATATATTAAAGAATTCCAAAATGGGTATTTGAATCAAGTGTTCTTTCTTGGATATCAGTTTTTGTTGGAAAACTATGATTAAAAAAAGTGGAATTGTTGTCCCACTTCAAGCCTAGTCAAGAAGTAGAACAATAAGTTTTTGAAGGATTTCGTACAAAGGACCCTACCCTCATTTTGGGATATGTTAAATAAAATCCAAAAGGGTATCTTAATATGTGTTTGTAATTTTGGTGATAGGTCTCTCATGAAATTTGTGCCATTTTTTTTCCATTTTGGAGTATTACAAGGGTTAAGGTCTGTTTGTAAAGGAATGTCAAGTAGTTTGGGAAACCTAAGTTCTTGTGAATCATTTTTGGTATGAAAATGTTATTTTAACATTGTCTAAAATTTCTCAATTATTGGATGAAGTTTTTGAAGAACTAGTGCATTATTGGAGTTTTGTGGCCTTACAGGAGCATTAGCCCATTTATTCTGAAATATGATATTAATTGCCTAATACCAACTCTTGCTCTGCATCATTAGGTGATGTGGTGGAAATCGTTCATCCCTCCTAATTATGGTAAGCTATGTTTGAAGCATGCCAAGTTCTTTAAATGTGTCATCACCCAACACAACACCCTATTTTATGTGGTGAGCTCCCCATTCACACTTTCTCTGTAATCAATTTGTGATGTGCTAGTCCTGAAAAAGAGTTTCCCTACAAAAATGGCTTGTGTAGAACTGAAGCCCATAAGAAAGTGAATCAATATTCCCATTTTGAATTGGGAATACCTTGAGTTTGAAGCATTCACAATGGAGATGCTAAAAAAGGTCTTCAAAATCAATTGTTCGCATGTGGAAGAGATGTTAAAGGTGGTAATTGGTGACATAATTATCCTAGGTAATCCTCGCCTGCTATACCCATCTTAGGTTGTTTCTATTTTTCTTTCAAATGCAATGGATCTATTGCAACACTATAGTTCGGTTGCCCATTTAGTAGTATATTATGTCCAAGATAATTACTTAACAAGTCAATCCCATAAATCAGCATTCTACAAGTATGATGTTGAAATGAACAAGAAAACTAAGAGGGGGGTGAATCAATTGTAGAAAATTAAACCTGCAAGACCCTCAATAGTAATCGGATCCACATGCATTCATTAAACCCTTATTTTGTTAATATGATTAAACATGAAATGTAGATAACAGAAACTGAAATCACAACACCATACATAAGAGAACACTATATTTACATGGAAAACCTAATGATGGAAAACCATGGTGAGGATTAGTTTACAATATAAGTAATAGAAAAACTGGTACAAAAGGGATCACTACCAAAATAAGACACACTATCCAAAAAGGCTCATAGCCAGGGCTCACTGTCACAAAAAAATACAAGATAGAAGAAGAATGTTACATAAAGAACACTTCTCAATGCAACAAGAAATCCACCACAATTGCTCACACACTTTCGCAGTCTTGCATGAATGATTTCAAATGCCTTTAGCTCATTACCTTTAGGAACTCTAACATTCAAATTCACACTACTCTACTCAAATTCGTATCACACACATCACTCTCATCAATCTCACATCTATATTGCTTCTTACTATTTTCACATATCAACTCAAAACAAAACCACACTTATTTATATTGACCTCAACCTCAAAAACCTTCTCCATTGTCGACAACTAGTTGTTATACATACAAAGTCAAAATAGGTTGGCACCTAAACATTCATGTGGTGGATAGGAATGAAAGGAAACCTATATAAATCCTTAACTAGGACCCAAATAGATCCCAACACACCTCAACACGCTTTCATAAGCTCGCATGGAGTGTTAAACACAAGGTTGGCCAACACCCATGCAACACCATAAACATTAAGTACACACTTCCTCAAATCAATCTGAAACTTTTGGAAAACATAATTCACTTGAAGACAATCTAGAATAATCCATGAACTATTTAAGATTTATCACACTTCATCCAAGCTTGCATCATACAAACACTTCAACTCATGACAACAGTAACCCTTATTTTCATACTAATAAATGAAACTCACTTTGTACTACACCAAATCAAATAAAAACTTGAACATAGAAGGATACAAACATTATAAACAAATTCCCAAGTCCACATAGCCTAAATCCAAATAGCAGAGAAATGTGGAACAAATACATTTATCCCAAACCACAAAAACATCACTAAACAATTGGTTCACACACTAGTGAAAATATCTCGCACTGTACAATGATCTAGAAACCCAAATTTTGAATATAGCAACCTCTGACAACCTTGAATAACCTGTAAGATCTGTACAAGTATAGCATCAACATAGAAAAAAATTGGAGTACAATACCAGAGAACACTATGAACAATTGTATAACACAATTTACTCTATTTATCAAATTTTCTCAAAAGCACTTATAAACCAATTACTAGAGACATCATCTCAACTCATTACTTCATTCCAACTCATCTTTAGACTCTGAAACAAAAATATAGCTCCATGTACTCACAACACTTCCTCCAGATATCAACTACACATGCACAACCTATTTTCCTATTTTTCACAATTTTCTCAATATCGTTGACATCACCATCCCATAGTTGACATTAATGACAACACCAGTCAATAGACTTATTTTTGACATCAATGACAACACTAGTCAATAGACTTCTTTTTGACATCAATGACAACACCTCCATACTTGTAACATATGATTTCTATAATGGTAAGGCGCTAGTAGGTGAATTTTTTAAGCACAAGAAACTTCAAAAAAGATCCTACTATCCATATTTATGTCACCCTCAAGCATGCACTACACATAAGAATTGAAGCGAAGAGCTAGACAAAGTTTTTCGGAAGCATTGAGCTAAGGTTGGGTCTTCATTCTACACATAGGTCTTTGAGGTCTATAGATCTTTGATTACACTAGTCACCCACAACCCTCATCCTCTACATCCTCCAACCCCCATGGTGAAGGAAGAATCTTCTCAATCATCCACCTGATTCTACATATGCTTCACAGGCTTCCAGTCCTTAGTTTTTTGTCACCCTCATTTATATAATAAATCTTTCAATGCACTGTAAATTCCCTTATTGCAATGTTAGAAATTTTTTTGGGAAATTTTGTTTCCTACTATAGCAGTACTCTATATATTCCTATGTGTAAATTTTGTACCTATCTAAATGGTACAAGGTTCAAAGTAATCTACTACAAAATTTTGGGCTTTCCACTGTAACCTATAGTATAGTCATGGTTTCCTTTTGTAAATCTTGAACTTTTATTAATAATAATAATAATATAGGTCATGAGCCTTTCTAATGTAGAGTAGGGTTAGAAATGACAACACAATCACAAACAACCACTCTTTCAAACCTTGAGACGTCAATTGGTGGGTTTTCCTTCAACAACCCTCATTCTTGCTAGTAGTATTTCAAACATGGTTTTTTGGACATAACTTGCAAGGAAGGAATTAAATTTAAAGTGTAATGAAATTTCCAGATACCCTTTTGGATATTCTCCAACATATCCAAAATCTAGGTGGGGTTACTTTGTACGGAAGGCCCCAAAATTTGACTATCATATTTCTTGACTAGGCCTAATTAGGCAACTAGGTATGCTCCAAATGTGTTCAAGGATTTATAGGGATTCAACACCCATTCTAACACCTTCAACATATCACACCTAACCTAAATAACCATCTTCTATAAATTAAATCAATCTCCAAAGGTTTTGCAACAATTTCCCTAACTCTCTAGGGTTCCTAGGCCTAATACACAAAGATATTAGACAATAGCAGCAACTCCACATGTGCCAAATCCCATTTTCTGCCTTTGTAATCTTGTAGCATCAAATTACACACCAAGGAAATCTATTCCGCTGAGTTTCATAGTTTTCTATCAGGTGGAATGGAGATTATGACATTTTATTCCTTCACTAGTTACCCCATCTAGGGTTTTGACCAATATAAAGAAAAATAGACACAACTTACTCAAATCTCAATGGAATTACATAAAACCAAAACCAAAAGAAATTAGATTTAGTTTTTTATCAACCACAATTTATTTTAGACCATGGAAGGATCGTACAAATTTGTACACTTCAATTTAGTAGCAAAATAATGTTCAGAAATGTACAAAATAGAATTTGTATTCTTCAATCTTCAAAATCTCCAACAACCAACCTCTTCTTCAACTAGAAAAGGATTTTAAAGCATTTACAATCATTCCCAATGGTCATCAACCACTTTTCAAATTATAGACTTAACAAATCCTCAATTTACCTCCTTTTGCAAAAAAGTTGCAAAATTTGTTTTGTCAACATTTGGACATCTATGACAACTTCTACATTATTTGACCAATTGACCCACAACCTTCCAAAATGGAATTGAATGACCCTAATTGACTTATTACATCCTTATTAGACCCAAACTCTCTTAATCAACCTAAAATTACACAAATGGAAACATGTCTTCTTTAATGCAACATTGACAACTATTACTATATTTCACTACCTTACACCTAAATACTCCACAAGGACTCCCAATGACATGAAATGGTCTCACAAGGCCTTATTAGAAATCAGCCTAAACACAAAAAAAAAGACAAAAATTCACATACATAACCCAAGGGTGCACCTAGAACCAGGTGCCCCTACACCATATTCCTAAGGGATGAAAAGATTCAAGTTCCACTTCAATGGAGGGTAGCAATATGAGGACAATGTTTGAAATCTCTTGTTTGGTGTCTTTAAATCCCTACACATTATCTTCTTTGAAATAGTCTCATGTTTGTTTCATCTTGAATTTAGGTCTTTTTTGATGTAGAGTAGGGTGCAAATGACAACACAATCACAAACAACCACTCTTTCAAACCTTGAGACCTCAATTGGTGGGTTTTCCTTCATAAACCCTCATTCTTGCTAGTAGTCTTGCAAACATGTATTTTTTTAACATAAATTACAAGGAAAACATGTCATTCAAAGTTTAAAGACATTTATAGATACCCTTTTGGACATTCTCCAATATATCCAAAATTTAGGTGGGGTTACTTTGTACGGAAGGCCCCAAAATTTGACTGTCATATTTCTTAACTAGGCCTAATTAGGAAACTAAGCATGGTCCAAATATGTTCAAGGCTTTACAGGGATTCAACACCCATTCTAACACCTTCAACATATCACACCTGACCTAAATAACCTTCTTCTATCAATTAAATCAATCTCCAAAGGTTTTGCAACAATTTCCCTAAGTCTTTAGGGTGTCTAGGTCTGATACATGAAGATATCAGACCATAGCAGCAACTCCACACATGCCAAATCCCATTTTCTACCTCTACAATCTTGTAGTATCAAATTACACACCAAGGAAATCCATTCCACCAAGTTTCAAAGTTTTCTACCAGGTGGAATGGAGTTTATGACATTTTATTCTTCACTGGTTACGCTATCTAGGGTTTTGACCAGTCTAAAGAAAAATGGACACAACTTACTCAAATATCAATAAAATTACATACAACCAACACTAAATGAAAGTAGATTCAATTCTTTATCAACCACAATTGATTTTAGACCATGGCAAGATCATATAGATCCATACAACTCAGTTTAGTAGCAAAATAACATTTAGAAATGTAGAAAACATAATTTTTATTGTTTCAATCTTCAAAATCTTCAACAACCAACCTCCTCTTCGACCATACAAGGCTTTTAAAGCATTTAAAATTATTCCCAACGGTCATCAAACACTTTATACTTAACAAATCCTCAATTTACCCCCTTTTACAAAAAGTTACAAAAGTTGTTTTAATAACATTTGGACAACTATGACAATTTTTGCATTATTTGACCAATTGACCCACAACCTTCCAAAACAGAATTAAATTACCCTAAATTACTTATTACATCCTTATTAGACCCAAACTCTCTTAATCAACCCAAAATGACACAAATATCAACATGCCTTCTTTGATGCAACATTGACAATTATTACAATATTCCACTACCTTACACCTAAAGACTCCACAAGGACTCCCAATGACATGAAATGGCCTCACAAGGCCTTATTAGAAATCAGCCTAAACACAACAAAAACCAAAATTCACTACATAACCCAAAGGCGTACCTAGAACTGGGTGCCCTTGCACCACTTTCACTTAAAAAAAGTGACACTTTTTGGCACTTAGGGCTCTTAAGAGAAAGTGCCAACACAATGTAGTTTGGAATGATGGTCCATGCTAAGGTATGAAAAAATACGTTTCCTATCATAAACCCACCAACCCAAATGTGTTGGCATTGTCAATTTGGTTTGATGACGAACAAAACAAAAATTATGCCACCTTGCAACTTTCTCTTGAATGCATTTGACACTTTTTGTAACATGTGAAAACTTGTCACCATGACTAAATCAATTAGAGTTTTATAAATTTGAGAGAGTTTATTATGGAGGTACCCTATGTGACCCTATACCTTTATATGGAATGTATCTAGGTGCCAAAATTTTCAAGAAACAACTTGTCAAAGTTTGCCACTTTTTGGCACTTAGGGCTCTCAAGAGAAAGCATCAACAAAATATTGTCTAGAACAATCAGACGTGTCAGGGTGCAAAATAAGACCTTTCTTAGTATAAAACCGTCCACCCAAATTTTTTAGCATTGTCATTTTTTCCCCATGATGAAAAGAAAAAAATATGCTACCTTGCAACTTACTCTTCAATGCATTTGACACTTTTTGCAACATTTGAAAACTTGTCACCATGGCCAAATGGATTGGATTTTTAAATTTTGAGAGAGGTTATTATGAAGGGACCCTACATGACCCTGTACCTTTAGACATAATGTTTCTAGGTGCCACATTTTTTGAGAAACATCTTGTCAAAGTTTGCCACTTTTTGGCACTTAAGGCTCTTAAGAGAAAGCATCAACACAATATAGTCTAGAATGATCAAGCATGCAGAGGTGAAAAATAGGACCTTTCCTAGCATAAACCAACCGATACAAATATTTGGAACTATCATTTTAGCCTCGTGACATATAAAATGCAAAGTATGGCTCTTCAAAAAAATTTACTAAACACATTTAATGCTTTTAGTAATATTTTAAAAAATGTCACCATATTCAAGTGGATTGGAGATTTCAAAAACTAAGAGAGGTTATTGATAAGGAACCCTACATGACCCTATACCTTTAGATAGGATGTTTTTCATGATTTTCAATAAAAAAAACCCATCAAAGTTTGGCACTTTTTGGCACTTAGAGCTCTTAATAGAAAGTGTCAAAATAATGTAGCCTACAACGTTCGAGGGAGATGGGGTGTGAAATAGGACCTTTTCTACCATAAAATCACCCATATGAATGTGTTGACACTGTTAATTTAGCCCCATGATACATGAAATGTAAAGTATGGCTCTTGACAAGTTTTTCTTAAGTCGAGAAAATAAGGACAAGGTATAAAAGTCTACATAAGAGTATTCAATTACAATCATGAAGAACTAGGGAAAAATATAGTGGAGTAGGTTGTGCAAGTCAAGAAGCTTAGGCACACCCTATTTTGATTGAGCTTAACATTAACTAGACTTTGACCTAAGTTTTTTTACTTATTCTTTGCAAGGCAAGTATGGATATGAAAAGAAGAATAAATAATGACATATGACAATGTTTCAATAGTGTGAGAGCATACATATCATGATAAGATTGCTTTAGCAATGGTGGTCTCTTCAAAACCTTACTTTAAGCCCTAATGTAATTTGAGTAAAAATAACATAGGACAGATATGAAAGTCATAATATATTTAGGAGACAGTTAAAAGATGGTTTCCTTGAGTCAAGCAACTAAGGATTGGATCTTAAAGTTTGCATAAGCATGTTTGAGGAATTTTCAATAGTTTGAGCATAGTAAGAGATAGTCCTAATGAATTTATAACTTCCCTAATGAATTTATGATAGTCCTAGAAGTTATGACTATCCTAATTAATTTATGGCTATCCTAATGAACCTATGACTTTCCTACTTGATCTATGAATACATTCTAGAACTTTTTTTGCACCCTTAGAAAACCCTAAAAACATAAAAAAATATTAGCATTTCCTAATGTATAAGTTTAAATTTCCTCATAAAAAAAGTTAGTAAACACAAATACATCAATCATACCATCTTTGGGGATGTTATAAGTAATTTTTTTAAACCTACAATCTTAAAATTATAAATTGATTCAACTTTTGTTCTTATATATTGGCCCTTTATTGTCTATAGTATTATCACAAAAATATTTCTAATATCCCAAGTTGACCTTCCTTGGCATTAGGTATTGTATCATTCTCTAGGATTCATGGAGATACACTTTGTGTACCAACAACTTGGCACAATTTATAAGGATATCATTTGCATTAGTTGAATCTTTGTTATAATATTTTATAGCTATATTATATTTCTTGTGTATAGGTGGTATCTTGTCACCTTGCACCAACGATTGGTACCATTCCGGATGATACAAAACTTTGGTTTTGTTCTTTTCAATACCATATATGTGAGTTTCCTACTAGTGGAAAGAACCTATACACAATTCAACCCTTGAATATCATTATTGTGTTAAGTTTTTTGCCATTGGATAGGTGGTGACTTTGTTGTTGTGATTTTAAGTGTTTATGTTATTAAAATCAAGTGACTATTGTGACAATGTAATGCACATTTAATAAGAGTAGCATATGTTATTTAAGTACATTAATTTTTATACTATATTATTTATGGACATTGATCCTTTCTTATTAAAGTCTTAAATATTATGAGCAAGTGTTTAGTGTATGAATATTTTCCTAAGCCTACTCCTTCGAGTGTTTTATCAAAAGCTAGAAGTGTCTATACAACAAGATGATCTTATGAGCCATGTGGAGATGCTTGAGCTTAATATCTATAAATCTAAGACCCAACTTATTGCCCTAAATTTCAAATATGTAAAACCTTTCAAAGTGGCCCTTGTTTCTTATTAATCTAACCAATTAGACCTTTCTTAGATGACAATTAGTCTAACTAATCATTCGGGAATCACATCAACACATCCATCAATTTGAATTGAGCTAGAAAAAAAAGTAGTCAAATGATCTTAAAGTGATTGACTATAATATCTCATTATCATCTTATTTATATTCTTTCATTGTTCATTTCTAGATACTTACATATATACACACCTTACACATTAGCCAACATGCAAAGTGCATGTGGCACAGTACAATATCATAAAATATATCTCAATATACTATAATCAATCAAATTATCATCATAACACACATTTAATATAAATATCACTCACTCACAATACATAAATAACATTGCAAATAATAGAAAATGAAGATATCTAACTCTATACCACACAAGACTATACAACACCTCCAAATAAATACTACTCACATCACATACTACAAGTGTACTCATTCTTCAATGTTGTACATTTTAACCACCCAAAAATCTTAAGGTAGAAGAGCTTTCATCATATACTAGATGTATTCTTAATAGCCTTAGCCAAAATCTTGCTAACCATATAGATCAAGTTAATATAAATTCAAGAATTCACACACTAATAAACAATAAATACAAGAATACAATAAATGTATGAGGGTTCTTGATTATAAAGAGTAGCATGAGGTCATGTGTGATGGAACATAATTACACAATGTGTGAAGTCATGATAAGCTAAAAGTTGTAGGTCCTTGTGTAAAAGTATAAAGGTATATAGAGGTTTGCATGATAGTATGATAGGAAAGAGTTGTTGAAGCTTACACAAAAATTATTGATTTTCATATTAAGTGGAATTTCTCAATAAACCCCCTTGTAATCATATTATTTGTTATTACTTTATGTGCTAGTTTTAAGTTCCTAGGTGATGGGTTGAGCTAATTCTTGTAATGTGAATTCCCAGGAATGGTAAGGGATGAATGTGATATCCTTGTACTCTAACACTAAGAAGAGAGACCTATATGCATAACTTATATTCCTCTAAAAAGAATGTGTGAGTATTCCCTATACATGATAATGAATTGCATAGATATTTAACACTAATGTTGTAGCTTGACTTATTTTGGATGAATCCAATAATAATAGCACAAATTTGATACAATTATGTGAATGCTAAGGTAGAAAGACATTTTTTGTTATTTCCCAACTATATTTTTCAATATACAAATAATATTATTTCAACAAATGTGTAATCCTTTGCATATAATTTTTTGAGAATAAGTGGGCAAGGTGGTATACACAAATAGAATGAACCTTAAAATTCAATATTTGATTTGACAAACTACATAATTATGTCTAGTTCATTTTCTTTTCTACTTCAAACTCCTCAAAAATTAGAGCTTTTCGCCAGGTTCCTTCATTTTCAATATTCAATTCTATGTAATCTAATAGAATTAGTAAAATCTATGAAAATAACAAATCTATAATATGAAATTTAAAAAAAAAAATCATAATTAGCATTCCAACAATAGAAACATGAAAATATTAGTTCATATAATCAAATTTGATCTAAAAACTTGGGTATTTCCTCCTACATTGTCAAACAACAAAAATATGGTGGAAAGGTGGTGGAATAAGTAAAATATGCTTGTTCTTTTTTCAACAACATGAAAAAGTTTTTCTTTGTCAAATAATGTGTAGAAACTAGAGAATAACAAAGCATGTGGACCTAAATCACATGTCACATGAATTTTTTCCATTTTTTTTATTTCCTAAAACATGCTTATGTTAAAGCATGAGTGTGTTTTAACCTGTTCAAAGCACAAGTGAATTTTTGTTGGGAAAATGTATCTCAAACTTGCAATTACATAAGGTATTATTGATAGGTAAGCACAAGGCGATGCAAGGGCGGTGGGGTGGGGGGTACCCCCATGAGGGGTTTGGGGGGCGTGTGCCTTGGCAAGGGCTCGGGGGCAACACCCCTAAAAGCCAAATTTTATGTATATTTTATTATTGTAAATGTGGACCATTTATCGTTAGGTCTCAAATTTGGCAGTCGATATTTTGTTGGCTTGACTTTCCTTAGAAGTAAACCCTATTTTATGAGGGCATTGTATTACAATTGTGTATTATGATGTATTCTGAGATTTTGATAGTGATTGTGTTGCCTCTAGATCTCTAGTTTTTCTCTGGTAGTTGTATTGTAATCATTGTGATTATTGAATAATATATTGGATGACTTTTGGAGTGTGGAATTTTTCTCCAAAAAGGGTTTACCCCACATAAATCATGGTGTTGTGGTATGCATGATATTTATATTTATTTTTGTTTAAGTTTATGTAACTATTATAAAGATCTATAAATTCTTGCATTATGCTACCTTAGCTTCCTTACATGTGTTCGCAAAGTCTGATTACCTTTGGTTTCAGTCGTGGGTTGTTGGAATTTTGAACTAATCGATATTTGAGTGGGAACTTGTGTAGAAGATACTTTGTGGTCTTGTTGTAGGAATTCTCAGATGGAAATTTTATCAAGGAGAATAGAGGTGGATAATTTTTTTGGAAATAATTTTGAGATGTGGAAGCTAAAGATGGAGGATCTGTTGATAGATCAAGATTTTTGGGATGTTGTTAATGAATTTTTTTTAAGGCCCATAGATCCTACTTTGGTTTCTCAATATGATGTTATGGACTATAAAGCCAAGGGTCTCATTAGGCTATGCTTGAAAAAATATTTTTTAATCAATTCCCTTGAAGAGACCTTTGCATAGAAACTATGGAAGAAACTTGGTGAGATGTATCAAGACAAATCTGTATTGATCAATATTTTATTGAAGAATAAATTGTATTCCTTGAGAATGGAAGAGTGGATGAATTACAAAACACCTAAAAGCATTGAATATTTTGTTGGATCAATTGGCATCAGTTGGTGTCAAAATGGATGAGGAGAAATGTTAGATCTTGCTATGTTCTTTGTCTAATTCATGGGATTCTCTTGTTATGTCTATTGGGAGTACTTATGTTATCTTGAAGACTAAAGATGTGGTGGGTTCTTTTCTTTCTGAAGAGATGAGGAGGAAGGTATCCCTCAATGCCAAGGAGACCCTAACTGTTCATGGAATACCTAAGTAAAAATGCAAGAAGAATGAGAAGTATGAAAAATCGAAGCCCAAGGGAAAATCCAAATCCCCTAGAAATTCTAAAGCTATTTGTTGGAATTTTGGTAAGTTGAGACATTTTTGTAAGGACTACAAAGAAGAAAAGAAGAAGAAAAAGAAGAATTTTGATTTTTAATTTGAGTCTAAGAAGGAAGACGGTGATGCATTCATTGTAACTTTGGCTACTCGTGTAGGTAATGATGCATGGTTAATTGACTCAGGTGCATATTTCCATATGACCTCTAATAGAGATTGGTTTTCTGAATATGATGAGTTTGATGGAGGTAAGTTGTACTTGGGTGATTATTCTTGTTTAAATTTTTTTGGTTGTGGTAAAGTTAGGATGAGGTTTCCTGATGGTGAAATAAAAAGGATTAATAGTGTGTTGCATATCCCTAGATTAGCATAAAATTTGTTATATGTGAGCAAACTAATATATGCAAGGGTGCAGGTAGTATTTCCTAATGCAAGATGGTTAGAGGTGTTATGGTGATTGTTAGAGGTGTTATATATGGCTCATTTTATAAGCTTGATGCATGCACTGTTGAGTGGAATAGTACTTATATGAAAATAAAGTTTGTGGAAGAGGTGAGGGTTTCATCTTCAGTAGATGGTCATGGATTCTAGGTACCCAAGGGTGCTCTTTCTTCTAAATCAAAGTTACCTACAGAGAAAAATATTTTATGGCACCAGAGACTTGGCCACATTGGAGAAAAGGTTCCAGAAGGACCTTGAAAAATAAAAACCTTGTTGAAGGGTTTTCTTATTGTAATCTTGAATTTAATTTTTGTGAGCATTACATTTATGGAAATAAAAACCACATTCATTTTTTCTTGAGTTCTCATAAATCTTGTGGTGTATTGGATCTTATTCATCTTGATGTGTTTGGTCCTATAGATGCTCCTTCAATTAGAAAATCCACATATTATGTTTTATTTATTTATGATTATAGTGGGACATGGGTATACTTTCTAAAGAGTAAACCTAAAGTTTTCAGTCAATTTAAAGAATTCAAAGCAATGGTTGAGTTGCAGACTGGAAAGAAAATAAAATATTTGAGGACTAATAATGATGGTGAATTTTGTTCGAATGATTTTGATAGATTCTGTAAAGATTGTGGTATTCATAGACAAAAGACAACTTCCTATTCTCCACAATAGAATGGAGTTGTAGAAAGAATGAAAAAGACAATAATGGAGAAGTCTAGGAGCATGTTGAGTGGTGCTTTTATAGAACAAAGGTTTTGGGTTGAAGTTGTTTCCACTACCTATATTACTTGATTAAAAGGTCTCCTACATTAGCTCTTGTTGATAAGACGCCTATAGAGGCATATTTGGGTTGTAAGCCTTCATCAAGACATCTTAGATTTTTTTTTTTGTGAGGCATATGCACATGTGCCAAAGGAGAAGCTATGAACAAAGTTGGAAAAAAAGGATATAAAATGTATCTTCATCAAATATAGCTATGGTGTGAAAGGATACAAGCTTTGGGATCCCGTTGCATAGAAGGTGATATATAGTAGAAGTGTTATTTCTAAAGAAACTAAGTCATCTTCTATTACATTGCATCTAGAGAAAATTAGATAGGAAGATGTGATACAATTTCATTCTACACCCAAGAAAGTTGAATCAAGTCCCATGGATACTCAAGAAGTTGAGGAGAACTCATGTAGATTTGAATCTTCAAAAGAGGAGGAAGAACCTCTAACTCAACTTGTTTGTAGGTTTACAAGGAATAAACAACCACCTGAAAGGTATTCACCTAATGATTGGAGATTTATTTTTTCTTTGAACACTAACATAGATGGACCCAAATTGGTATAAAAATCATTAGGTATGAATGATGCAGAATCCTGGAAGATTGTTATGGATGAAGAAATGAAAGTTTTGAAAAATAATGATACATGGGATCTTGTACCATTTCCTGGAGGAAGAAAATCTATTGGTTGTAAATGGGTGTTCAATAAAAATATTGGTTCATATGGAGGTATTGAGAAGTACAAAGGAAGGTTTTCTGCAAAAGGTTACTCTCAAGTTGAGGGTGTTGTTTATGGTGAGATATTTTCTCCTATTACAAAAATGGAATCCATTAGATTTTTTCTTTCTATTACTATTGCTTATGATTTAGAGGTTGATGTGAAAACTGCTTTCCTTAATGTTGACTTGGAGGAGGATATTTATATGACACAACTAGAGCACTATGTGGTGAAAGATAAAAGGAAATTGGTTTTCAAATTGAAGAAAACTTTGTATGGCTTAAAATAGAGTCCTAGGATGTGGTACAAAAAAATTGTTACATATGTGTTGAGTTTGGGATTTGAGTGTTACAAATTATATTATTGTGTTTATAATAAAATTGATGGTGATCATTTCATATTTATCACATTATATGTTGATGATATGTTATTTACTGGTAAAGGGAAAGGTATGATTTTAGAATTGAAATCTCAACTTGTTGCTAAATTTGAAATGAAAGACTTTGGTGTAGCTAGACACATTCTTGGGATGGAAATTAGAAGAAATAGAGTGAAAAAAAATCTATGGCTTGGATAAAGTAAGTATGTCAATTCAATTTTATAGAGGTTTGATATGCAAGATTGTAGACCATTGTGTATTCCTTTTTTAGTTGGAAAAAATTTATCTAATTTAGATTCTCCAACATCCTCATTAGAGGTGGAAGATATGAGTAAAGTGCCTTACCAAAGTGCAATTAGAAGTTTTATGTATGTTATGGTTTGCACTAGATAAGGAATTTCTCAAGCAATGGGAGTTCTTTCTAGATATATGTCTAATCCTGGTAGAGTTCATTAAGATTTAGTTAAAAGTCTTTAGATATTTGCATGGAACCTCAGAGTATTCCTTGTGTTATCATAGTAATTTGACTGAAGATGAGATTTCCATTGATATTCATGGTTATGTGGATTCACATTGGGTAGGTGATGTTGGTAGTAGATGATCCATCAATACTAATGTGTTTACTTTATTTGGTGGTGCAATTACTTGGATGAGTAAGTGATAGGTTGTGGTTGTTTTTTCCACTATTAAAGTTGAGTATATGACAACTACTCATGCTTGTAAAGAAGCCATTTGTATTAAAAGACTATGTTCAAATATTGAAATAAAACAAGGTGTAGTGATAATTTATTGTGACAATCAAAGTGCGATATGTCTAGCTAAGAACCCAAAATTTCATACCAATACCAAGCACATTGATGTACAATATCATTTTGTAAGAGATATGGTCAAATATGGTAGGGTGAAACTAATTAAGGTAGAGACTTTGATGATTTTTTTTATTCTTTAACTAAGCCTATGAGCATAGAGAAGTTCATACGGTGTTCAGAGTCTATGGGCCTTTCAACCCCTAGTAATCAAGAGATGATGTTTATACACCCTTCCATTTCCCTTTCAAGTTGTTTGAAAAGTGGGATATTTGTTGGTAAAATGTGTCTCAACCTTGCTATTACATAAGGTATTGTTGATAGGTAAGCATAGGTGGGCACAGGGGGTAACCCCCTCGTGAGGGGTTTGGGGGCCACGTACCTCGATGGCAGCTCAGGGGTGGCACCCCTAGAAGCCAAATTTTGTGTATAATTTATTATTGTAAATCTATACCATTCATCACTAGGTCTTAGATCTAATGGTCGATATTTTTGGCATGGCTTGCCCTAGAAGGAAACCCTATTTTATGAGGGCATTATATTATGATTATGTATTGTGATTTATTTTGAGAGTCTAATAACAGTCGTGCTGCCTCTAGATCTCTATTTTTTCTCTGATAGCAATATTGTAATCTTTGTGATTTTTGAATAATATACTGGGAAAATTTTGAAGTGTGGGGCTTTTCTCCTGAAAGGGTTTTCCCCATGTAAATCACTGTGTTGTGGTATGCATGATATTTATGTTTATTTCTATTTAAGTTTCTATAATTGTTGTAAAGATCTAGAAATTTTTGCATTATCCTCCTCTCAAGATTAGTGTAGGAAGTTGTTCTGCTACCTTAGCTTCCTTACAATTTCAACTTCTCCAAAACCCTATACCCTATACCCTCGACCCTATAAATTATACCCTCAACTATAAACCCTATACCCAATATCCTCAATGCTAAACCATATAATCTATACTCTCAACCATATACCCTCAACCCATAATACTATCCCTCAGCCTAGGCCCTAAATTCTATATGCTAAAACCTCAACCTTAAACTCCATACCCTCAAACCTAAATCCTATACCCTCAACCTATAACTTATACCCTCAACCCTAAACCCTATTCCCAATATACTTAACCTTGAATCCTATACCATAAACCCTATACCTTATACCCTCGACCCTACACTCTCAACCTTATACCCTTCATTGTAAACCCTTTACCCTTAAACCTCTACCTTATACCCTCAATCATAAACCCTATACCCTCAATCCTATGTACCCAATACCCTCAACCCTCAACCCTATATCACCAACCATATACCCTATACCCTCAACCATAAACCGTATATCTTATACCTTATACCCACTACTCAACCCTAAATCCTAAACCACATACCCTCAACCCTATACCCAATATCCTCAACCCTAAACCCTAAACCCTACACTCTCAACCCTCAAAACTATATCTTATACCCTCAACCATAAACCCTATACCCTATACCTTATAATACCTTCAACCCCCTAAACCCTATCCTCAACCCTAAATCCACCCTACACCCTCAACCCTAAACCCTATACTTTATACCCTATACCCTATACCCTACACTCTACACCCTCAACCCTCAACTCTATACCCTATACCCTCATTCATAAATCCTATATCTTATGCCTTATACCCAATACTATCAACCCTAAATCCTAAAACCTATAGCCTCAACCTTAAATCCTAAACCTTATACCCTCAACCCTATACCCTATACCCTTAAACCCTATAACTTATACCCTCAACCATAAAACCCAATACCCTCAATACTATACCTTATATCCTCAACCCTAAGCCCTATACCCTATACTCTTAACCCTATCACCTCAACTCTTAACATAATCCACCAACCATAGGCCTTAAATCCTATATGCCAAACCCTCAGCCCTAAACTACATACCCTCAACCTTGAAGCCTATACCCTTGACCCTCTACCTTATACCCTTAACCCTATACCCTATACCCAATACCCTTAACCCTAATACCTATACCCTCAGACCTATCCATATACCCATATCTATCATCAATCCTAAACCTTATGCTCTCAACCTTAAATATTAAACCCTACACCCTCAACCCTATACCCTATACTCTCAACCCTAAACCTTATACCTTATACCTTATACCATCAACCATAAACCTAATACCCTCGACCCTATACCAAATATCCTCAATCATAAACCTTATGTACCCTATACACTCAACCCTATACCTAAAACCCTATACCCAAATCCCTAAATCCTACACCATCAACCCTCAACTTTATACCTTATACCCTCAATTGTAAACTCTATACCCTATACCTTATCCCCAACATCGTAAACCCTAAAGCCTAAAAATTATAATCTATACCTTATACCCAATATTGTCAACACTAAATCCTAAACCCTATACCCTCTAGCCTAAATCCTAAACCCTATACCCTCAACCTTATACCCTACACCATCAAACCTAAACCCTATACCTTATACTCTCAACCCTAAACCCAATACCCTTGATCCTGTACCTAATATCCTCAACCCTAAACCCTATACCCTCAACCCTCAACCCTATACCCTAAACCCTAAACCCTAAAACCTCAACCTTATCCCTTATAGCCTTAACCATAAACCTTATACCCCAGACCTTATACCCAATACCATCAACCCTAAAGCTTAAACCCTATACCCTCAACCCTAAAGCCTTAACCCTATACTCTCGACCCTATACACTAAACCCTCTACCCTCAACAATAAACCCTATACCTTATACCCTCAATCATAAAACCAATAACCTCAACCTATTCCCAATATCCTCAATCCTAATCCCTATACTCTATACACTCATCCCTATACCCTCAACCTTGAACACTATCCATCAACTATAGGCCCTAAATCCTATATGCTAAACCCTCAACCCTAAACTCCATACCCTCATCCCTAAATCATATACCATTGACCCTATACCTTATACCCTCAACATTAAAATCTATAACCTTGACCCTATATAGAATACCCTAAACCCTATACCCTCAACCCTATACCCTAAACCCTATACCTTATACCCTCAACCCTCGACCCCATACCTTATACCCTCAAACCTACAACCTCAACCTTATACCCTCCACTATAAGCCCTATATCCTCGACCCTATACCTTTTACCTTCAATCATAAACCATATACCCTCAACCCTATGTACCCAATACCCTCAAACCTAAATTCTGAACAATATATTCTCAACCCTAAAGCATAAACCCTATACCCTCAACCTTATATCCTAAACCCTATACCCTATACCCTTAATCATAAACCCTATACCTTATACCCTTAACCATAAACCCGATAACCTCAACCCTAAACCCTATACCCTCAACCATATACCTTATACCCTCAACTTGGAAGT
Source organism: Sequoia sempervirens (assembly GCA_007258455.2). Taxonomy (NCBI): domain Eukaryota; kingdom Viridiplantae; phylum Streptophyta; class Pinopsida; order Cupressales; family Cupressaceae; genus Sequoia; species Sequoia sempervirens. Next base: position 668,209,804 of record VDFB02000003.1, on the reverse strand, counting down.
GATACTTGAAGAGGAAAAGGAACTCCTAGTACACTCACAGATGTGGGTGAATGGGAAGGATCTACAATTCATTATTAAAAGTTGAAGTAAAAAAAGTTTTGTATCTACTCATTTGTTAAGAGATTGAACCAATAGACAATATTGCACCTAAAATGACAATCTATGGGATGAGTGAGCTAAAGGTAAAATATTTAGATAGGTAGATAATTTGGGTGAATAGAATTATCAAATAGTAGAGATAACTTGGGTGAATTGATGTATCCAAGTCCTTGCATAGATACCGTCTTTGATCAAATTAAGAGGGGTAATTTCTCACTACAGATTGGGTACCATCAAGTTACCATTGAGTCATTAGATGTGTGAAATAATACCTTCAAATAAAAATGGATTTTTCAAATGGGTGCACTAGTCCTTTGAAATTGAGGTTGATGCCTTCAAATATGTACTTGGAGTAGTTTTGGTCCTCAATGCGGTCATCTAATTTCCTAACATGTAGTGATATATTATCTAATGTTGTGTATAGAAACCCCATGTATTACAAGGAGTTATATACATTGTTAAAGCTTGCAAATAACTAGAATTACTATATCTTGGTGAAATACATTATTATTGACATAGATCATAATCCTATTAAATTTATATAATATAAGAAATTTTGTAGAATGATCAACATCAAAGGAGGTCTAGTTACCTCAAATATTTTCATCTCAACATTCATCATAAGAAGGAAGAACAAATAAAGTTGTAAAAAAATTGGGTTGGCTTCAAATGAATAACCTTGATAATTATGTTGGAATATTGTGAATACTACACAAAATATTAGCCTCAATTATATTCAGAACTAATCCTATTTGTTGCTATCTATCCACCAAAGACTCAAATGATAGATAAGCCATTTATTATTGTATGTCAGATAAACTCCTCTATCATATAATGCACATATATGTCCCTATATATACCCTCATCCTTATACCCTCCACCGTAAACCCTATAGCATCAACCCTATACCCAATAACCTCAACCCTAAACCCTTAACTCTATATACTAGACACTCAACCCTAAACCCTCAACCCTAAACACCATCCCTCAACCCTAGGCCCTAAATCCTATATGATAAACCATCATCCATAAACTCAATACCCTCAATCCTAAACTCTAAATTGTATACCCTCAACCCTATACCTTATAACCTAACCCATAAATCTTATACCCTTGAAACTATACCCTCAACCCTCAACCCTCAACCCTAAACCATAAACCCTACACCCTACACCCTAATCCTTATACCTTATACCCTTAGTTCAATAAACCCATACCTAAACCCTAAACCCTACACTCTCAACCCCATACCTTATACCATCCACCGTAAACCCTATACCCCTGACCCTATACCCAATACCCTAAAACTTATACCCTATACACTCAATCCTATACCTTAAAGCCTAAACACTATCCCTCAAACCTAGGCCCTAAATATTATATGCTAAACCCTTAACCCTACACACCATCAACCCTAAACCTTATATCATCAATCCTAAACTCTATACCCTCATGCCTAAATTTTGTACCCTCTTCCCTAAACATTATACCCTCAATCCTAAAATCTATATCATAAATTGAAAAATCAAGAGGTAATGACCTAGAGAGGGGAGAGAGAATAGATAGGGAGAGAAGAATAGAGAGAGGGGTAAGGAGGGAGGGAGAGAGAGAGAGAGAGAGGAAGAGACCTAAAGATGGGAGAGAGAGAGAGAGAGAGAGAGAACAAATGGATGTAGAGAGGGAAGGATCAATAGAGAGTGGGAGAGAGAGAGAATAGAGGGATGGATAGAGGGAAGGATTGATAGAGAGTGGGAGATAGATAATGTGAGGGAGATAAGTATTCAAATAAAAACATAATGTGAACACATTATAATGCACTTGCGTTATTTTTTTCTTTGAAAATTTCCAAGCCTTTGGCTTGGAGTTTCCTTGGGCTTCCAATCCAAAGGTTTGGAGTTACTTTTCAACGTCCAAAGATTTTTTTTTGCAAATATTAAAAAATTAACAAATCTCGAGCATGCTCCCCATAAAATTTTCATGTGTTTCAATTTCAAGTCAAAAAACACCATGATAATGCTAAGCTCTCTCTTAGATATCTAACAATGTAATTTTTTTCAATTTTGAGTATGTCAAGGTTTTCATCTTTAATTTGTTTTGTTAGTGTATCTATTTTTTTATCAAAAACCAATATGTGGTTATTTTTTATTGTATTTCTTAACTGTTCATCAAATTTTCAAATAAATTACATTTTTAAAAACTAGACTCCATTCTACATATATTAAAAAAAATGATTTTTGATTAGTTTTTGAAAAAATTTAGGGGGGGCGGGCTCAATTTTTTATTTTTTAGGATGCATCAACTTTTAAAATTAGTAAAAAATCATAGATTCATTAAAGAATTAGTATAAAATTAGGCATAAGCTAAATGGTGTTATCTAATTCTCAATGAAGTGATTTTTGAAATACTAAAATAAGTTAAAATTTCAAGGTGGCCACACCAAATGCTATGTTATGTTTTTTTAAAACAAGACCAATTTTAGTGGCCCCTTTTTGAACCCCTTAATCTTTACTATTTAAAAAAATAGTAGTTTAAAAAGTATATTTTGAGCACTATGACCCTATTTTTATTGCATCTTCAAATTTTGAGTTTAACTGTCTTTAATTTATCATCCAAGGTCGGTCTTTCCTAATTTTAGAAAAAAGTGGCCACTTAAGACCCATTTTTGGTCCCCTATCTTTGTGCACTTACCCTTTCATTGTAATACATTATCCAGGTATTCACATTCATTACAATTTATTTTAATATCAATATTACGTGTTTGTGTAGATCAATCATATTCTCTTGGTTGCATAGTAAATCAATAACTTTGATCTCTTGTTTGTGATAGACATTTTGGTTGTGGGTGATTTTTGGGAGCTATGGGGTTTACTATCAACACCAAAAAAGTATCAAAACACTAGTTCTATGAATTTCTATCCAATTTTTTAGAGATCCAACCTTGAGAGAAAATTCAATTCATTTTAGAGAAAAATAGGCATCATTATTGAGTCTAGAACAACCAAACACCTAAGAATCACCTATCATTTCATCAAATTTGAAGAAGTTGAAAAATAGTAGCCTAAAATCCACACATATCAATCCATACTATCATATAGCCATGCACATGAATCCAAGCTATCATACTTTCCTGTAGGCACTGATAGGCCAAAACCAAGGGTAGCTAATGAGAAAGATTTAATATTTAACAACTGAATTCAATTTGGTCTAAGTGTCAATCTAGGGGTGTAAACTTGCGAACTATGTACTGGTTTAATGCACAAGGGTTGTAGGTAGTGAGGTGAGTGTGGATGAAATGAATCTAGAAAATAAAAAACTCATTTAAAACTACAACAATTTGCTACAAGAACTATGCAGTTCGCCAAAACTATGCAGGCTACCACAAGAATTGTGTATATTTTTGCAGTTATGAGATTAAGAATATAAAACCAACTAGAAACATGTAAATATAAACAATAAAAATGAAACTAATTTTATTTTCATTTCTCACACGTGTTAATAGAAAACCAAACCACGATATTTAAAATAGAACACGCATAAAAGCATAAAAGTAACATCACTGAGTTTCATTAGTGGGGAACCTCCTCTTCTTCAACGTGGTGGATGAGATATTTTGCTACAACTTTAGATCCTAAAAAAGAAAAATTATTTAAAAACAAACAAATATTCCAATATTTACTTTCTATGCTATTCTCACATTATTTTTCATGATGTTAAAAATCTCATGTTGTACTATTTTCCGACATGCTAATCCATAGTTATTACATTGCTACTAGATTAACCTTCAAACTCCACACTACTTGCCTTCTCTCATGTTGTTCTTGCCTTATGTTGTTGTGTTATTCCCTCCTTCCTCACACCCATTATATTGCTTTATATAATGAATCTAGGTGTGCAAAAAATTATAAACTATTCCCTATTCTTATGCCTATTATATTGTTGCATTCGCTATTTTTATGCACTCTTATTTTCATTCCATTCTTTATGGTAGCTAATAGATTTACATAATAACAAAACAACTTAAAATAGATTTTTTCCCTCATCCAGTTTTACCACCAATACAAGATTGCAACATTATTAGTTGCAATAGTAATAGCTTAAAATAAAATATAATTTTGTTTGTCCCAATAATTATTCCTTGCCATATAACTCCAACGTGCTACAAAAGTTATTTTATAAAGTGACAATTATTATTAGTAAATTTATAATCTATATATTTTTTCTTATTTTATCTAAAAACTATATTAAATATTACTTATTAAATTTAATCATATGCAACAAAAGAGTGGTAAAATAATATAATATGGTATGAAAATAGAATATGAGAATGGGTATGAAGGAAAATGAAAGGGATAAAATATGGGATTAAATGGGATGTAAATGACTCTCATCAGGCACACAGGTATAGGGAATTAAAAATCTCTAGTTTTTGTAATATTTTTTACTAGTCAAAATAAAAATAAAAATTTCAAAAAATAATGAAAAAAGATAGGGTGTATTTATTTTGGGTAGGGTACCTCACATAGCCTGTCATAGACCTACAACCAACTGCATATCCTAATGAAATTGATCTATACCACATCCCATCCACCCAAAAGTCCTTGCATGGTGACTTTGTAGTGGTTTCCTAGTGCTTTTATTCTAGGTAGGGTACCTCTCGTAGCTTGTCACAGACCTACAACTAGTTGCATAGCCTAATGACATCGGTCTAAACCACATCCCATCAACCCATAATTCCTTCTCTCATGGCAACTTTGTAGTGATTTTCTGGCAGAAAAAAATATCCATCAATCCTCACACTTTTTAGCTATTACAACTAGCAACAAAATATGTTGTCCATATTGGCCTATATTCTACCCCTATGAATAGTATATTCTAGAAAATCCTTGATAGTATCAAGGAATATTTTGACATTAAATTTTTTTGTAGGCATCAACCTTTATCTCCAATGGATAGGGAATATTCCTTGGAATATGTTGTTGATGTCAACATGATGTCACAATGATGATAGTTGTACAACTTCTACCTTGCCCACTCCTATCCCCCATTTTCCCTAAAGAATATTTTTTTCGCATTGGCATAACTTGGGTATATGGTCTTGAAATCAAGAAAACAAGATATTATTGAAAAACTAGTTCTATGCTTTTTCTAGTGGTGTAGGTCACATCATCAAATTTTTCTTTTGATACAGTTTTTCTTAGTAAAAGTTATATCATTATTTTCTACTTTTGAGCTCATAAATTTTCACTTTTATCTTTAATTTTTCTGATTCTTGTGGTATTGGGTAGGTATTTCAAAGCTCTTTAGATCCATTTATGTAATTTTTCCAAAATTTTCCTTAGGTGCATTTTTTTTTTTGTGATTTAACAATTTTATCAATTACTTGGACATCTTGGCACCTAGAGAGTATCTTTTTGCATGATATGAATTCATTTAATCTAATTTATATATACTAAGGTTATTAGTCTTTTTTTTTTTTCATTTAAAGAAGTGTCATGGATTTTTTTTCATCCTTCTATGGTCATCCTAGAAAGAATAATTATGAGTCTTGGTGAAATGGCATCCTGACACATTTCAGGTGGCTTGATATTTTTCCTTATCTTTAGGGACTCATACCTACACTAGACACACTAGGGAGTAGATCAACATGCACTATTATTAGTGATCATGTTGTAGGAGTCATTTTTTCTAGTTTTGATCATGACACCATGTGCATGTTGTATTGGACATTGATTGTCCCCACATACTTTGGACTCAAATTTGGGAGATCCATGGAGACCCTCATATCTCTCCATTCCCAAAGGATCCTACACATTATCTCATTCCTCTTTCAGATATAGATTGTATACCATTTGATGATGATACTTTAGAGGATCTTGAGTATATCACAGGTCTTGCATGTTTTGATGATTCAAAGACTCATCTTCATATTCTGACTCTTCAAATTTAGAGTCAATCTTCATCTTTTCTTTCTCTTGATCAACTTGGCATCACCACATCCTTGGCCCCTATTGGGTCAATACAATAGGACATCCATCTTCTTCTAAACACAACTACTTGGGATTCATATCTTGTAAACATATCATCCTTATTTGTAGAGTTTTAGATTTATTGATTTGGAGGATTACTTTGAGGACATTCATTTCCTCATTTTTGACATCCATATTATCATTGTTTTCCCATCATCTTCATTATCTTTGAAGCTCAAGTTCTACATTGGTCTTCACCAATTTCTGGATTAAAATCATCTCATTTTGACATGAGGACATTTGAGAAACTTTCAGTGGAACACATCAGTTGGATTTGGATTACTAATTCTTTCATTTTTTTTGGAATGACTTCTCTAATCAACAATAGATAAATTTGTTTCTTCCTAAGGGGAGAAATGTTGTTTGTAGGAAATCAATTATATTCTATCTTCAGGAATTCATCATTGGTATAGGAGCTACATCTTTATGGGGGATTCACATCCTCATTTTCTATCTCTTATTGGGAAGACACATCTATTGTAGTTATGTGACAAAATTAGTTCTTGGAGGGTCACATTAATTCCTCTTTCAATCCTTCTTTCACTAGTACAATTATTTTCATTTTCTCTCTTTTGGAGAGGATTTTTTCCCATGTGGTTTTCTTCTTTTCTCTAGTTATGAGAGATTCATTTTTTCTACATGGGTACCTCATTAGATCTTGTAATCATAACCCATCCATGAATCCATCATTACATTCTTCATCAAGGTTTTTTCTTCTCCATAAGTTGACCTTAAGTGGGGGTGTTGGAGTAATTACGCAATCACCTAATGATTAATTAGTTATTAATTAATGATTAGGTCCCTTATTACTTTAATTACTTAAGCTAAACTTAGGAGTTATTTTCTATTATTAGATTGGGCTATTAATAGGTCAAGTTTTCTCATTACATAGGATTAGGAAACTTTTCACAATCTAATCAAATCTTCATTTAGGGTTACACTTTTTCTTTTATAAGCATTCACCTCTCATTGTAATCAACTATCTAGATATTCACATTCATTATATTTTAGGTTACTCTCAATAGCATATGCTTGTGTGGATCAATTATTCTCTCTTGGTTTCATAATAAATTAGTTTCTTTGATCTCTTTTTTGTGATAGGTATTTTGGTTGCAAGTGATTTTTGGGAGTTGTGGGGTTCACTATCAATTCCAACAAAAAGGTGTTCAATAACTAGTTTTACCAAAATTTGATGGGATTGTACTAAACCTACATGACCTTGGTGGGACCAGTGTTTCCTTTTTTAACTAAATTATATTTAGAATTAAGAATGTTCCCTAAGAGGTTCTAGCACAATACAAGACTATGTGGTGTAGAAAAAAATAATTTCACTACCTTAGATAGGCCAACATAGTTATGACATTTCCTCTATTCACATATATACAAAATTATTTATAAAAAAAAATAACTTATAAACATCCCACCCCCTTCGTCATATTCTTCCTAACCCCCAATACCTACCCATATCACATTAATTAAACTATCTCCTTTCCTCTAATTTTGAAGCAATATATTGGAACATTTTTTAGTTATTTAAAACCCTCGATAAGTGTTCTTGTGATAAGAAATTGCTTTAGAGGTGGATCTCAAGTGTAATTTATTGCTAAGATTTTTTTGGTAGGATTTGAATATTAAAAATTTCAAGTGATTTTTTAGTAGTTCTTTGATTGAGTTTGTATCTTTGTTATTATATCATTTATATGAAAGAAGAGTTTTATGGGATTCAATCCCTTACATTTTTTTATAATTCCCTCTATTGTTCATATAAATTTCTTGTTTGTTTCCATGACAATTGCATATTGTGAGTTTTATTTTCTTGGTTTGGTATTCCTTAGTTCAACTTCCACACCTTATCACTCCATTGTACATCTATAATATTTTTAGATTCCCAATAATACTCACATAAATAATTAGTATTGAAATAATGTGAGATGCATATATTTATATCAAGGCATGCCATAAAAGCTAAGGTGATGAGTTACAAATATTTTTGTTTAACACTACATGTGGAATATTCACCAATCTAGTGAACTTTCTATGCGCCATTATTTTTGATTTAATGATATTAGAATGATATTTGTTGATGTTATTGACATTATGTATAGGATCATTATTATGTTTGAATTGACTACTATTATATTCATTTGAGAATGAGGAGGAGTGCTAAAGATGCTATAATGTAGAGTATTTGAGATCATAAATGCATACAATAACACATGATTTAGAAAATAAAATTTTAACTAAATTGGAAGAGGAAAATTTATAAATAAACCTTGAAGATCATTTTTTGGTGGTTGATAACTAATGTTAGCTAGTATAGTTTAAAATGTAAACCTATAATAATTGACTATCAAGAATTTGTTCCCTTCTTACATTGTCCTAATTTAGAAAATATAAAGTTAAAACCCAATGAAATTACCAATGATTTAAATAGTGGCCAAGTTCCTAAAATAATGAATTGAAGCATAAGTTCAAGAAAAAATAAATAATTAAGAACTCAATCTCTTAAGCTTCATGGGAATAATTTAGTAAGTGATCAACCTTCATAAATTGAATCTAAACAAGTTGGCACTTAAAAACATATGTGTGTTAAGGGGTCATATCTACATGGAATCATAGATTAAAAAATAACATGCTTATAGATTTTATATTAATTCACTTATTAAATTTTTATAAGAATTTTGCAAATTGTTGATATAGCTTTTCATGTTCTTCAACTCTCTTATGATGGTGTTCACTTGGTGGGAAATTTTGGGTGGTTAACAAGAAAAATATATATGAGTTGACAAAGGAGGAGAGGAATAAATAAATGGGATATGAGTTATCAAGGGTGAGGGGGGGGGGGGGGTTAATATTAACTAAAATATAGTGTTTTCTTGTATAGATAGATGTGTATGCATGGAAAGTATGGATATGGATGCCATATTAAATAGTTGAGAAATATGAGAGATGATGGAGGAATAGTGTTGGGTAATATCTATAAGTAATATGGAGGATGCTTGGTTTCCCATAGGTAACCTATAGCCAAAATTATTAGAACTTAGGTGTTGGGAACTCTTAAAAATTCTATGGGTAGATAAATCATGGATATGATTGAGTAGTTAGGGGAATGTTGCCCACCATATGAGAGCTTGTATTTCTTCATTCATTTTTCCCATATCTTTCAATGCATCCACATCATGTTGTTTAGTGAGAATAATATTAGTATGAAAATTAATGGAAAAGTGATGAAAGGGCTCCAACACCTTTCAATTCCACTTAAATACCTTCTTAAAAACCTCACACAAACTTGCATAAACAGTGCAACAATAACTCAAAAAATTGGTATTGAAATTTGAACCAAGTTTACATAACAATGTCCCAACCCTATTGGCCACTTAGTACATATTTGAATCTAATTTTCCATCTCAATAACCATCTGAAACACACACTCAAAAACCCCAAGCAATCTAATCTGAACCTGGAAAATATGATGGATTCAAAACCCCAAAACTATGCAAGAAAAAATAGATAATTTTACATTGAAACTTACAAACTATTTACAAAACACATGCCAATATTGTTGGATTATCATTACATCAATTCAAAACTCACATGGGCCTAATATTAGGCCTGCAACACATGTTTATTTGCAGCATCAAAACTTGCAGCACAATACTCTCCTTCAACCTTTCTTTCTTCTCCCAAAGATCAACCTGCAATCTTCATGTAGCTAATCTTGTCTCTCACCAAACTTACAAATATTAATTTTTTGTTCTTAAGCCTTAAAACCTATAAAATTCATGGCTGCCAATATCCTCCAAGGTAGATTCTATGACATCCTTTCTTCTCTCCCACCTTCCCATCTACAAAAATAAATCATTTTCCACCTTTTGTTGCTTCTTTCAATGCATTTTCCACACCCAAAAGTTTAAATCCCAAGATGTCATGACCCCAACCTACAAAAAAAGCCTCCAAAGAACATTAAATTAAATAATAAAACAAAAATTTCATGCACATCTACTCCCCAAGGAATAATACTAATTTTGGAATTCATCTTGACTCCTCCACTCCACCCGAATAGGGTTAAAATTAGAAATTTCATAACCATTACCACTTGGGCGCCCATTTTAGAGATGTTACCATAAATGAATGCTTCTCTATGTCATAAAATGTAGTCCCCACCAAATTCCACGCAAAGGAAGGCATATTTCATGGATTTTTCTTTGAAATGCCACTAAAATGAGCCTGAAATACAATAAAGTTGAATTATAAGGTCCTAGTCAAATATTTATCAAATATTTCATGCCTTATTGCAAAAATTTATTCACCTATAATATTTGAAGACCAAACTAAATAAAATATAAAATTAAATATTTTTGGTTGATGCAAGATTGCCAGTCAACTGTGGATGCTCCTGCATCAGACACCCAAGGTAGAAAAATTTTGTGAGCTTGGTCTCATAAAATGGAGTTGAATTGTAGAACCATACTTTTAGGTTGTAAACAACCCTCAACAAACTCCATTATTGAAAGTGGTACCTCTTATTTTTTCTTCTTTCTACTCTTCCAACACCTAGTTAGAACAAGTATCCTCTCCTCTGACAATTCTTCTCTACACTCAATATTTTCAATGTGGAATCAGCTCCACCATAAACCAACCACCTCCACCAAATTCAACTCACAATATCTTCCAATCTTGTGGGATTCAACCCACCATATTCTGACCACCTCCTCCAAAATGCACCTGCACTAAACTTTGCAATACCAAACAAATCTTTTTCCTTCCATAATTCACTAGCAATCTCTAACTAAACAATTTCATTTTAATTCACTAAATCATCCCACTTATCATGGAAATAATAAAAAAGAAAAGGATTTACCTCCTCACTACTTGCTGCAATATCATTCTCAACCTCATCAAAGCATTCATCAAAATTTGATTTCACCTCATTACCTTTTGTTGCAATCTTCACTCCACCTTTCGTCAACACTTGCCATTCCTTTTCCACTATTGAAATCTTTTCATCTACACAAGATCCACTCTCATCTTCATCATAAAAATGAAACATATTAAGCATTACCTCTTTCTCTTCAACCTTTTCTTCACCACTTCCTACTGACATATCTTCTTCACCTTCACTCTTAGTTGCACTTTCATTTTCCATTACTTTCAAGTCCTCCAAAAGACACTCATCATCCTTAATCATTGTTGCACTTTCCTCTTGTTTTCTCTCTTTATCCTTTTGAACAAGGATTTACACATTTTCCTTTTCTTCCTTCTCCCCTACACACAAAGTTTCACTTGCGAACATATCAGTACCAAAAGAAAAATAAGATTCAACCCTTCCTGTTTTTTTTTCCTTTCTATCCTTATTATCTAAGCTACAACTTCTTTTGCCACTTCCTCTTGCCTATCCTGCAAAGGATTCAAAAAATATTCTTCCCCATCCTTTATGATTCTATATGTATTCTTCCTACCATCATGTAGAGCTCTTAGATCATACAACCATGGTCTACCCAACAAAACATGGCATATATCCATAGGTACTATAACACATACAATCACATCCTTATATCTACGAATTTGAAAATCTACCACACATTTCTCACTTACCCATATTTGGAAATCTCCTTGCAACAAAGAAATGTAGTATGGGATAGGATGCTTGATTCTTTTAAATTTCATCTTTTCTACCATCTCTTTGGATACAATATTATTGGTGCTACCACTGTCCACAATGACTAAAACATTCCCCACTCACATTACACCTTGTTCAGAATAAATTACTACTATGGGTGGGATCTTGATTCTTTTTTTGTTGTTGTAGAAATTTTTTCTTCATCACAAAAAATTATCTTGGCTTCCAAGACATTTTTTCAAACACTTTTCCACACTCTCATTGCAATTGCTTCACTCTCTACCCGCAGGTCCTGGTGCAAACTGCCTCACATTGGTGCTTCTTCCTACACACTCAGGAACAACTAGCTCTAGTACCACTGATGAAAGGGATGCAACACCCTTCAATTCCACTTAAATACCTTCTTAAAAACCTCACACAAACTTGCATAAATAGTGCAACAATAACTCATAAATTTGGTATTGAAATCTGAACCAAGTTTACATAACAATGTGCCAACCCTATTGGCCACTTAGTACATATTTGAATCTGATTTTCCCTCTCAATAACCATCTAAAACACACACTCAAAAAACACAAGCAATCTAATCTAAACAACAAATATGATGGATTCAAAACCCCAAAACTATGCAAGCAAAACAAGACAATTTTATATTGAAATTTACAAATTGTTTACAAAACACATGCCAATCTTGTTGGCTTCTCATTACATCCATTCAAAACTCACATGGGCCTGATATTATGCCTGCAAGACATTTTTATTTTCAACATCAAAACTTGTAGCACAATCCTCTCCTTCAACCTTGATTTCTTCTCCCAAAGATCAACTTACAATCTTCTTCCTATAGCTAATCATGTCTCTCACCAAACTTGAAAATCTTAATTTGTTATTCTTAAACCTTAAAACCTATAAAGTTCATGGCTGCCAATAGCCTCCAAGGTAGTTTCTACAACCTCCTTTCTTCTCTCCCACCTTCTTGTCTATAAAAATGAATCATTTTCCACCTATTATTGCTTCTTTCAATGCATTTTCCACACCCACAAGTGTAACTCCCAAGATGCCACAACCCCAACCTACAAAAAAATCCTCCAAAGAACATTAAATGAAATAATAAAAACAACATTTGCATGCTCGTCCATGTTAGAGTAAAGGTTTTAACTTAATTATGTTAATTAAGTTACCTTTATTCCTCTCTTAAGATTTCACTTTAGTTTGCATATTGTGACATTTAATAATTATATTAATTATTAAATGTTTACCTATTAGGGTTACTTTTAGGTTTTGCATGATCTCCTTTTAAGGATTGATCTTTGTAATTATTTCAATTAAGTCAATGCAATCTCTCATAGTACAAAGCTTCAAAACCCTCTCTTTCTTTTTTCTCCATTCTCTTCCTTGTGACAGGTATCTCTTTGTATGCAAGTGTTCTTGGACTCTAAAGTTGGTTTTGACAACTTCTACATGGTATCAGAGCGGACCCACTGCAGCCTATTCTTGTTTTGAAGAATTTGGAGCTACGAGGGTTGGATCTAGCTTTCATAGGTTTTTAGTTTGATTTTTTGTGGATCTAGGGGTTGCCTAATTTTTTGGGTATTTTGGGCCAAAACGGACCTTGCCATTGAGTCTGCAGCACCCAAAAACCCCTATTTTCATATAAAATTTGTCCAATTTGGACACAGTCACACCAGAAGGCAAAAAAAATTGGCCCCAAGGCCATATGGCCCTAGGGCATGATTTTTGAGGTGAAAAATTAAAAAAAAAATCAAAAAAATCAATTTTAAATTGATTTTTAAGGTTTTTTTATTCAAAAATTTGAGCTTCCCTCATATTTGGAAGTCACTACCACCCTGCAGCCAAGCGGCCACCAGTAGAGGCGGCAACCGCTAGCAATAGCCGTTGAGCCGCCACCTCCACCAATCAGCCGCCCAGTCGCCACCACCGCCAGCTGGCCACCATCTTGCCGCCACACCATCAACCACCCAACCACCACCAGTGAACCATCAGAGCACCGCCAGGGAGCCACCATGGCTCTCCTTCAAGCCTTTTTTGACCTTTTTCAGTAAAACGGGCATATCTCAAACATTTTACCTCAATTTTTCAAACAAAAATAGGCGTTGGAAAGCTGTCTCCAAGCTCATAGTGATGGTGTAGGATATTTTTCAAAATTTTCTAGTTTAGTTTCATTTTTTCGCAGTCAAAGTCAGATGATTGTTTTGCACTCCGAGGGGCATAACTTGCTCATTTTTGCTTCATTTTTAAAAAATGAATAGGTGTTGAAAATCTCTTCTTGCGCTCTATTTAGATATTCTGTTATTTTTTCCAGAAAAATTATCAGGTACACAAGATTCAGTCTGAAGCCTTTTTTCTTTTTTCTTGCTTTTTGGCTGAAAAATCACTACTGGGGTTTGGTTTCGTGCATTGTGGGGGGAGTTTTTTTCATGCTTTATGTCATTTACTTCAGAAAACTAGAAAATATTCACATTAAACAGTCATTAAACCTCTCCAAACATGGCCGAAAACCCTTCTTCTGTTGAACTTCTCATACCTCATAACTATCACACTTGGAAGGCATTCATGATATGTCTTCTCAGATCAAAGGGGTTGTGGTCCTGTTTATATATAGTTCAACCAGTTTTGACATGACCATTTGAGGTTATGCAGCATAGAAATAAGATGGATGAGGCTATGGGTTTGATTTCCTTACATGTTTCAGATAGCTTGTTGTTTCATCTTGATGGGTGTAACAATCCTCTTGAAATGTGGACCAAGTTCAATGATTTATTTGGTACCATCAATCGGTTTCATGCAATATAGATTGAGGCAGATTTGACTTCACTTGTACCTGATTCTTTTCCCTCTATTGAGGACTTTCTGATGAAATTCAAACAACAAAGATCTCCTCTACAGGGGTGTGGTAAGAACAAAATAGATGAGGAGTGTATTTACCTGATTCTTTCTAAGCTTCGAGGTCCTTTTCAGATATTCTCTTCGACATTTTATTCCACCATGGATGCATTGGGAAACCACTTTACCATGCCTACTTTTGAGGTGTTCTATGATCTTTTGACACGAGAGTAGGCCAAGATATCACAGTTGGATGCTCTCACAGGATCACAACACCAAGCATATAGTCATCTCAGGGGAAGCAGAAGCAGAAATAGAAACCAAAGACCATAGAGCATTGGAAGGATTCCAATTCAAAGAACACCTCTGATTCCCCTTCTCCTAAGGGGGAATCATCAAAGAAAGACAGACCTAAGTGTGTTTATTTTACTAGATGATGAGTCCAAGTGTTATGAGAAGAAGATAGATGGATATGCAAAATAGGGACAGGACCCACATAAGGGTCATGCATTATGTGCAACCACCAGTTCACATTCATCTAGATGGCTATTGGATTTAGGTGCTTCACACCATATGGCATCTCCTCAAGACATGTTCTCATCTTTCGAGGCTACGTTCTCACCACACATATTGATGGGTAATAACACTTATATGAGTGTATGTGGGAAAGGTTCTATCGACATTGATGACGGTACATTCAATGATGTACTATGCGTACCATATTTTTCCACTAACCTTCTCTCCATCTATCAGATTGCTCACAGTGGGACATGGAAGACAGTTGAGTTCACACCTGATTCAGTGCACATCAAAGACATTCAGACTGGCAACATTGTTGCAACAGGGACAGTTGATCATTCTTCCCATTTGTATGCATTCACACACTTTGGTCCACCATCTCCACTGTCTAAGTATTCCTCTCTTTCTACAAGAGAGCATGTAGTATTTGAGGTGAAGTTTGGTCACTTGAACTTATGTGTTCTTCCATCTGTTCATGAGACTAGTGTTGAGACTTATACACCTCTACCTCCTATTGAGATCACATTTGTTCAGTAGGATTCCTCTTCAGTTGTAACTGACATTGTAGCTCCACTCATCGAGCCATCATGTGTAGTTGTTGAGGCCATATCATAGGATATTCCTTTCCTCACAGATGGTAGTTTCAACACACCTGTTATCCCATCTTCATTGGAGATTCCATTTCAGGATCATCTTGAGTTGTTTGATTCACCATCATGTTATTCAAACACTCATACTACAGTTCAGTTCTTCAGTGAGCATCATCTAGGACTTCCATTTTCACCTCACATCCAGGGATTTCCTCTTCCTCGACCCTTGGATATGTTTCTTCCTTTGCAGAGACACATTGGTTTGATCATTGGCACAGGGGTTCTCTCATTCTGGGGGGGATTTGGAGTCTCTTCTCTCTCCTATGGGGGGAACATATTTTGTACTTGTGTGATAGAAGCAGTTCTTGGGGGGTCATATTGAGTCCTCCTTCTATCTCTCTTCTTCTTTCACTCTTTTTTTTCATCTCTTTTTGGAGTAGAGTTTTTCCCATGAGGTTTTCTCTATTTCTCCACTTTACAGAGATTTGGTTGTATTTGAGTACCTCATCAGGCCTAGTTGTCAGGACCCTTGTTTGCTTTCATGCATTGTAGTTACCTTTGCTTTCTTGCACATGTTTGTAGCTGCACTCTTGCTCATCTTGAGGGAGGGTGTTAGAGTAAAGGTTTTAACTTAATTATGTTAATTAAGTTACCTGTATTCCTCTCTTAAGATTTCACTTTAGTTTGCATATTGTGACATTTAATAATTATATTAATAATTAAATGTTTACCTATTAGGGTTACTTTTAGGTTTTGCATGATCTCCTTTTAAGGATTGATCTTTGTAATTATTTCAATTAAGTCAATGCACTCCCCAAGGAATAATTCTAAGTTTGGACTCCATCTTGATTCCTCCACTCCACCCAAATAGGGTCAAAATTAGAAATTTCATAACCATCACCACTTGGGAACCCATTTTAGAGATGTTACCATAAATGAATGATTCTCTATGTCATAAAATGTAGTCCCCACCAAATTCCACACCAAGGAAGGCATATTTCATGGATTTTTCTTTGAAATGCCACTAAAATGAGCCTGAAATACAATAAAGTTGAATCATAAGGTCCTGGCCAAATATTTATCAAATATTTCATGCCTTATTACAAAAATTTATTCACCTATACTATTTGAAGACCAAACTAAATAAAAAATTAAAATTAAATATTTTTGGTTGATGCAAGATTTCTATTCAACCGTGGATGCTCCTACATCAAAAAGGAAGTGGATACATTCTCATTTATGTTAGCTAGTTGATTACACAAGGATTTGAAATTATCAAATATATAATATTTCTTTTATTCAACAGTTTCAATGAATTCATCATGATCATATATTTCTTATTCCTAACTAGAATGCAACATGTGATTCTAGTATGAGAGGTGAATGGAAGAGAGGTAACCATGTTGGCAAGATTAGGGTTTAACAAATATCACCTTGTTGAAGAGAAGGTATAAGACTCTTAGGAAAGTTTCATAAGCATGCAAGGCTAAATATAATGGCTTGAAAAGTGATGAAAATACATAATGAGAAGGTATAAGTAGAAAATTAGAGAAATATACCCTAAAGGATAGGTGTGCAAGCTATGGATTCACCAAAATGTAAGGAAAATAAATTGCACATTATAATAAGATTGTTAAGTTCTTAGCATAATGAAATTAAGCCTATATATCTACTGAGGAAACTACAATAAAAGACAAATTCAAATACACTCAAATTGAGGCAATAAATTATTGAAAAAAAATAAGGAGCTTATTTGGTTTTTGATATTTTGTTGAATTTCACCTCTTTGAATGACTAAGACACTACAAAAAAAAGGAAAATAGAGTGGTATTCCAACAATGCTTAAGACTATAAAAAATGCACTCTAGAATTTCTACTACAAGAGGAATGAGGTCATTCCCATGAGCTCTACCCCTAGGGCACTTCCTCATCATGTGGATCTATCCACCATATATTTTAACCTATAAAATTTATTTTCTTTGTATTTGTACATGTTTGAGAAACTAGTAGTGCTTAAAAGCACCTTTGGTGTCTACTATAGATAGAGGCAAGATCATTGACATCCTCTATAGTAATCAAGTCTTGTCAATGATGCACAAATATTGAAAACATGTCAAGTATGTATGCAAATCATAATTTCATTAATAAAACTTAGATTGAGATTGATAAGTCTATGATTGAGATTCCAAAAGAAGATGATAATAGAAAGAATGCATTCATGTCCCAAACGACTCAAGATAACATGATTTAGACACACAATTATAGACCATTTGGTGCTAAAGTTAACAAGTAATAGTCATATCTCAAGAAAGACCACCTAATAACTAAAGGATTTGGAATTTAAAATGAGAGAACTAAACCATATGTGCAACCTAATCTACAGAGACAAAAGTAGTATAAAAATGTACGAGGCTTACTATAAAATGATGGATAGAATAAATCTAAAGATATTTTCAAGATTATAATTAGTTTATCTACTAATAAATTAAATTGAATAGCAAGACTATACATCATATTAAAAGGGTTAAAAGGGGACCCTACGCTTACAAAAGCCAAAAAAAATAGACAAAACAAGACCTTACCAAGGTAAGCAAATATCAAACAACAAAAGAACAATTAAACATAATAAAAATAGAAGACGCTAATCCACATCCGACTCCTCAAAAATCAAATCAAGTAAAACTTAATTCCCAAAAAATCTAAATCTTCACTAATAGCATCTATCCACTACCACTGAATATATATATTTGTGCCTCATCCTGTTCGTACTCCTTAAGATTCTTCAATGCAAATTGGTGTTTCCATCTCTGTGGTGCGACACATTTGGGTTACACATTCTCATCCTCCTCAAATGTACTAATGTTTGTTTCATGATTGCAAGTGTATAAAACTAATTAATTCATGGTATGCTTTCATGGATTTGGTATGAATAACATCTTGTGTAGTAAAGGTCCATATATTCTGGAGGCATGGGAGGACGCTACAACATGTGTTACATGTCATTCTTCAGATGATCCGGTAAAGATTTGTTCATTCTGAATTCAAATCCATCATTAAATTTTATGATATTGGGAAAAATCTCTTCTATTTATTCACCCACAACAATTAAACAATGGCATTAGAAAAAATTTCTCTATCCTCTGTTCACTAGAGGGTGAAAGCTTAATTAAGAATTGCAAGAGCCTAAGCTAAGGTGGTGTGGTGACCAAAAGGTCTACAATAGGAATGGATTATCAGCTGGAGAATTTTTTATTGTGGTTTCCAGTGCAAAGGTGGGAGTGACCATTCATAGGTAGTTTGGAGGAAGCTCATCTACAATCAATGTTCAAGCTTTGGTGTCCCTGTGACTATGTTATTGAGACGAAAATTATTCACCCTAAGTCAAGAAGGTTATTATTCCCTTCAAATATTCTATCTATCTTTATCTCTAATCTCATGGACATGTTGCAATGCCTAGACTCAATGAATTTAATTGCAAAAAAAATGGTAAATGAGGTATTCCTCCAGAATTATGCTCTCTTGGTCTGCACACAAAAATATGTATTTGGTATGGGTGATAGCTACATTGGTGGAATCTTCCCACCACATTTCTTACCCCATAGCAGAGCTTTTGTCATTGTCTTTGATGCTTTAAAGTAGTCTCTTGAGCTTAGTGACCCCAGTCATCTCAATAGGGCTTTGTCAAGATACAGTCACCATCTGGGAAGGGAAATGTTTGAGTGCTTTAGTGAGATGTATCAGTATGTGTCTTTTCTTCTACACTACAACTATTACCATGCAACAACCTTTTTAAATCACCATCAGCCAGTCAATGCTCCTCCAACATTGCAGGGGGTCCCTCAAAATATGCTTCACAACATTTCAATGGCTCTTCCTCAAGGAGTCAATTCGCATCACCAACGTGTTGTCCCTAGGGTTGTCCCTGATATGAATATTATAGTCAACTCTCAGAACATGGATTTGGGTAAGGAGATCATGCAGATGGAAGAATAAGCAATAGGTAAAGTTTTCTTTTTTCGGCTTGTTAACCAAAGAAACACTTTCCAGTCATGCCTTCAAAAGTCATTTTTTGGTGATGATACAAGGATTTTGTATGCAAGTTAGAGTTGGTTAACTAACAAAGAAAGAGTTTTGGTGTTGGTAAGCACAATCTTTTGGCAATTGTTTGCTCCTGGCTAAATCCTGCAAAATGCAAGTTCAAGAGGACTACAACAGAAGTGGTTTTTTTAAATTATAATATCAGAATATATAATGTTTGGCTATGTATAAAATAGAAAGCCACATAATCATGGTAAAAAATGGTTGCAAGTAGATTTGATTAGAGTTTGATCAATTTTGAATTGTAATGACTCAATGTAGTTCCTATTTATAATTATTAATATATATAGGCTACTAGCCTTTTATTAATTTTATATATATATATATGATTACCAATATATTAGCAAGAGCCTAAGCTAAGGTGGTGTAGTGATCAAAAGGTCTGCAACAGGAATGGATTATCGACCAAAGAATTTTCAAGTGTGGTTTCCAGTGCAAAGGTGAGAGTGACCATTCACAGGTAGTTTGGAGGAAGCTCACCTGCAATCAATGTTCAAGCTTCGGTGTCCCTACTCAAATGTGTTATTGGGATGAAAATTCTTCACCCTAAGTCAAGAAGGTTATTATTCCCTTCAAATATTATGTCTATCTTTATCTCTAATCTCATGGACATATTGCAATGCCTAGACTCGGTGAATTTAATTGTAGAAAAAATGGTAAATGAGGTATTCTTCCAGAATTATGCCCTCTTGGTCTACACACAAAAATATGTATTTGGTATGGGTGATGGCTACATTGGTGGAATCTTCCCACCACATTTCTTACCCCATAATAGAGCTTTTGTCAATGTCTTTGATGCTTTAAAGCAATCTCTTGAGCTTAGTGACCCAAGTCATCTCAATAGGGTTTTGTCAAGATATAGTCACCATCTGGGAAGGGAAATGTTTTAATGCTTTAGGGAGAAGTATCATTATATGTATTTTTTGCTACACCACAACTGTTACCATGTTGTTCAGCCTTTGTAAATCATCGTTAGCCAGTGAGTGCTCCTCCAACATTATAGGGGGTCCCTCAGAATATGCTTCACAACATTTCAATGGCTCTTCCTCAAGGAGTCAATTCTCATTGCCAACATGTTGTCCCTGGGGTTGTCCCTGATATGAATATTACAGTCAACTCTCAAAACATGGATGCGGGTAAGGAGATCATGCAGATGGAAGAATAAGTAGTAGGTAAAGCTTGCTTTTTTGGGCTTGCTAACCGAAGAAACACTTTTTAGTCATGCCTTCAGAAGTCATTTTTTGGTGATGATACGAGGCTTTCATATGCAAGTTATAGTTGGTCAGCTAACGAATAAAGAGTTTTGGTGTTGGTAAGCACAATTTTTTGGCAATTGTCTGCTCCTGGCTAAATCTTGCAAAATGCAAGTTCAAGAGGACTACAACAGAAGAGGGTTTTTTTTTATAATATCATAATATATAATGTTTGGCTATGTATAAAATAGAAAGCCACATAATCATGGTAAAAAATGGCTGCAAGTAGATTTGATCAGAGCTTATCAATTTTGAATTGTAATGACTCAATGTAGTTCCTATTTATAATTATTAATATATATAGGCTACTAGCCTTTTATTTTATATATATATATATATAACCAATATATTAGTAGGTATTAGTTTTTCAAAGTCCATTAATTAAAAAATAAGTGAATTTCTGGATTCAACTATGTATGTTTTTAGATTGATGTTTCGGATCACACCCAATGATCCCTCATCTGGAAGAGGACCATTAGATGTGATCCGAAACATCAATATAAAAACATATATAGTTGAATCCAAAAGCTCATTTATTTCTTTACCAATATATTGACTATGTATTTTCATTCCTTATAAGTTTAAAACTCCAAACTAAACAATAATAAAACCACCCATTTCTTTATTATAAATGCACAGCCATCGCACTAGCATGCTTCCAACCCACCACTCTCTGAAATTAGCAATGAAACAACCACAAATAAAACTAATATAAAACACCACTCATTTCTCTTCTTTATTATAAGTAACCTAACAAACAGCAAATTAACAGTCAAAGTCCAGAAAACCCTGTTAAGCTTTCAGTATCGCTCCCATTTTATATTAAGTTCCAAGTTCTTGGTGCGCGAAAAGCTCTCCCTTGGGAAATTTTTGCAGGTTTCGTATTTTGTCGTTTCTAAATACGATTTTATATTATTTTTAGAGCAGAGACGACAGTTTTGAAACATTTTTCTGGGATCGCCGTTCCCAGTAACAGAACATTTTAAAGCATTCTGACACACTATTTGCAGGCTTTTTCCCAGGTAATATAAATATACAGTTATCTGATAATAAATTAGATATGGACAGTGAGGCTGGTCCCTGGGGAACTGGGCTTTATATTAATATTAAAAACTCCTTATCCTGTTGCAGGAAAAGTCTGTCGTCTAAATTAAATGTAACTAGAAAATTCCCGTCAAAATACGTACTCCAGAAATTTGTTCCCGTTTGTCATTTTACGCATTGACATTGATGAAAGTCAACATAAAGGAAGGCATGTGGGGAAAATTAAATGGGAAAGCGACGTGCCACCAAAGTCCTTTTGTTGTCAAATGGGAGTGGTCCACCGTCCATGTCATATCACGGGAATTTGGAACAATTTGCGTCATTTGACCAACTTCTGGCTTTCAAATGGCTTTGCCTGTCGCATCGTATTTGCCTGAGATCCGGGCAGAGTGCAGCCTAATTATGAAAAAGGGAGAATTTATTTATTTTATTTTGGATGAGATGATTTGTAAAATTGTTATTGATTATTTGACGATTGTATTGGATGATGTTTAAGGAGAGTGGTTTTGAACATGTGGCTTATTGTGTCGTCAAGATATAAAAAATAAAATAAAAGTTGTAGATAAGGAAAGAAAAGCTTTGCAAGTGGATAGTCCCTAATTAAAAGATTTGACCTAAAAAATAATAAACAATTGTATTCGATGATGTTTGAACAGAGTTGTTTTTAGAAAAAAGGAGAATTCATTTATTTATTTTATTTTTGACGAGATGATTTGTAAAATTGTTATTAATTATTTGACTATTGTATTAGATGATGTTTATGTAGAGTGGTTCTTAAGATGTGGCTTATTGTGTTGTCAACGATTTAAAAAAATAAAATAAAAGTTGTAGAGAAGGGAGGTAAAGCCTTGCAAGTGGAGAGTCTCTATTTAAGAGGTTTGACCTCAAAAATAATAAACAATGTGTTGGTTGTTTACTTTTAGGGAGCTAGAATTTAGGGATATGAATAGGCATGAAAATCATGACGCATGTTGAAGTGAGTTGTTTCATGAATATTTAAATTAGTTAAATGAAGGTGGAGAATTTTGAGAAACTTACAAATATTGTCAATAATTGATATTTGGAAAGACTTCATGGAATGTATTACATTGGCATTAAATATCACAAGTTGTATGTTAACTTTTTGTAGGTCAATATATTCTTTAAAATCAATAGGATTACATAGAGAATTAAAAATAATGGCTGTGTTCCTTTCCATGCGACCTAGTGTGATCTTGAGTAGGGCTTGGTAGAGCATGTGATGGAAAGAAAAATTAACGGGACCCAATTTGTTCAATGGCTAACAAGTACATTAAAAGTCTAAGTAAATATTTGCATAATGTTCGCTCTATTGAACAGATGGAGCATGTTAAAAGCATAACAACTTTCAAGATTAAACTAGGGATCAATAGACCCCATTACACCAAAGACAACATCGATGTCCACCATCGTGTCAAAAACTTATATGGAAAATCAAATGACATGTGGGCACTAGGAAAAATACTAGTGTCATTTCTAATTAGTGGATGCTTTATTTAAGGTTTTTCGGATAATGGGATTATATAAATGTCTTAACAATAAATCTAAATTTGTTGAAATATATAGGTGTTCACACTTCAATAGTTATTACAGTTTATTGACCAATGATGGGAGGTGAAAAATGCATACTAGAGTCAAGGGTTGTGAAATCAACAAACAAACAAACTAAGGTATGAGACATTCTCAAACTAGAAAAATTTACCAACTTTATTGAATAGATTATGAGGTATAATGTATATATTTGTATGGATTTTATAAACTCTTGGAATGATAAAAGGGTGAACTTAAGAGGTTTCTTATTCCATATATCTAAGGAAACCATAGCCTGGATCATTAGCATCACCATGAAAAGGAATAAAAATTTGCAAGAGTAAAAGGGACAAGGATGAAGAGTTACTAACATTCTTAAAGGGGATGAAAAACTAATCAAATTCCAAGGATGTTTTCTTAGAGACTCAATTATGCAAACTTGGAATGAGGTGCTACATTAAATCATGAGGTATACTACTCTAGAGGATTAATATAAATATGAGCTCTCTTATATTTTTTTCTTTTTAGTACCTGGCCATAGGCAGGAACTATCATATGCCAAATCATTCAATGAGGCAAATAATCTGTGTACCTCTTAGCAAATGATGTGAGTGAATTATTTTGTGGGAGTGAAATTTGAGTGTTTGGTTATGTTTTGAGGGGTTAAGATGCAATTTTTTAACAAACATATTTTAAATGACAATTATCGAGGATTTGATTGGCTATGAAGGTTTGAGTCATTTTTGTAACCTTCACATAGTTTAAGAGAGGCAAGTACTTTTGAATAATAAAAAAAAAAAAATAGTTGTACTATGCACTATCAAGTGGTTTTTAAGTAATTAACTATTTGAGTCTTTAATGTTTTATGTGTTGGATGAGGGTTGTTTAGTACGTTTTACAGTACTATTTAAGGACATGTAATAATTATGAGACATTAATGTAAAGTGGTTAAAAATCTAGTATGTATTTGTTGCTTCAACCAATCGATTGTTAGAATTTTTGAGTAAGCATTATTTGTTTGATTTGGATTAAAAAGATGTGAGGTTTTTAAGGCTATCGAAGCTTTGGCCTTGTCAACGTGGTGACAAATTGAGAGATTTTTTGTTTGGGAAGCATGGTTTGGATTCAGTGCATGCAATGCGGATGCATATCGATCATTTTTTCTTTTCATATTTTGGAACCCTTCTTGGTTGGTGAGAGTTGTTCATTTTCCATGGTTCTGAGGACCTTTATGTTGTCCACAAAATTCTTGATATGGAAGCATGAAAATTAGTGGGGATCACTTACTAGGTGGGAAATATTAGCAACTACATTGCAACAACATGTGCAAAATTACTTTTTAATATGAGCATTTCTAAAGCAAAAGGGGCAAGGCAAGGCGAGAATATAATATAATGATCAATTCTTCAAAGATAAACACTAGACCAAATTGTTAATAAAATAGAATATACATGAGCCGTGAAGGCATAAGACTGATACATAATGGACCAATTGATTGTTAGAATTTTTGAGTGTTAAGTGTTATTTGTTTGATTTGGATTGAAAAGATGTGAGGTTTTTAAGGCTTGTCGATGTGGTGGCAGATTGGGAGCTTTCTTGTTTGAGAAGCATGGTTTGGATTCAGAGCACACAATGTGAATGCATGTTGATTCTTTTTTCTTTTCATATTTCAGAGCCCTTCTTGGTTGGTGAGAGTTCTTTATCTTCCACGGTTTCGGGGAGCTTTATGTTGTGCACATAATTCTTGATGCAAAAACACAAAAATCAATGGGGATCACTTACTAGGCAGACAATACTAGTGACTTCTTTGTAATATGTACGGAATTAATTTTTAATGTGAGCCTTTGTAAAGCAAAGGGGGCAATGCAAGGCAATAATATAGTATAATCATTAAGCCTTTGATAAAGACTGGACCAAATTGTTATAAAATAATATATACATGAGTAGTGAAGGTAGGGGCCAATACATAATGGATACAAAATATTCTAAAACAAAATTAAAAATTAAAAATAATAGATACATTAAATGGTTTATTTAAATGCAGACAATGTATCATGAAAATGTTTAAGTTTTAAATGAGAGTATGTTTTTATTTATTATATAATTTTAAATGTTTAATTTTAATAATTATATATTGTAGATTTGTTGAAAATGTGGAAGTTTTAAATGATATTATATTATAAACTAAAAAAAAACATTATTGTAATATTTTGCTAATATATTACTATATATATATATATATATATATATATATATATAAGATATACTTTGTGACCATTAATTGGATCATATCACATTTATTATGTGGTACATTTTTTTAATGCTTGAGGGTATGAAATTAGATTATATTTCTTTTCTAATTCAGTGGTTTAGGGTTTAGGGTTTCTTATATTGTGTAGGATTTAATTTTTAAGTATTGGATTGGTTTGTACATTTTTAATAAATGCGCATTGAGAAGGGATATAATGATGGATATGGTGAGGCATGTTTTGGACTATTCTTCACAAATGGAGGAGAATTACAGTTCGATAACAGATTTCTTGGCATCTCAATTATGGTTGCACCATTGTTCTTCAATGCCATTAAAGGTTTCACATTTGGGAAAGTAAACACAAAGGGAATCTATTTTGGGTTTGTGTTTTTGTAATGTAGGTATTTTGGTTTGCATTTTTCAAATATGCAGTTGTCGATTGGTAGGTTTGTTGCAAGTATGAGTAGTTGGTGTTATCATTCATGTCAACAAGCTTGGGGGAGATTGTTGCAAGCTTATGTTGTGTTGTCATTAATGATTGGTGATGGTTGAGAAGTTGTGTTGATGCTTTGATTAGTTTCATTATGTTGTCATTAGTAAGTGCTACTTGTGTCAACCTCTAGTGTTGCTTTGATAGGCTTCTGTCAATGGATGTTGTTGGTTTAGTGATGATGAGGAGGTACTAAATATGATGAGTATATTTCTCTAGTGTTTGGTTTCCAAGTGCTTTTGAGAAAATTTGAATAAAAGAGGAAACAATGTGTTGCATAGGTGTTATGGTGTACAATGTGGTGTTCTGGTTTTTCTCCACGTTTCTTTTATGTTGAAGATCTACTTGTGTGGTTCAGATAAGTTGGTCAGAGGTGTTCAAAGGTTCTATATAAAAAATATCTTGGTTTGGATAGATGTGCAGAGAGAGTTGTGTTCACTAGTGTGTGAATCGTATGTTGCAGTGGTGTCTGAGAGAAATGGTTTTACTCTACATTTCTCCATAGTTTGGTTTTTGGTCTTGTGATTCTTCAAGTATACTGATAAGGTTCATATCTACCTACAGTTGATTTTTTTCATGGTTTGGAGCTCAACAAGTCAATTTCTTGACTTACAGTATATGGAAGGTTGTTTGAGTGTACTAGGCATGTACATTCTTCAAGTGAAAGTTGTTGCAAAGGAATTTGTTGGATTTTAGGGTGTTTGTGAAATATTATCGATTGTATTCAAGTGTGTTATGTGGCCTGTGAGTCATCTTTGGATTTAATGAAGTGTGTACTTAAATGTTAATGGTGTTTACATTGGTTCATCCAACCTTGGGTGTTTACACTAATTGTGGATTTACTTCGGTGGTTGTGGAAGTATGATGTGATGTATATGTATGATTTGGGTTTGAGTTAAGAAGTGTAGTGGTCTGATTTCATTCCTTTCCACCACAAGAATGCTTAAATTACCGATCTAATTTGAATTTGCATAGTTGAGGTGCATAACCAACCTTGGAGAAAGATTTCAAGGTTGAAGATGGTATAAATAAGTGTTCTGTTGATGGAGAATTAAGTGGTGAAGTGTGTGATGTGACTTACAGAGTTGTGAAGTGTGAATTTGTGAAGTGCAGTGTGAGCTTAATGTGAATTTGTGAAGTGCAGTGTGAGTAGAAGGTGTCTACAATCTTCAAAGAGACTGTGAATGTGTTGGTGATGTTGTGGTGGATCTTTCTTTTTGCATTGAGATGGTCTTCTCACTATAACATTCTTCTGTCTTATTTTCTATATTTTGGGAGTGAGCCTTTGGTAGTGATCCCTTCTTTCTTTGGGCAATGAGCCCTTTGTATTTGGTGTTGCAATTACTTTATATTATGATCTAATCCTCACCGTGGTTTTTCCCTTCTTGAGTTTTCCACATAAATCTATTGTTTTATTTTGCATGGTGTTGATGTGTTTCAATTTCAGTTATTTTCTTTCATGCTAAATCATTCTAACAAATTAAGGGTTAATTAAGTTAATGTGGATCTGAATGTTTATGATGGTTTTGAAGTTTTAATGTACAACTGATTCATCCCCCCTCTTAGTTGTCTTGTATGCATTAAATAATTGGTATGAAAGCAAGGTTCCTTGGAAGAAATTTTAACCACTTGAGGTAGATCTATGATGATGCACAAGAGGGACACTCCTTTGTTTGGATTTTGGAATTTTATTGAGACTGGATATACTATGCCTATTGGTGGTCTGAAGACCGATGATGAGATAAAGACTTATGAGAAAAATGGTAAAGCAAGGTATGCTCTTTTAAGTGGTATTTCTAATACTGAACTTGTGAAAGTTATGAGTTTAAAATCTACTAAAGAGATCTAGACAAAGTTGGAAAGTATTTATGAATGAGATGATAAGGATAACCAAGAAAAGATGCACAATCTAAAGATCACATTTGAGAACTTGCAAATGTCTGAAGATGAAAACATTACAAGCTACATGCAAAAGGTGGATGAAGTTTTCAATTACATTAGAGGCCTTGGTAGAAATATTGAAGACGTGGTAAAGAAGGCACTGAGAACTCTTCTTAAATCTTACAGTCATAAAGTTTATGCTATTGAGGAAGTTCAAGATTTAAGAAAATACTCTAGAGATCAGTTGTATGGTGCTTTATCTTCTTTTGAAATGAGAGAATTTGATACAAGTAATGCAAAAGTTGAGACTACTTTTAAGGTTGGAAATTTAGAAAAGACTAAGGAATTAGATAATGAGGATCTTGATGATGTGGAAGTAAATTTGTGAGGAAAATGAAAAAGGGTACTAGTAAATATAGAGGTAAGTTTCCTTTCAAATGTTTTAGTTGTGGTAAGATAGGTCATTATGCTTCAAGATGTCCAAATATAGCTTTTACTAACAAGAACAAAGAAAACAAAGGTAAAGCAATCAAGAAAAGTTATTATGTTACATAAGATGCTAGTATATTTGATGATGAATCTAACTATGGGGATGATGAAGATAGTGAATGCTTGTTCATGGCTATTAAAGATGAAACTAATTTTGCTATCTCTAAGAGATGTGTGAAGGAAAGTGCTCCAGAAATAGGCCACAATGCTATGGTGATTGCTCTTCATGCTAGAAAGGAGTTCTAGAACTACTAGATTATTGACAGTGGATGCTCAAATCACATGACCAGTAACAAAAGTAAGTTTGTTAAACTTGAGAAATATGGAGTTATAGTTAAGTTTGGTGATGATACATCTACTAAGATATGTGGAAAATGTTCTATCAGTTTTGATGGAAAGCATAATACAAATGATGTTCTTTATGTTAAGGGTTTGAGACATAACCTCTCGAGTGTTAGAAAAATGTGTAGAAAAAGATAGAATCATATGTTTCAGGATGATGGATGTGAGATCAAAAAAATCTCAAGAACTATGGTTGCTATTGGAAGAAAGATAGATGGAAATTTTCATCAAATTAAAGGTGTTGATGGCCATTTCTTTATGACTCAAATTAATGAAAGTTGGTAATGGCATCTAGAAGGATGCCATATTAATTTTGATTGCCTAGTAAGGATCAAATCGGTTCAAGCTGTGAGAGATCTACCAAGGATTACAAAGCCCATTAATGGTGTTTGCAAGGAATGTCAAATTGGGAAGCACATGAGAAGAATTTTAAAAGTCAAAGATCAATCTACTAACAAATTGTTCGAGATGGTGCATACAAACCTTTGTGGTCCTACCAGAGTAAGAAGTTTTCAAGGTGATAGGTATTTCATGCTATTTATTGATGATTATTCTAGAATGACATGGGTTTTCTCAAAGAAAAATCAGAAGCTCTAGATAAGTTTAAAGCATTCCAAGTTCTGGTTGAGAATGAAATGGACATGAAAATCAAGTGTTTGAGGTCTGACAGAGGTGGAGATTTCACCTTCAATAAGTTTAATAGTTTTTATGAGAATCATGGGATAATGAGGCATTTATCTTCCCTTAGGAATCCTTAGCGGAATGGAGTGGTTGAAAGAAAGAATAGGAATGTTCAAGAAGCTACAAGAACAAGATGAAAGAGGCAAACCTACTAGAAGTTTACTGTTGAGAGAATCAATTCATACTATTGTTTACATTCTTAATAGAGTTCAAGCAAGAGAAAATAGTGCAAAAACTCCCTATGAGTTGTGGTATGGAAGGATTTCTATTATCAAATACTTTAGAGTGTTTGGAAGAAAGCTCTATATCAGAAGAGATGAAGAAAAATTAGGAAAGTTTGATACAAGATCTGATGAAAGTATCTTCCTTGGATATTCTACAAGAAGCAAAGCTTATTGGTGCTACAACAAGAGGCTGAAGAAGATTATTGAGAGTACAAGTGTCAAAATGGATGAAGACTTACGGAAGAATTTTGTGGTGATAGATGGATATGAATTAGATGATTCCTCTTGCAGAAAAAAATGACAAAGATGAAGGTAAGGAAAAAGAAGTTCATATTGAAGGGGAAGAAGCTCTGGAAAGGATTCCTAAGATTCCTAAGTATGTGCAAAAGATTAATTATGAAGATCAGATCATTGGTGACAAAAGAAAAGGTGTGTTGACAAGAACAAATTGTGTTTGAAAGTCTACTAGATTGTGAAGAAGGTTGTCGAGGAGAAATGGAATTGCTTTGTATTTCTCCATGTCAAGGTCTCTTGTCTTGTGGATTTGGGAATGTGCTAATATCATTTGTATCTCTTTCCTTGGAGTTTTGTGTGTTCAAGTTTTTTGCAAGGTTTTTTAGTGAGTTGTATGCCGGTGGTAGTTTAGCTAGTTGCATGGGATGTTAGTATTATCAGTTGCAGGTGGTTGTCGCAGTGTTGCCAAATATTTTGATGGTGATGGAATAGTTTTGAATGTTGTGTGGATGTTGTGTGATGTTGCTTTGTGGTCCACAAGATGTTTTTAGACCTGGTGAAGAGTGAATTAATTATTTGGTAGCATTAATATAGGTTTGGCCAAATTTTTGTGTTAGCATTACTGGTGGATGTTCTTCATGGTTTATGGAAGCATGGTGAAGCATGCTAGTCTAGATTTGGGTCCTAGTTAACTGTTGGCATGGTTCACCTTCACTTCTTTACATTGTGGATGTGTTTGGTGTCGACCTATTTGTTGGTTGCACATTTGAGGTGCATACATTTCATTGAGGCCGACCTAAACAAGGTTGTTTGAGGTCGTGAAGGATATATGTGTGAGTGTAGGATCATGGAGGTCCAAAAGGTGGTGATATAAAATAAATTAGTTGATGAATTTTTTATCCAAATTTGATGAAACGAAAAGGGTTTATTGAGAAAATTGTTAGCTTTCCACGAATATAAGATATGCCTTATTTTGAATTCAATAGTTAATTATTATTAATTTTCTACATGCATTATGACTAAAGTCCTAATTGATAGGCTAATTAGAAAATATCTATAATTCTCAAAGAATTTCACATTTTTTGAATCCAAAAGATGCAACACATTCTATGCTTCCCATACTATAGAATAAAAATAAATAAATTTCATAAATTTTTGACCAAGTTATGGTGGTCAAACAAACAAGTTTTAATATTTTCAAAATTTTCTAATAAAAAATTCATAACTAATTATTTACTTGCAAAAAAATTACAAAAAAATGTGGCACACCTAGGCATGTGTCCTCTACTTATATGGAAAGTTTCAAAAAAAAAAATTGCTTGTACTTAGCTTGGTCAAACATACACCTGCTTTTTTATTTTTTTCTTGAAAATTTAAGACTACTGCATTGAAATTTCAAATTTTCACCAAATATATTTAATTTTTTCCAAAAACATACTAGTATCTTAGAAACTACATTCAATTTTCTACAAATTCTATTCTTACATATTTTTCAATTTATGTTAATAACCTATTCAAAATTTTATGTCAAGTTGTCTATGTTTTTCTTAATTTTCATTGCCACTTAAGGGCCTAGTTTTGACCCCCATGATCCTATACCGACCCATGCAAGATTGGATAAGTACCTAATGCAATAGGGATTCAAAAAGGGTACTATAGATAGAAATATTTACTTCAAGGTCGAGAAAGATCAAATCATGATTGTGGTTGTGTATGTTGATGACATAATCTTTAGAGGAAATGGAGCAATATGTAAAAATTTTGTAAAGGAAATACAAAATGACTTTGAGATATCTATGTTTGGGGATATGAATTTATTCCTTGGGCTACAAATCATTCAATCTGATAAAGGTGTATTCATCTCACAATAAAAGTATGTCAGGGAAATATTAAAGAAGTGTGGAATGGAGGACTCCAAACTAGTATGTAATCCCATGGTTACTAGTTTTAAATTGAGAAAAATGATGAATCTCCTAAGACATATCAGAGCAAGTATAGATCAATGATTGGTGGACTTCTATATCTAACTGCTACTAGACCAGATATCATGCATGTAATATGTCTTGTGGAAAGATTTAAAGAAGATCCTAGAGAATCACATGTGGCAGGAGTAAAAAGAATATTCAGATACTTGAAAGGCACTCCAGATTTTGGTCTATGGTATCCTAGGGATACTGATTTCTCTTTGAATGCTTACACAGATGCAGATTGGGTAGGTTGTATAGATGACAAAATAAGTACAAATGGATGTGCTTTCTTTCTTGGAAGAAGATTAGTTTACTAGTTGAGTAAGAAGTAGGATTCAATGTCATTATGTAATGTAGAGGCAGAATATATTGCAATAGCATCTTTCTACACATATGTGTTGTAGATGAAGAAAAATTTGAAGGATATCAAAGTATCTTATGATGAACCTATTTCTATCTTGTGTGATAATACAAGTGCTATCAATATTTTAAAAAAATTGGTAATGCATTCAAGGACAAAAAATATATCTATCCAATATCACTTTCTCAGAGAGAATGTTGTAGAGAATGAGGTGAAGTTGGAGTATGTGCCTAGAAAGATAAAATAGCATATATTTTCACAAAAGGCTCTTCCAAAAGATACATTTGAGTATCTCTGGTAGAAGCTAGTGGTTATTTCCCCTCCTTTCAACTATATGCATAAGTTGGTGAATTTATCCAAGTGAGCTACTCAAGATACACTCTTGGTCTTGGATTGATGAAGGCTACCTCTCAAGGGGAGTAGGTAGTGGTGTCTTTGGTTG
Organism: Sequoia sempervirens; assembly: GCA_007258455.2. NCBI lineage: Eukaryota > Viridiplantae > Streptophyta > Pinopsida > Cupressales > Cupressaceae > Sequoia > Sequoia sempervirens. The sequence goes on along the minus strand of VDFB02000003.1, from coordinate 668,176,801 downwards.
GTGCAGTTAGGGGGAGCATATATTGTTCCCCTAAGGGGGAGAGAGCAATGGAAAGGAGAGAACAGTGAAGAGAGAGTTGTGGAAAGAGAGCAAAAGTGTGAGAGAGAGTTGTTTGCAGGTGCTACTTAAAGTGAAGTGTGTAGGTGTTGCCCTTTTCCATTGATGTCAAAGGGGGAGAGAAGTCTAAAAAACATGGAGAGAGTGTAGTATAAAAATCAAGGAAAGAATTGATGTCAAAGGGAGAGAGAAGACTAAATTTTGAAATATAAGAAATGCCCTAGTAAGGGGAAGTACTCCTTGTTGTAGGGTTTCTTGTGTGTCGGTGTTGTTGTTGCAATGTTTCTTTTGTTGTTGAATATTTTTTAGAGTTGGTGTTTCCATCAATGAAAAAGGGGGAGATTGTTGGATATTTGTGTTGTCATTGATGTCAACAGGGAGAGTGTCACACTATGTTGTCTTTTGTTGTCATTATGTGGTGTTGAGCAACTGTTGTAGATGGAGAGATTGTTGGTGTTGTAGATGGGGAGATTTTTGCAATCTTTAGTGTGGTGTTGATGAGAAGGTGTTTGTGTTGTTGTTGATGAAGCTAGCTCACTTGGTTTCCAAGTGCTTTTAAGAAAAAATGATAATAGAGTGTATAAGGTGGTAAAGTTGTGTTATGTGTTGTGTTCCACATTTCTTCATGGTTGAAGATGTGATTGTGTTTTGGAGAGATTCAGAGGTGTTATATCCATAGTTTCAGGTTCTAGATAATGGGGTAATGGAAGTTGTGTTTAAAATTATGTTGGACTATGAAGAAGGTTGTCTGAGAGAAATTGAACTGCTTCGCATTTCTCTATGTTGAGGTCTCTTGTCTTGTGTATTTGGGAACATGCTAATATTTTTTGTATCTACCTTTCCTTGGAGTTTTTTGTGTTTAGGTGTTTCACAAGATTGGTTAGTGAGTTGTATACCTATGGCAATGTGGTTGGTTGCACATGATCTTAGTATTCTCAGTTGCAAGTGGTTGTGGTAGTGTTTTTGAACATTTTGATGGTGCTAGAATATTCTAGAATGTTGTGTGGATATTGTGTGATGTTTCTTCATGGTTTGTAGGATTTTTTGCAGACTTGGTGCAGAGTGAATTGAGTGTTTGGTAGTTTTAATATAGGTTTGGCCGACCTGGCATGTTAGCATTACTTGTGGATGTGATTCATTGTTTGTGGAAGCATGGTGAAGTATGAAAGTGTAGATTTGGGTCCTAGTTAAACCTTTGCATGGTTTTCCTTCACTTCTTTCCATCGTGGAAGTGTTTTGTGCCAACCTATTTGTTGGTTGCACATTTGAGATGCATACATTTCATTGAGGCTGACCTAAACAAGGTTGTTTAAGGTCATGAAGGATATATAAGAGAGTTCAATTATTGGAGATGTTGTAGATGTGAATGGAGATTGTTGAGATGCAAATTTGATCAAGTTTTGTGATCTGAATGCAAGCTTAAATGCCTAAAGCTACTAGATGGAATGAGTAGAAGGTGTCTACATTTTTAGTGAACTTGAAGCCGTCGAAGCCAGTGAGTCGAAGGTTGAAGATGGTGTAAAGTGTTGTTGTGGACCTTCCTATTTCATTGAGGTAGTGAACCTCCTTGTAACAATCTTCTTCTATTATTCTTTCTTCCAAACAGTGAGTCCTTTGGGCAGTGAGCCTTTCTTCTCTTTTGGGAAGTGACCCTTCTGGTAGTGAGCCTATTGCATTTGGTGTTGTTATTCACATATATGTACTTTTACCATGAGTTTCTAGAATTTATGAAGGAAAATTTCTTTTCCTTTAGAACAATCATAATCAAACTCAATTAGCACATCAATTCTTGGTGCTAATTGATCTGACATGTTTAAGTTGCACATGAAAACTTCTTCAATTTTGATCTCTCTAGACCTGATATTGTACACACCTGGTTCAACATTAGTATATAGAACCTCATTATTTTAGTTATATTTAGTAATCACATGTTTTATTCCTAGTTCCCTTTCTATCCTTATCTAATTCAAGATTCCTCTCCAAGGTAACCACATTTGAGAAAAGTTAGCAGCCATGTATCCATTTAAGGTCTTTGACTAATCTTTGCTTAATAACATTCCATATATTTTAGGAATCTCTACCACTTGTATGCCAATAAAGTGTTGAACTCTAGGATTTGATGCTAATTGCATATGGATATTAGTCAATTCACCCACCACATTTACCTTAGTTTTGTCAAGTTGTGTAACCTTTTTTGAAGAACTTTCTAGTGTTAACCCATGTAGGTTTTGGCATATAGAAAGCAACATCAAATTTGTGGAGGCTCCCGAGTCAACCAAGAAATTGTGTAGGTTCTTTCCAAATATTCTTACTATTAACAAAAATAGTGGGGACTCTATCTTTCCCTTTGTACAGGGCTACATGAGCATCCACAAAAGAAGCAATACTTTTATCTTCTACTTTTTTACGAACATCATTATTTTGTAGTTCCTTGCTTGTTAAGCTTTATTTAAGGAATTCTTCTAGCATGCTTAAGAAATAGTTTTTAACCATTGGTGTTTTAAGTAATTCAGCTAGTGATAAATTGACCTTTTCCTTTTTTATCTCTTTGGCCAAATAATTTTTCAAGTTATTTTTTTTATTTTTTTTAGTTTTACCATCCTTAGGTGGATTTAAAATGTTATTTTTATTGTGATGTGGCTCTGGGCAGCTTAGGGTTGTTACTAGACTTGCCATCCGATGGTGTGTTAAAATTATTGGGCAATACTGACGTAGTTAGTGGTCCCTTAGGCTTGTTTCCACCAGTAGTATTGGTTCTCAAGTTGTAACTATGCCCTTTCTAATATTATTGAAATTCCTAAACCTAATAAACTTCATGTCCTTAGATACATTCTCTCTTGATAAGGAAAAGTGAAAGCTTCTAGCATCATAGCTGAACTGTCATCACAACAATAAGTGTAGCTATCAAAGGAATCATGTGACTATGTTTTTGTGTAGCTATCTAGGACCAACACATAATCATATCCCACCAAAACTAACTCATTGCCTTGCAGCAAGTGAGAGTCACTAATTATTATTGTAACCGCGACTATGAAGATGTCAGATGAAGTTTTAAACGATAGAAAATCCAGTTCTACATGAGCACTAGTGTTGTGAATTCTACACGAGTTATTCAATGCAACGTCAACCATGTTAACCTTTAATGGTGGCTTGTTATCAAAGGAATTCCCATTATCTATGGGTGTTGATATTCCTCCATTGTTTAATCATGTGTTATGGGGTCTAGGTTGCCTAGGAGCGTTATATGTTTAATTTTGTTGAATCTGGTTGTTACTTTGCGAGTAGAGATTTTTATTTCTTAGTTGAGTAAATTTCATTGTTATCCTTTTAAGATGAGTACCTATTTCCTTAATTTATTCCTTATCTTCTTGTTTCTTAGCATTTTACTATCTTGTGTTTGTATGAAGGAGTTATCATTTGGATGTATTTAAGTGATTGTAGGGCCAAGGTGTGGCACCAATGACTGCCTATTTCCTTGTTGAAAGAAACTATTTTACAAATAAGTTCCATTTTGAACCACTAAAGTAAAATAATTAGGAATCAAAACGTTACTCTAAGGGATTCCATTCATCCTTGGACAAGAATAATTGTTCAGAGTATTTCCTACACCCAAAGATTATCCATTTACCACATGTTTCATTTCATGATTCACATTGCTTTAGCATAAGCTTCTATCAAGGTTGTAGGTGAATTTACTGTTATCTTCACAAACATAATTGTTAAAGGATCTACTATGATATAATAAATTGAAAGGGAAACTAATTCATCCATGGTATATGACACTTGCAACCTAGAATATGCCTTCCAAAACCTATCATTGAAGGTTGTTATAGGCTCTTTGTCAAATTGGTTGATTTGAGAAAATTGATGATATAACAAGGAAAGATCCATGGGTGTCCTAAACCTAGCTAAGAACTAGTTTTCTATATCTTTCCATGACCTAACAAAATTACAAGGAAATTTGATGTACCATTGATGGGATTCATCACTTAAGGTATAAGGAAACAACCTACACACATCTTCATGTTGTATTCTAGCTTTAAATCATGTATCCTTGAATATACTTAGGTGTTCCTCAACATCTTTGTGAAAATAATATTTCAAAAATAGCTTCTTTGGATTTTTTGGAAGGTTGTGAGATATTTTGAATTGGATAGGAAACTCTACATTAAAGAACGCCATCATTGCTGGTGAGTTAGTGTGACAAGTATTTGATTTCTAGGTGTTCCACCTAGAGAATTTGACTTTTGTCTTCTACCAGATACTTGGCTACTAAGTTTCACAAGTTCTATGTGAGGATCACTAGACTAAGACCTAGTGACTCTTCAGAACTCTAGTTTGATCTAAACTTAAAGAGGCCCTCCTTCTAGTGTGAATTCTATTGATGTGGATGTTACACACACCAACATGCAAATAAATATTTGCTCAAATGAACAAAATTACCTATCTATCTTGAAATAATCACTAGGATTTTTTGGTTAAAGATGATCTTAGCTACCCAAGGCTTAGGAATGTTAGGTCTTGACCCACTATGTTCACTCAAGGTTCATTGTGCAAAATTTATTGTTAATCACGAGGGGCCTATAGTTTTGAAGCTTAATGATAGTTGTACCTAGACATCCAAATTTGACACTTAATTTATCCAAATTTATCACTTTTCAAATCTAAACATCCTCTTATCCGATTAATTACTAACATCTAATTAAAAAGCCAATCCCTAAGGATTTTAATTAATAATTAAATACCTTACCTCCTTAATCCTCTTTTCATCAAATAAATTAAATCAAATATTACATTTATTTAATTCCTCACATGTCATTGTCATCTAATCCTAATCCATCTCCTAATTTCTTCATTAGGGATGTGCACATGCCTAATCCTTGATTAGGATGTGTCACATCCTCCAACTTTTGCAAGTTGGCTTCTAATCCTCATTTATCTTCTAATTACTGATTAATTAATCTTAATTAGTACCTTGGTCAACTCTCTCCATCCCCCAAGGAATTTTTAATTCCTTTTTATTCCTCCAAGAATCCTCTTTTCCCATGCATCTTCTAGAACTTTTGACTTGTCACATCAAGTCACATGTGACAAACTCCCACCTTTTGGGAACATTGTCTTATCCACTAGATTCTTCCAATCATTGTGAATTTAAAATTCACTTTTATTCACCCAAGATTCTTCCCATCTCCTAATGTACTTGCAAGGTACTTGTACTTCCTCCACATCATGTACCTTTTGGCCACCTCACTTACACCTCATCTCCCCTTAGCCACTTCACCATCCACATGTCAAGATGTGAGGGCTTGTGAGTTCTCAACTCACCTTAGCCAACCCACCTTAGCCCTTAATCTTGACCTTGTTAGATGAATCTCAACCATTGAATTCTCTAGAGAATTCAAATTCTTCTATAAATACCCCCTCCTCAAGGGCATTTTCAACACTCTTTGATTTGAGCAACTTTATGCTGCCAATTTGCATTCTCAAGCACTTGTTATCACTTAGCCATCCACTTTGATC